>JABXJD010000087.1:252500-615000 GCA_013375575.1 Percina caprodes
GCTCAGAGTTGCGCGTGATCTTGCCCTCTGCTCTCCCGCTGGCACCGAGGTTGTTTTCTGAGAAGTTTGGGAAAAACTGCTTGTAGTGCATGGCTGTGAGTTTCCTGGGCCTGGAGCGGATCCCGACCCCAGGGCCCGGTCCACATCCCTGGACCAGCCATATGCAGGTCCACACAGCAAGCAGGCCGAGCTGTGCCAGGCGGCCCCACCAGGACTGCTTCATTGAGGTGGGTTGTGGCTCCCAGGAGTCAGTGGCTCACAGTGCCTATAGCGATACCCCAGTTCCAGGTGTGTGATAGCATGTGAATGAGGGTTAAATCGTGGTCCATTCCAAATCATGTGGTGTTAGAGCTGAGGATGATATGACAAAAACAATTGTAGGGACATGTAGGAACTTCTTTTTACTGTATTCACTCTTGATTTAAAAAGAGGTCCATAATACCAAATCAGTGTTGATTATGCTGACCAAATTATAGCCAAATAAATGATCTGATTGGCTGAAATCTAAAGTTTTTCAACTTTGGCAGTTATTAAAAATAAGAAGACACACAAGATCTTTATGATTTCTGTCCAAATATATCTCAAACTATCAGCTGCTTCTAAGCCCCTGTGAGCTGAAAGTCATCTTCACACGTCCCTCTCGGGTACCTGTCTCGAGGCAGGTGTTTTTCGTGTGTTTCTAGTCACTTACCGCTTCTCTCTCTCCACGCAGTCTCTTTGACGAGATACAAACTGACGCACACCAAAAGCCCCACGGCTTCCTGCAATTCCTATGGACGCTTCCGTGGCGCTCTCATCCTCTTTGTCCATCCAGAAATGTTTCGCCTGAGATTTTTTTTTCTTCTTTTCTCCTCCGTCCACCGTCTTCTGTCGCGTTTCAGAGCTCCTGGCCACCTTGCACCAGCCATTGGGTCTTATTAGCGTCCGGACAAGATTGCCCTCCCTTCCTCTGCGCGCTCCCACTGCGACAGCACACGCCTCCAATTCAACCTTACAAAGGACATATGATTAGCCTACTTATGTTAACACAATGACCACCCCCCCCATTACATATTTTAAGTTAAAGATATTTTCACATCAAACTGCAAAGTTAAATTAATTATCCATCCATTCTCTAAATCACATTATAATTCAGAACAATGTATTTACAGTATAAAATAAAAGCATGTCAATTCAATAACTTTGAACCAACATGCCCCTTGCTTCTGTCAGTTCATCCCACCCATCAAGAGTGGATGAGTAAACTGCGATGACCCTATGCTGATGTTATTAATAGACACAGTTGAAGGTGAGGGTCTATGAGGGAACACAAAGTGTCCAGCCTTGACACCCCTGACTAAGAGTTACAGTGCTGCCTTCCTGTGTTTGGGGAGCCTGCCTGACACCCCTGAACCCTGTGCACCCATGACCCCTCCACTGGAAACACCCGCTGGCCACATCAACATATTATTTTTATCCATCTCAGAACAATAGCTGGGAGAGTCATAATAATGTGTCAGATAATTCCAAAGAGGGAGCAGAAGAGAAAGGAATCATTGTGTCTCAGAGGTCTGACATCTGTAATCACATACGGAAGCATAAATTAATGGCGGATTAAAAGGTCAAAGTGTGTCACCGTCCTATCTGCAGCTTCTCGGAACACGTGAGGAGACGATGCATCATGGTCAGTTTCTTCACAGTGTCTTTGTTGCAACAAATCTTTAGCTCACTTGCAACAGAGCTGCTGTGAACTTTCTGGATGTTTATACAGTATTCATAGTTTTGTGTCAGTGTATTGTGGTTTGCTGTGATTGCATGCTAAAGATGCTTCAAGGTAAAAATCACTACTAAGACATTCTTTCATCCAATGAACAGAGAAATTGTTTTCAAAACACCTGTGAATTTCCCATACTCTGCCTGATCTAAAACAGCCCTTTAAAATTGCTTTTTGCGCTGTAATGAGGCATGGGTCACTGAGCTCCATAGTGACCATGGAAAGGCATCCTTGTGAGGGAAGGTTCCAGAAGACCCCAGGATGTTGTAGGGAGGGGTGGCAAGGCCAAGCTGCATCTTCCTGTCCTTATGATAAACATGGAAGAAGGCTCAAGTCTGGCCAAACAACACAGATGAGAGTTATCAGCCTTCATGACAAATGCAGGGAATGACATAATCAACAAAAAAAAAGCAACAAACACTTTCATATCTACAATTACCCGCTCCAATCTTTCTCTTCAAAGCTGTACAATAGAAGAGATTTCCATCTGACATAAAAGGGAAAGGAAGGAAGCAAACGTGCAGGTTGAAGATGGAAATAAAGTTATTCTTATAAGCTTTTATTTTGGTGCCCCCATCCTCCTGCCTCCGCCTGCCTCCTTCTCTTAGCATTTCACTCCCCCATTTCAGGATGGGAGTACATTGCCGGGTGAATGGTTGGGTTTCCTGCAAAACCACAGCACAGAAAATGAGATCTTTCCTGCCTGGGTTAACCTACCCAGCTTTGTTCTTTCCAAATGGACTATTGGCTTGCACCTGGGCTTGTGGTCAAGCAGGTATCTGCAAGCCAATTATTTACTTCTTCTGTGGCTGACAGGAGCACTCATTTTGGCAAATAAGGAACATCTACAAATGTAGCAGACAATAGAAATAGGATTGCAAAGTTCCTTTTTAGAGATCCTGTCATTTTAAAATATAATTAAGGTTTGGAAACAATGCTGGCTTTGACATCTCAAGTGTTTGTCTTGCCACTCAGAGCTGAAAAGACACTGCAAGATTCACTTCCTCAGATGGAGGCCATTAGAAGGGTTACAAGGAAAAGGAAAGTCAAGGAACTGACACCTAACTACCCCCTCCCAAACACCCCCCATCCTTTCTCTCTGCCCACCACTTTACCACCCATTCCACTGTCTCTCACCATGTTATCAGTGCAGGAAGAGGCAGGGTGGTGCATTCTGAGGTGGCTTCACACACCAGATGATTCTTGGTATATGTATTGTAACTGTGTGTTGAAAGTTACTTGCCCTGCTTCACGTTTAAGAACACACCTATCACTGCATGTGTCATGTAATGACTTCAGGCGTGTACCACACACAGTGACATAAACGGTGTACAGCAAGTCCAGGTTTAAGTTGCTTTGTTCTGCTTTGATTTAGCCTTTGAAAAAGAGCAACAGCGAGCTGAGATTGAGGCAATGCTGCACTGAGGTGGACAATAGACTGAGAAGGGTGGAACTTCCTGGCCCCAGCCAAGCAGGTCAAAGGTCAGGCATGATGCTATACCTTGTTTTGTGAATCTGACCCCAAAAAAAGACAATTTACATTTAATTTGCATTGTCTACTGTATGCTAAGAGAATCCTCTATTAAATTAATTATTGTGATACTACAGGTTTCTCCCTTTAAAAAAAAAAAATCCATGTCACGCCATTTACTCAAAGTTACCCAATGAAACCAAGGCCTGCGGCGATCCACTGTGTGAAGCAAGTGTGCCGTGAGTGTGCATGCATGATGGTGAGCAGCTATGGCAAACGGACGGTGTGAGCCTTTATCAGTTGATTAGCGGGCAAGTCTCGCCTTTTCCTGTGAGTGGTTCTGTATTTGTGAGCATACAAACGAGGGAATAACAGCCCCTAAGCACTTTGGCTCAAACTTCAAACGGCTGACTGTCAGGAAACCTAATCTGTGTCTTTTTCCCCCCTTCATTCTTATGTTTTGACAATAAAGATAGCCTATCTCATCCCATTACAAGCTGCCCGTCTTACGCCTTGTCCCTGATATGCCCGACAGCCAGTCCAATAGAGTGTGTTGCCCAATAGAACTGCTGGGACACTTTGATTGCACTGCTAGCGACCATATTTTGGTGCATGGAGAGGTGCTAAAGTGTTTTGCTATCTAAATCCAAGGTTACGGGGTATGTACGGTAGCTACATGCTCTGTGTGTGCACAATGTACAAGTTGTGGCTTTTTTTTTTTTAAATAATTCAAGAAGGCACTCTTGTCCCTTGGGTGTACAAATTTGTTCTATACATTATATTCATGTTATATTTATATACAGGGAGGGTTTATATTCACGTAGCATCATTCAGCAAGGACTAAATATGCTTCCAAGTTATCCCCCCCCAAGGAATGAAGTGATTTGAATAATGACTGCATTTCTTGAATCACAGCATTGGTATGGGTTTGTTCAATCACACACACACACACACGCACGCACGCACGCACGCAGTAATTTCCTCAGAGTGTAACAAGTCTCCAGATGTGCAAGTAATGTTACGGCGACATTTGAGGTAATTTCCTTTTAGCAAAAGGAAACCGTGCAAAAACAAAACCCAAACCAAATAAGCTTAATTAAAACATCCAACAAAACAAAACAAGAAATTCAAACAAAAATCAAGAGGGAGAAATTAATCAGACAGGGTTTTCTTGACCTGACTTCAGAAAAATTAGATAAGGAAATGAACAATAGGCAAGGAAAAAGGATGGAAGAAAGGAGGTGGGTGGTGGGGACGTGAAGTAGTGAATGTGAGTGGACATTGCTTCTCCTGATTTGCAGGGTTTTTATCTGGCAGTTGCATCAGAGTGGGGAAAGCATGGGCTCCGGCTGAGTCGGCGTCGTGACTGGACACTGCTGACAGACAGGCCAAAATATGGCTTTCTTCTGCTGCTGATTAAAGAAGTGCAACAAAAGGGTGGTGGGATGTAGGGACACACACCCTCACCAGTCACCCCCACCCACCCACATCAGATCAGTCACAATGTAGTCATATTTCATAAAATGTAACAAACACGTAATGGCATCAAAGAGTTTACAGTAAGTCACCTTGATGTGTATCCAAAATGGCACAAAGAAGTTAAAAACAAGACATTTTTTTATTGCTTTCTGCTCATAAAACAGTTAAAAATTCCACTCTGAAAATCTGATACATCAGAGCATTTCAAAAGGTAAACTTTTTTTATCATCTTTGAGAACAACTCTAAAGAATTATAGAACATTCTACATTTTTACCAAACCTAAGAGTCAACATGTAATGTATAGATGTCAAGATGCCCATAAATATTGATAAAATAGGTACATTCTAAACGGTGTTCCCAGGATTAGTGAAATAAGTAAACCTCAGCATCCCCCATACATATAATACCTAATCCATATAATAACTAACCAGAGAGAGACTCGCACAAGGCTGGTGTTGGGTTTGAGTTTGAGAGACACTGTCCCCTGCTGGTCAAACCAACAGCCAATAAACCTGCTGATACAGCAGCAAAGGTAAACAGTGACACAGGGTCACCAACACATAAAGATGATGAGATACAGCTGATAAAAATAAACAAAATATAAAAACTGACACCAGTAATGATTGCATAGATTAATGGTCATATTTGCTTTTTTGAATATATTCCGAAACTATTCTAAGCTTTTGCCCAATACTTCACAGGAAATCAAAAGAAAACATTAAGAAACTTTCGAAATGACTTTTGGTAAAGTAAAATAGTATTCCTTTACTTATACAATAAAATATTGCACTTCCCCACATAAATTCTTAATAATTCACAGTTTGATTGGTCAAAGACAGAAGTTCCTCCTGGTGAGTGTCACATGCCATTCAAAAGTCTAGCATTGAACAAAGTATAAAGCTTTCTTTTTAGTGTATTTTTGTAAAGGAATGAGTTATTCTCAGACTCCGTAAACTCCAACACTGAGATCATTACCTCACTCGCATATTCCCTGTGTAACCTGTAGTTCCATAGATAGACAAGGTACTCTGTGTCCTATTTGCTCCCAATAACAACTTCCTCTCATCTACTAACATAACTCTGGTGCAGACTGGACCACCAACACATGGAAGTAAGATTCCCAAGCTTAAAATAGTGGTCTAACCAAAGGGGGGGAAAGCGTGGGTAAGCCACAGAGAAAGAGAGAGTGCCCTTGATCAACCTGGAGCAGGAAGAGGAAATTACATCACAGTTACAATATAATACAGTCCTGGCAATATGGCTTAAATCTGCTTTCCTCTTGTTCCAGTCATGAGCCAACCATGACTCAGCTAACCCCTTACTACTTGTCCTTGCAGTCAAATAACTGCACTAAACTGGACCCTGATATATTGGTCATTAAACACCGCTTCAAGCTAAGTTCCCCCTGGACACGGTGCAGTCAGACTTGTCACCTCACCTTCTCCGGTCTCTTCCCACCGTGTAAAAGGGCTGAACTGCAAATGCCTTTAATCCAAAGTGCACATTTGAAGTGGCTCAGTTTTTAAAGGTTAGGAAAGGCAGTGATGAGGAGGAACAGTCACTGGATTTTAGACAGTCCACTGGCTAGGAGGAGTCTGAAGGGGACGGTGGAGCGTGACACAGTTAAAGGCAGTCTGTGGAGACCTGCAAAAAAACAAAAAAGACCATAACATTATGCACAATTACAAGGTGGAACACTAAAACTTGCAAATCTAAGGAAAGTAGTAATTTAAGTGAAGTGAAAGTCTATTAATCACAGAACAAAAGTGAGTTGAGAGGCAATGGGAAAGTACAGGAGAGCCGACATGGTGCAGAGATGCTATCTGTACTGTGAGGAAGGGGACTGTGCGTGGGTGCGTTTGGCATGTCAATGCTCAGAGTGCTTGTTTGTGTTGGGTGGAGGGGTAGAGGGTGTGTGTGCTCAAGAGGTCTAGGGCGGTGTGCCTGAAGGTCCCCAAGTGGACCTGACTCTCCTCTTGTCCCTTTACACTTTCCTGAAATAATTGTATTCTTTCTATCTGAGGAAGAGAGACAAGCCCATAGGGAAATAAGGGGCCAAAAGTTGTGGAAACTTATGACACGGCTACCTGAGTGTAATGAACTTCCCAACACAATCCCAAAGACTTAAAAATATATGCATGCAAAGTACTTTCACTTTGCTTTGTTAAATAAAAAAATTAAATTAGACTGACCAAAGGCACGGATAAGCTCTCTCTGCACTGCCCAGGTGACCGTCTTGATCAGGGAGGCAGAGGTGAGACCAGCAAACAGCATGTTGTACAGGAATACAATGTAAAAGTTCCCAAGCCAGTTATACCGACCAAAGTCTCCCAGTAGATCGAAGCGGGTGATCCCTAACACAACAGAACCAAAGAAAATGTTACTTGTTAATGAACTAATCAAGCCAAGCCACACCTGCAGGTACAGTATTCATGGCTTACAAATGCCCTCTTGTGGGCATTACTAAAACTACAAGTAAAATGTTGATTCAGCAACTCTTGTCATTACATACTCTTGATGCTGTGTTCTAATTCCTTACTACATAACAGATGTATCATTTACCACTTCAATGTATGTATATTCCTTCATTTCAAACAGAAATAACAGACTGTTAATCCACAGATTTAATACTTTGTTTTGGAGTTTCCCATGATCCTCTTTGAACTGTCTCACAATTTATTTTAATGGTTTGCAGCTGTAAATAGCTTACTACTTTCATGTGTTTATTGCATTGTGGGACAATAATGTACAACACTCTCAAAAGATCAGGAAATCTTTGGTATGCATTCTGCATTTTTAGTATACTTAATGTTTCACTGTGAACAAACCACATACTCAAAACCTGCTAATATTTAGTATGGAAATGGGAGCTGGCTGTTCTAATTGGTAAATGTCCTTACCAATTGTGCGTGAAAAGACTGGCAGTGCTGAGCTCAGGATAAGCAATGAAACACAGTTAGCAATTATCTGGAAAAAAACAAATGTAGATGTCAAAACAGAACATCATCCCAGGACATCCCTAGTTCCTGGCTATAGCTTACTGTGAGATAAGATACATGCAAAGGTTAGATACCTGTGTGAGGTTGGTGTCCTGTGCACGAGGCAGGAGGCCAGTGAAGAGAGGAGAACTATAGAAGCCCACCACTGAGGATACCATCAGATAGCTGAAATTAATTTTAAGGACAACGCCGGAAAGAAGAGTTATCATAGAGATAGTAAATAATATCCAGAAAGTAAACTACCAATGATTTGTTTTTAATGTATGGCTGTAACAGCACAAGTCAAGATAACACACTGGTCAAATATCAAAAGGCAGTCTGTAAGTGGCTGAGTCAGAGCCAAATAGACATATGACGTGAAGTTAAGTCACAGGTGAATGGAATTAAAGGATACAGGATGAGGACTACTTGAACTGCAGCACCCAGTGAGCCAAACATGGAGAAGGAGGCCATCCCCAGATGAGGGTCCTAAAACAAAAAATAACAATAATCAATGTACACAAGTAACTGGCTTTGAGTACACCAAGCATAAAAACTTCACAAGTTCACAACTGTCTGGCTAAATCCTCACCTCCATTCCTCTGGGCATAGCAGTCTCATCCAGGAGCAACTCCAACACATTAAAACAGACCATCAGAACACACATCACCTGAAGAGACATGAACAGTAAGTATACTACAAATAAAAAAAACTCTGTGTTTATGAGAGTTAAAACAGCCTGTAGAATATATTAATAAATGAGCGTGTACCGTCAGTGCGAGAAGCCCAAGCATTGCCAGTGGATAGCCCAAATTTCGCTGCCATGGGGACGCTTTCCTACGCAATTCTGTGAGGAAAGCCAGAAGAATAAAAGAAAAAAGGAACAACAATAAATGAGTTGAGTATTCAGCAATAAATTACTATACAATGTGAGAGAAGCCCAGCAGAGAGTAGCCTGTTCAGTCAATCTCACCTAGGGCAATGCGTTTGCTCCGGACTGTTTGGTACTCTTTTTTCATCCCCTCCATGTTCAGCTTGACCCAGCATGACGTTGTACTGCCACCTTCAATCAGACAACACATGATAGAGACAAAACGTCAATCAGTCAGCTTTAAATTTAATTACCAGAAAAGGCCGGGAGTTTGTTCATAGTGACACACTTACAGTTCAGTTTCCTGGAGAGCGAGTCTTCCTCAAATGTGGTGCAGCTCAAAATATCTTCGACGTCTTCCAACAGCTGAGGGAGATAAGAGACAATAAATATGGACACTACAGTTCACAGCCACAAGACGATAGTTAATGTAAATACTTCCTCTATACAAGGTGGGAAGTTTAGTCATTAGCTCTGTGACTCACCCGTGGTTTGACCAATAGGCTGCCAGTTACACTGAACATTCGCGACAACCCAAAGGGAGTGCACACTGAGGAGGGAAACACACAGATGGTAATACACAAGTGCCATATGCTATAGTATTTTAGCTGCTCAAGAAACTGATTTAGATATACGTACACAAAAGCAGCAACACTCCAAAAAGAGAAATGCCCGAATATAGGTAGGGAAGGTAATACTCCCATAGGTCTAAAATTCAGAGGAGAGAATGAAAAACTACATTAAAAACTGTGAAACCAATGGTTACCGAGAGATCTTTAGATATAATGCATGTGACTCACCATAGAGGCTCTTCCTGGCTACGTTGTCGTGGAGGAGGGCTGATGCCACCCACACAATGCCCAGCACAAGCAGAGCCAGCAGCAACAGCAGCACAATGGCTTCATACACTCGTGCCATAACCCCCTACACAAACAAAACAGATAATCTGTCATTTGCTGTCAATTTATAGTTAAGTTCTTTATAAAATGGTTCTGGAGTCTCAAGGTGCCATTTGTAAAAGGAATGTCAAAACTGGTACCCTTCTGGACCCCGCAAATCCCTCAGACTCCGTAAAGAAGTAGGCAAAGGGCATAAGGAAGACTAGGGACAAATTGGAGAAAAGGAAAACTAGGTTCCACAATCCTGACAAGGGAGAAAAGGAGATGTTCCAATGTTAGTTTTCAGTACAAACATTCATTATGGATAAAACAGCAGTGAAGTATCTCAGCAGTACCACTGTCAACCACTGAGAGGTATAGTCCGACCAAGCTGTGTAGCATGACAAGACTGGCTACCCAGTCACACGTGCCAATTAACAAGAATGTGCAAGAACTGAAAAATGTGATAATCTGAGATTATCAAAATGTTTCTTACATGAAATGGCACTACAGGTCTGGTTGATGTTTGGGCTTCACGTCTAATTTACATCTTAGTTGATTAATTGAAACAATACATAATTAGATTATGGTTTAAGTGCTCAACTGAGGTAAACCGCAGCAGTTGGGAAACAATAGGAACATGCACTGCACACAGCTAGGTCAAGCCACTCTGTCCATAACAATTATCACAGGCCTGTAGTGTATCAATTTGGAGGATAATACCAGTGATCCAGTTTCAGATGATAATGCCTACAGCTGTTTCACAGGTTTTCACGATTATCAACCGTTAGGTGTTGTCGACTAACAAAACCAATAGCATGTACCGTGGATAAGAGATCCATTGAGCCATTGCATGTAGTAGCTCTGGGGGAAGGTGAGCAGCACCTCATTGGACAGAATGGAGATGGGGAGAAGGAGTACGGCACACACTGCAACAGACAGGGTGAACGTACACAGCCACAGCCTGGGAGAAGGATAAAGACAAGCCATCAGTGAGGTCACTGTGTGTGTTGAGCCTCAGTCTAACAGCACTGCCTATGTGAAAGTTCAGGGCGCCGAAGGTAATTCATTGCCAGCGTGTAGGGACAAAGGGCGGAGTAACACTGAAGTGCCCACTACACGTGGACTAAGGTATCTGCTCAATCATTCACACGGACACTAATCAAAGTGAGTGAGAACAGATCACTGCAGATCAGTTAATCATTAGACAATTTCACTTACGCAATTTTGTTGACGGTGGCATCTTCAATATCATCTGAAAGAGAGTAGAGAAATAAGTTGAATTTACTCCATTACATTAGGTGATTCAGACGATTTGTTTTTATTTGTTTTCTATTATGTTTTAACAAGAGTAAGTTGCCACAGACATAAGCAACATGTTTACTGTAACTGAGGACGGCTTAAACGCAGGTTATTCTGAGTGCAACCAGTGTTAGAATAGTAATAGATATAGAAAGTCTGTGCTGGTAAAAGTTGCCTGGGGCAGTGTGTGTGTGCGCGCACACACTGTATAGATATATAGGGCTGAGGCGTAATAGAAAACAAGTCTCACTGGCCTCAGAGTGGGGAGTGAGCATTTTAGGAACATTCTGTTCAAGCGAGACCAACACTCAAGTAAAAGCGGAATTACATATAAGTAGGAAACGGCAAAGTATTTAAAGAATAAAAAAAGAGATATCTGTAATGTTACTAAATGCCCCAAACACTCTGTAAAACCCCAAAAAGGTTAAGTTCATGTAACATGATTGAGATCTTTCAAACTTCTGTGTGAATTGCTATACATGGCTAAGTAATGTGCACCACAGTACACAATACTGTAATTTCCTCTTCTGCAACTGTTGGCATAGCTTCTAATAATGAGGTAAAGCCTGTGGAGCAAAAACCAGTTCTTGACTCCTTATAGAGAGGTATTGCACAATCGGCATTTAGCTACAGGGTACAACTGTTTTGCCTGTTGTTGATGCACAGGCAACATTTGAAACAGTGGGTTAACACATAGCAGATCCTGCCCAAAAGCACAAAAGAAAACTGCAGGCCATCTCCTAGGTTTCAACCCAGCCCAGCCACAGCAGAGAAGAGAGACCTGGCTAGTTGGACATCCTTCATCTGCTTCCAATAATGACAAGTCATGCGATTTATTTTGTGACTGAAAGCCCAGTCACCCTCCAGAACTTTAAACATCTTCTTAGCCAACATACTTAGACTGAAGTACATAACGTATATTGCACTTATGTGATGGCTTGCCAGCTACAAAGTTGTTATTTGTCAATACTGTGGTGACCAAAAAATATATTTTTCTACATTGTTCCAACTGTCAAAAATAAGAAACTGAGTATTTAAAGATTAAGCCAGTTTCTTTATGTTGTTGGTTGTACAATATAAGCTTGTTGAAAAAGGATCTCTTTTGAGATGTTTTGTCTCATTAGAGGGGCCTTAAGCTACAACTCAAAAGTACAACTGTTTTTCTTGTAGCAACATTCTTCACTGCCCATCCACCACTTCTGATCCAGAGGGAGACCCACTAAAGAGGAGGTTACATGTTACAAAACACACCTTCTGCACCTCAGGACTGCTCTAGCCAAGGTCCAGAGCCTTGGGTTGAAATTTGCAATCCTGGCAGTGTGAAAACTTAAGCTATATTTGCCTGTAGGCAAACAGCTATTATTGAAATCAAAAAATATCTATGCATACTAAAATATTTTAATTAAATTCGTTAAAAGTATGATGACATTAAAACCATGAAAATGAGTAAGGTTTGTGAAATAGGCAATTAATCTTCTAGTTAAGCTAAAATGAAACCCTATTGCATCAATCTACCACACACCTGTGCTTGTTTGAAAAGTTTGCCTCCATACATACTTGTAAATCAGTATACTTGTCAACACCATCAATTACGCTCCTGGCAATTCTCCATAAGCCTTTGAAGGAACTCTCTCACGAAAATGACTGTCTGGTGCGCCTGTCAAAATCCAGGAACTCACCTGTGACAAACTCAGCAGTCTTCTTGAAATGGGTAAGTATGAGGTAGGACACCATGTAAAGGCATGTAAACAGGAATACACAGATCTGCAGAAGAGACAGAAAGGAAAAAGGAGATAGTGTTATTCCTTGTGCTTGTACTAATCACCTAAAGAAAGTGCAGCCTTGTAAACAAACTCATGTTCTGTCCAATACTACAGATAAGCAACACATTTATTTAACTGGGCTCACATCTCTGATTTAGTATATTCCGTTTTAAAAGTGGGGGGTGGATAGATATGCAGCACAGATACCAAAAAACATCCAGAATAGAAAAGGCATGGGGAGAGCAAAGTAGATGGCAAGCATATAGTCACAGCTGCAACAGATTTGTTCTTCATAGAATACAATGTTTTGTGCAAATAAATGGCACGAAATAAACAAAACAGGACATGTATTGCTATAAATGCAAACAGCCATTCATTCACCATTCTGCCAAGGTCAAGAGAGACAGATGGAGTCTGAAGATTACCACTTAATTCAAACAAAGAGTGAAATGGGTGACAGTGACAAACTAGGAGGGATTAAGGAGAGTAAAAGAAAAGGGTAATACTAGTGACAGTTAGACCACATACTGCTTGTAAAGATCATTGTCTCACATTATACTACATCTACCAACAAATTTAGGCTAAACCTATATTCACTCAGCAATCTGTTGTCTGGCAAAGCTCTTAACCATTTACCCTATAAAGACTGAAGTTAATCGCTTGTATGACCACCAAACCAACATGAGAGACAGACAACACAGTTGACAAACACCTAGTGATCAGAAACACACTCAAATGAATAGGCTACTCAATATTTTTCTATTTCTCACTGTGTGAATCTGTCAGAACATAGAAAGTGACCTTTTCACTAGGCTTGGACGATCTGGGGAAAAATATGAATCACGATTTTTTTTATTTTTAAAGCTTAAACTTGATATCACGATTATCTGGATTTATTTTCCTATGTTTATTGCACACATGAACCATGACAAAACAAGTTGGGAGTACCAAACATTTCTTTTGGCACCTATAGCGCATTGCACGTCACCACAAGTCTGTAAACATAGAGGCCTCAGTGAAGAGAAGGGAGAGCATTGCAGCACTTGGGAGCGCTTTAAAACCCATTTTATTCAGTCTATGTTTAATTAATTTAAATCTCAAAGAAGAAAGAGGTAGCGCTTGTGATGAATTTGGCTCATAAAATTAAATGAGAATCAAAGTCATTTAAAAATATATACACACACACAACTTTTTTTTAAATAAAAAAACAAGTAATTTAAAAATTAAATCTGAACAGGCTGAATCAATATTGCGATTTTATAACGATTAATCGTGCAGGCCTACTTGTCACAGCAAACAGATTGACAAGCACAGCCAAAACACATCTGTGCACAATACCAAACTGGAAATACAATTGAAAACTGAGCAATAGAAGGTGCATTCACTCCTTGCTGCCACAGAAGTAAAACTTTGAATGGAAAGGCGGAAATTACAACTAACCATATGTAGTGTAGTGTTTAAGTCTGACAGCTTCTGTCCCACACAAGTGCCTCTCTAAGTAAAACAATCCCCTTACTTTTAACATTTTAACTAAATACCTCAGAACAAACGTCTATAGCCATGCTTGCTGTCCCATGAGGCTGCAGTGCTCATTTCACACCAGAAAAAGGTTTTTTCATGGGCAACTTTACTATTCTATCTATTATCCCTACTGGACAAAATTAAGCCTTTTTTTCAAAATCAAAAATATATATAATTAGTATGCTGGTTGTGTAGGAGAAACATTCACTCAGTGTGTAAATTAAATTTTATAACAATCACCATCTTCTTCAAAAGCAAAATAATCAATTGGCTTATTAGTGCAGCACGCAACCTATAACATGCTAGAATACAATGTTAGCAGTTGTTATCAAAGTACAGCTGAGGATCCATTCAACAGTGGAGATGAAGTGCACCAAGTGCTGGACTGACAGATGAATGGAATGATGCTGCCAGATCACAAAACATTTCCTCATGGGAGCCTAGTAGGAGTTGCAAGATGTAGAAGTTTGTCCCTGAGTTAACAACAGCAGCAAACAAAGAGAGAAAGGCTCTCTGGCGAATATGACAACATAGTTGCACTGGTGTAAAAGCGGTTTCCTAAATGGATGCAAACATAAGTATAATGAGTTCCTTGGAAAAACAAAGCCAAGAAATTAAATATTTTAAGGCATCTGGTTTCCATTAAAGTAATCTTACAATAGTATAGACCAATGCATGTATTCTGAACAGTGAAAAGTCCCAAAACAGTTCAAGGGCCAGAACAAAACTATTAATGAGGTGCATTTACATCAGTGTTTCTATTATTCTAAGTTCATTACAAAAGGGTAATTTAATATGGATCACTGGCACATATTGAACAACAACACATGGGGTCAGAGTACAGGCATACACCCCTCCTCCTTTATGGCTCCAGAAAGTACAAGATGTTGACCCACTTGAATGTTAACATACAGTACACACAACAATTTTATTTTAAACTTATATAACATGTAAGCTGTTGATAAATACAGTGTTTTATGGTGTAAGTGGGAATAATCAAAAGACACATTCTAGCTGCATCACACAAACAACAGACTGTACATAACTAATCAGCTCAGTGTGCAAAATAGTACAATTATGCAGTCCAATTTGCTATGGTTAGGGCCTAAATCAACAGAAGGAAAAGGGAACAAAGGATGGGTTTTGGGTAAGAAATAGGTCCACATATTTGGGGACACATTGGCAATGCTGAAAGCTGACTGCACATAGCTGGCCAATGAGGAGAGAGTTATTCAGCATCCAGAGGGACATCTTGGTGCTGAACACAAAGTCCTAGGGTTGAGAGAGCATTTTAAAATTCACAGAGTAACCTAAAAATCTCTGTTGGTTCAAGCAAAAAACCATCGAAGCTCAAATGTTTTTAAACATCTTTCCTTACCTTGTAGTTACAGTATTAATTTAAAGCAACAGAAGATTGGCAGTGGCACAACATGCCTTGCAAAAATTGTATTCTACACTCCCTCAGGGTGTTATTTTAGGGGCACCCGGCCTCATGTCCAGCTGAACACGTTCAGGCAAAGCATGACGGCCTTTGTTTATAGGTAAGAGGATAGATTAGGCAAGACCTATTCCAGAAATAACTTCAAATGTTGCATGGGTAAAGCCATCCTAATCCAAAAGAAAGTAGGCAGCTGCAGTATGTAAGAGTTTAAGTGAGTAAGAATTTTGATAATTTTGCTGGAATGTTTCATGGAATACTTAGCTTAGAGGTAAACAATTTCAGAGAAGCAACAACTGAAATTCCATCTAGATTGTGATCTAGAATCTAGAGAATAGGAAATGAATGACAACAGGGACATTGACTATGTTCCCACTAACAAAGACATTATACAGCTTCTCCTTAAATACTGAACTAAAACAAAGTAAGAGCCGATTTGATAGCTAGATAGATTTTTATTGATCCCCAAAAAATGGGAAATTATGGTGTTAAAGCAGCAAACATACATCTGTCACACACACACCCTCCAACACTCCCATTAAAATGACATATCTAAGAACTCCCACAGAAAGTGATTCTAAGAAAAACACATCTGTAGTGGACTATTGCATGCTCTAATCAGTCTTAACCACGTCTTTTATAGATAAGACGGTACTCAACTTATCTCAGGGTGACTTGATATCTTAATGCATGCTGATGCTAGATGCTCCATGTCTCTACTTAAGACCTTTTGTCCTGTTGATCATTGATCCTTCTCGACCACTCTAAGCTCAGGGTGCAGGTTATGGGTGTTTACTCCTAGTTTTAACATTTACACAATCTCAAGTAGACAATTTATTGAACCTACACCTCTTACACTTGCCAGATGCTCGGATCTAAAATTATTTACAATGTTGTATTAGCTTAAGTAAAGAAACATTTGGCCTGAATGAAATTTTCCCAGTAATTAGCATAGACAGTGGACTAACAAGAAATGGACCAACAGATCCCGTTGTTCTGGATGGAGACCAGTGAAGGAAATTAGAAGCTCTTTTCCAGTGATGGCTGAGCGTTACTGCACAGCCTCCAACTGAACTTGACAATGTAGAAAGTTCTAAGTCTTTTGGTAGCTGTGCCAAGTGAGTGACTGAGAAAATATAAATAAATAAATAAAAATATATCTATCTATCTATCTATCTATCTATCTCCTTGTACCTCACGTTATGGCTCCGTAGCAGACGTTTTTGTAAAAATAGGCTAACGATTGTGAGCTAACCAAGCGACTTGAAGCATAGTCAACAAATCACTGTATTGTCAGGAGAAGCTTGCAGACAGTTTCGACTCACATTAGCTGTTTCTGTTTAATTACTATTATTAACTAGCATTTTAGTTAGCAATAATTAGCCTGTATGATTGAGACAGACAGACAGATAGACAGACAGACATGTTTCATAAACAACGGACAAAGAGAGTCTTTAAACGCTTCAGATGTAAAAGTTATTCATGGTCAAAGTGACGTCAAAATGAATGGCAGTCAATGGGATGCCAACGGTGGGTGATGGCTTTGTAGCATTAAAATGGCGCCAGGAGCTACGCTTAGAGAGGAGAGGCTTACCCCCTTGGTAATTAGCTGTGGGGCTAGCCAAGAAATCCAGACACACCCTAGCGGCAGCAAATGTAATTTGCGGCTAGGGTCAGTGTAGCAACTCTCCGTTGGCTTGCCAAATTCTGGTCAGGCCAATCACATAGTGTATAGTCTCGGTGGGCGGGCTTAACATGAGGACAGGAGAATTCCCTGCTACTTGAAAACAAAGATGTCTTTTGAATTGGCTTTGAAACGCAACTCTGGGAGACTTGGAGTTAAGCACTGATTTATTCTTAAAAAAGTAAGATGTATTCTGAGTTTTGCCAACTGGATACGGCAAAAGTTTAATCTATCAACCAGCGTTGCTCTGGTTGGTTGTAGCTCTATTCTATTGCATGCAGGGGGAATTTGAAAGACAACCGTTTATCCTGCCCCTTGGATTGAGCCCTGGCTATGGTGAGTTCCCAGACCAGACATATTGATGTGGGTCTGGCTTGTCAGGCTACTGTGGGGCCACATTTGGCCAAGATATAAATTTTGAGCTGTGCGTCTACTTGATGTTGTTTCAACCAAATACGGCACAGTCAATATTACCTTTTCATAATTTGGAAAAAATGACTGTTGACTTACAGGAATCTGGCATCAACTGGTGCTACTGTGAGGTTTCTGACTAAAAGCTGTATAAAGTCAACACTTCAAATAAACACTGCCGTTTTTCCTGCCAGTCAAACAAGATTTTACCATTTGTCTGTGCTCCAACAATACACAGAGTACTATAATTATGAAAATGAGCCTGTCTGTATTCTGAGCACTGAGAGATCACTGCAGGCCTGCGCTCCTCTGGCCGTTGCAATGTCCTTGGACTCTGCAGTAGGATCCTCAAAGTAGTTATATATGCCATGTCTGTCTCAGATTATAAGCATTTAATTTAATACACACACTATTTTAATATCCAAATGGTTTACAAATGCATTTGATGAAAAGACCATCCTGATCAGTTTCTGGATGATCAGACATAAGCGTGTTTGCATATTGTCCGTTTAAATCAGTAACCACCAATATCTTCTTTCAAAACATGCTTGATTTAATGAGATACTTATTATACAAATTAACTAATATTTTAATACACTGATACATGTTTATGGGTGTCTAGGAACCTTTCCATGACTGTTTTATCTGCTAAATTTTAGGCTCATACAAAATGTCCACCTCCATTTATGATCCTAAATTAGATGCCCCTGTTTGAGGTTGTTAGCTGCATAAAGACACCTGTCCACCCTATACAATCAGTAAGAATCCAACTACTAACATGGCCAAGACCAGAGAGCTGTCCAAAGACACTAGAGACAAAATTGTACACCTCCACAAGGCTGGAAAGGGCTACGGGGAAATTGCCAAGCAGCTTGGTGAAAAAAGGTCCACTGTTGGAGCAATCATTAGAAAATGGAAGAAGCTAAACATGACTGTCAATCTCCCTCGGACTGGGGCTCCATGCAAGATCTCACCTCGGGGGGTCTTAATGATCCTAAGAGAGGTGAGAAATCAGCCCAGAACTACACGGGAGGAACTGGTCAATGACCTGAAAAGAGCTGGGACCACCGTTTCCAAGGTTACTGTTGGTAATACACTAAGATGTCATGGTTTGAAATCATGCATGGCACGGAAGGTTCCCCTGCTTAAACCAGCACATGTCAAGGCCCGTCTTAAGTTTGCCAATGACCATTTGGATGATCCAGAGGAATCATGGGAGAAAGTCATGTGGTCAGATGAGACCAAAATAAAACTTTTTGGTCATAATTCCACTAACCGTGTTTGGAGGAGGAAGAATGATGAGTACCATCCCAAGAACACCATCCCTACTGTGAATCATGGGGGTGGTAGCATCATGCTTTGGGGGTGTTTTTCTGCACACGGGACAAGGACTGCACTGTATTAAGGAGAGGAGGACCGGGGCCATGCATTGCGAGATTTTGGGGAACAACCTCCTTCCCTCAGTTAGAGCATTGAAGATGGGTCGAGGCTGGGTCTTCCAACATGACAATGACCCGAAGCACACAGCCAGGATAACTAAGGAGTGGCTCTGTAAGAAGCATATCAAGGTTCTGGCGTGGCTTAGCCAGTCTCCAGACCTAAACCCAATAGAGAATCTTTGGAGGGAGCTCAAACTCTGTGTTTCTCAGCAACAGCCCAGAAACCTGACTGATCTAGAGAAGATCTGTGTGGAGGAGTGGGCCAAAATCCCTTCTGCAGTGTGTGCAAACCTGGTGAAAAGCTACAGGAAACGTTTGACCTCTAATTGCAAACAAAGGCTACTGTACCAAATATTAACATTGATTTTCCTCAGGTGTTCAAATACTTATTTGCAGCTGTATCATACAAATAAATAGTTTAAAAAAAAATCATACATTGATTTCTGGATTTTTTTTTTTTTTAGATTATGTCTCACAGTGGACATGCACCTACGATGACAATTTCAGACCCTCCATGATTTCTAAGTGGGAGAACTTGCAAAAGAGCAGGGTGTTCAAATACTTATTTTCCTCACTATATATATATATATATATATATATATATATATATATATATATATATATATATATATATATATATATATATATATATATATGCTCAAATTGGTTAAACTTTAAATGAGACACCCCTCTATCTCCCCCTTTTTTCCATTTTGTTTTCATGTCCTGTATTAAAAAAGCTCAGCTTAAAAAAATTATAAATATTTTTTGTAAAACAGCTTATGCTATGTTATCTACAGTAGGCTGTTTGTCTGGTCTTTTTTTTTAATAAATATGTACATCCTTTATCAATTGGATGCTATGTGAAATACAAATAACTGTATTTACACTGCTGCTGCATACTCTTCTGTTCACTTCAAAATGAGCTGACCAATAATGAGCTCGGCCTGAAGCCAATTAATAACCAGAGATATAAGGTCAGCTGATTTGCCTGACAAGGAGCACTGAGAAAAGATGGCGAGCTGGAAACTTGAGGCTGGCTTAAGAAGGGGGTGTCAACTAATTGCATTAGGTATTTAGGCTGAAGGGACAATAAGAAAACAAGGGCGTAATAATACATTTGGGGCACTTTATTTTCCGCTTCTATAAAGTTAATTCTACACAATTAAAAATATGACTGCTACTTGACATGGGATTGTCAAGAGGATGAAATCAGCTCTGCCTGTGATACCTAATGTGGGCAGACTGATCTAGTCACTACAACTAGAACACAAAAATGGAGAAAGACGGAGAAAAGGGTTGGTCTTGTAGAGCCAAGTCAGTTTCAAAAACACCTTAAATTGCCTCAGACTATTTGGCTTTTCTTTTTTTCATCTCATCCTCTTTTTCAATACTTTTTCAGTGTTGCGCTTTTTGTTATTAATGTAATATGGACAAATTGAGGCAGTCCACTGATTTTAATATGCACCAGAAAATATGTTTGACACAGCTCCTTATGCAACACTGTAGCAGCTGTAACATCTCCGATCTAAGGAAATGAACAGTATATGAAATCAAAAATGGTACGGTTAAAGCTCAGTATCCGTATGCATGTTGTCAACAGAACTGATCTTTCTGGCAGGTCTGAAGTTCAACAGGGTGTTGGCGTTGCACAAAACAGAAAAAATTCAGCACAGTAAAAAGGTCAAATACGTCATTAACAGTATAGTCAAACTGTAAAATGTGAGATGATCCAAACCATGGCAAACAAATATTTGAAAAGTTGAAAAGAGATCCATGTTCGCTAGAAATTCAAAGGAACAAGCCCCAGTAGCGTTAAGCTCCTTGATGTTCTTGTGCCACAGCTCTACCAGCTGCATCCGTGCAATAATTGGTCTGGAGCTCAGCAAACTGCCAGAACACTTGAAACCTGAAATGACCTAGAAACCAAGGTATAGGCTACTTATTATTTAAATATAACGTTAACTGTTGCTCGTAGCTGAAATATGAGACTTTGGCAACTTAATTGGAGAGTTGAGCCACCGCTCTGCGAAACAAACAGTTAATTAAACGACGTGGCTTTCTTGACCATATTTAGATGATTGTACTTTCAGAGTCGACCACTCATATGCATATTAACCGACAGTTAGATTAGCACAGCGTTACTTACTATGGTCTCTCGGACACGGTTGTGGAAAAGTTGCTCTCTAACCGACACGTCGTCCGTTTCCATTCTCCAAAACCATAACAGTAGCCTCAGGCTTAAAAGCGATGGTTAAAAAGTTAAAACACGGGGCATCTTGCAAGTAACGCAATGGATGTGTTGCTATCTAGCTAGCGCGGCTGTACAAATGAGCTAGCCCGCTGCTAGCTTCACTCCGATAAACACGAACAAGGAGGGGTCGTCAGGGGCATCAGGGGCGGGGCTACACAGTGGGAGGTGGCACGGGGCAGGTGTCAATCATCACTATAATGAATACTTTAGCCTCATCATCGTGTGTTATTAATATCCAAAGGTGTGTGTACACCTTACATTTTTAAAACATTATCGTACTTTGAGATGTGCACATATAATGTCATTGTTTTGTGCACTATGCAGGGCAGGCTATCTATTGGTGAAATGGTAAACGCCTAGCTACAGGTTGAGCTTTTCTTACGTTTTATTTTTCTTAACATTTTTTGCTTAAGTAACCTACATCTGTAAGTAGGCAGTAAGCACAACCCTGTACTTTGCAATTCTAATTCAATTAAATTTAATTAATAGCATCAAATCTTAACCAGAGTTATCTCGAGACACTTTACAGATGGTGTAGGTCTAGACCACACTGTATAATTTACAAAGACCCAACAATTTCAGTAATTCTCCCAAGAGCAAGCATTTAGTGCGACAGTGGTGAGGACAAATTCAGAGGTAGGCTACTTATCCTACTTTACTGAAATAATTTTAAATGCCACATTAAACTTCTCCACTACATTTGAAAGGGAAGTGATGGACTATGTTTTACTCCTCTAGATTTCTATGACAGATATATTTACTAGTACTAGTTACTTTGTACATAGCATATAAAATATGATGCACAGTTATACAGTGAATTAAATCACACATATATATATACATGTATATATACCTCTGTGTTTTCAATGGTTTCTTCTTTACAGAACAACTTAAGGTATTCTTTATATCAATTAAATCAGTGTCCTATCTCTCACAAATGTCCCTTTTAGTCCTTTTCCTCACCTTAACAAGGAACCTAAATGTTGATGAGACAGCGTAATTTCATTGTCATGATCCAAAGTCCAACTGTTGCAACAACTTGCACCAACTTCAACTACGGAAAGGACCGGAAAAGATTTATCGGGAAAAAGACTTAAAATTATGGGCTCAGTAAGTAACCTAGTTTTCATTTGACAAAGAAAATACATCTTAAATGTATTATAAAAGTAAATACATTGATCAGTCTGATAAAGCCTTTGGATTAACTGTGGATTGGTTTATATAGAAATGTTGGGGCCTGCCATCTGACCATTCTGACTTTTTGTACATTTTATGTTTTCTTTAAAAAACACGTTACCGATCATGTAATGTAATGGCTTAAAATGACAATGCCCATCATGAGCTGTAAATCCCTCTTAATATACAGTATTATATATATAAAGTGGATCGCCAACATTTCAAATCCCTTTGCCAAGATACTAGAGAAAACACACCAAATGTATAACACTAAAATAAAAGTGATGGGAGGACATGCAATCAAAATGTATGATGTGATTAAAAGCATAATGTAAAATAGCTATCAGCAGTTGATATAGCATAAAAAGACTGAGAGATCAAAACGTAACTCTTCTGTTACTTCATTGCAGGCACTTATGAAGGATGACTCAGTTGCACCTGTACACTGATCCACTGAGGCTAAAGGATGGTAAAAAGTGTCATGGTAGCTTATGCCCTATGGGCAGCAGGTGGGCCTTTGGGCCTTCACCATTTATATTTAGGAAGAGACAGCCATGCTCTGTTATGGATGCTAACCCTGGGAGGGTTTGGGTTTGGCTGGGTCAGAGAGGTCATACGTATTCCTGCATATGTTGGTCAGGCCAATCAAAATGTGGAGAAAGTGATAAAAAAACCTCCCACCATGGTTCCACCTGTAAGCCCTGTCAGATTTGCTGGACAGGTATGTGTTGGAATCTACTTTGGCACAGTGGCTCTGATTGGACTGAACTCCCTCAGTTTCTTCTACTTGATCGTCCTGCCTTTATGTGTGGGGGCAGGGGTACACCTGGTGTCCTGTATTGGCCAGCAGACGTCTGATCTCCAAAAAACCTTGACTACTTGTCTCATAACCTCCCCAATATTTTATGGTAGTGCCTTATCACCTCTTCCTATAAGCCTGGCTGCCAGTGTCACTGCTGTACAGTACCGCAGGGTCAAACCTCCCCAGACACCTGGGAGCACACAGGAACTGGGTAAGATGATCTCACAAATCTAACAATGCCATCTGATTTACTATTACACCATGGTAACACTACTTATCTCTAAATCTTTAAGAACCACTAAAATTGCATATTTTTCAATCTTTTATCCAGGTCCGCGGCTTTACAGGCTTGGTCTAGCCTGGCTGGCCTTCTCTGCTCCACTGGGTTACTCTATTTTCCATAACACCACAGCCACACTGTACTACCTGTCTGACTGTGTAGCAACGCTGCTGGATATGTTCTGGTTCCTGCCTTGGCTCAGAAATGTCTTTGAGTACATTCTTTTAATTCCATATAGAATCTTGTGTGTTCTTACTGGAGGGGGGTACTATGAAGACGCTTGGAGGAAGGTGCTGGAGATACTGCTCAAAGAGTACACAGAGAGAGAAAAAGAGGCACTGCAGGTGAGCATGCTCACAACACTGAAAAGGCTATATAATAATAATAATCATAATAATAATCATAATAATAATCATAATAACTTTTATTTATATAGCGCCTTTTATGAAACCCAAGGACACTTACAGAATTACAGTTGCTATACTCAGGGAGGTTGTAGGCTGTGGTGAACAAGAGGTGTTTTAGTGAGTGAGTTTTGTTTTTACATATTCAGGGATGTAGAATTTCAAATATCTACATGGAGGGTGTTTTAGAGGTATGGGGCTGCAACACTAAAGGCTCTGTCTCCAAAGGTACAGAGTCTGGTGTGGGGAATGAGCAGGCCAGCGTCTGAAGACCGCAGGTTTTGTGGTGGGGTGTATGGATGGAGAAGGTCTGAGAGGTACAGTGGAGCCAGGGCATGGAGGGATTTGTAGGTGAGGAGGATTTTATGCAGGACTTAATTGTGAGCCAGTGACGGTGGATGAGGGTTGAGGTAATAGGCTGCCACGTCTTGATGTGGGTGAGGACCCTGGCGGCATAGTTATATTAGTAGCACGTTAAGCTCGTCATATATCTCTGAACATTTTCAGTGAGTAAAGTAATTTCTCTAGCATTGTCATAATATCCAAACTGTGTATCTGAAAATGATTGTGTTGCAGGTACTGTCATTGGAAGTAGAGGCATCTCTAGAAGACATAACTCGCAGCTATAGGGAGCTGGCCAAGACATGGCATCCAGACCACAACCCCAGCAAGGATGCTGAGGCCATGTTTATGAAGATCCATGAGGCTTATCAGGTCCTTCTACGACGGCACAAACCTCATCGATTCACATAGTTGCCATAGTTGTTAATGGAAAATAAAGTAATAGCATGCACATCGACCCGCACAGCATTTCACAGCTGTCTGATTGGTTGCTTTGCAGAGTTGGTCTCAAACGGCAGTTTGCTGTCACCTTGTGGTGCCAAAGACGTAATATCACCATAAACTACTTCCCCACAACAATTTTACTTGTGTTTTTAATATGTGCTTGTTTGCTATAACTGAACGCTAAACCAACACACCAACATATCCTTTAATTTCACCGCATGAATAGGCCTAACGTTACTAAAAAATAATCATGTAGGCTTATGATCATGTAATAGGCCTAAAGGTTTAGAGACAGACGCCAGAGAGAGATAGGCTACATTGCAAAATCACCCGCAGGCTCCATTCTCCAACATTTCCGGAAGATGTCTTGATCAGTGTCTGAATTTTCAATTAATAATTGTAGGCCTACTATATAGCAGACTGGCCATCTTGCAACCTTTTTATAAACAGATATTAATGCGCATCAGCCTACACTAGTCTTCTGTCGAGCCAATGAGTTCTTCTTATGGCATATACATGTCATCACATTTTTACCATTTGTACCCAGAGCTGACATGCATCGATGCATTCGACAATCACAGAATCAGGAGCTCTGTTGTACAATTATTCGGTCTGTATCCCAGCATGGGCCCGGAAGTTGTTTCCCGGAGATGCTGTCGTCGCCTGGGAAAACAAACAGCTATCCAGACAATTAAAAAGGAAAACACCGATCGGTCGCAAGGTAAGGAGGAGGCTTTTGGACTTCACCGCGGCGCTTGGTAAGACCACCCATCGGCTTTAATTTGGAAGTACGGCATGTTTTTAAGTAGTTGGTAGGGTGAATGCCATTTGTCGTGTGGTCGGGTGCCATAGCAACGGCTCATGAGACACAATGTATAGCCCTGGTCAGTTTGACATGCTCGATGTTGGATGACAGCAGCGTTCATGCGGACATTTGGACAGTGGCAACTCCTGCAACAAATTGCTGTTGTGTCTCGCCACTGTCTCGACCGTCCATGAGCGGATTGGTGTCATAACGGACCAAACCCACCGAGCAGCTAAAACAAGTAGCATAAATGGAGAAGCACGGTATTTATTTGAAAATGTAATGCAATATGTATTAATGCACAGTCGCCCAGAAAGGATTGTCAGGCAATGGTCGGCACTGGTGCGCGTCCCCTTTTATAACCGCCGTGCCCTAGCTAGTGCGACTGGAGCGTCTCGCGGCTGCATCAGCGCCTGTTGCTCCCCATGCGCGGCCAATGCCAGGATATTAATTTTCCCTGCGATGTGTTGTCTCCGCACCTCCCTCCCCTTCTTTTCCCAGCTCGCTCCACACTCTCCTCTGTCCATTGTTGTCGTCCATTTGAGCAAAAGGTGCAGCATTGTACATCTGGGTATTTTTTTTTCCTCTCTCTTTCTTTTCCAACATGAATTTAGAGCGTCTGGTCATATAATATTAACATGTTCTCCGTCTAAAAAATATTGTCAGCACCTTAGCACCGCCAGTATTGGAAATTTGCACTTTGTTGTTTGCTGTCAAGTAGGTGCACTACAGTAAAATCCACCCGTGATTTTTTTATTAGCCTATTACACCTTTACAGAGGGGGAGAACAAATTAACAGCAACAATTGATTGACAAAACTACTGCAAATAAATATTGTTAGATTTGTGAAGCTGTAGCCTATACATTTAGATAATTAGAAAACTGCTCTATCTCTTTTGAATAAATATATGAACACTGGTTAGGGTAAAGCCTTTTTTAATCTTCATGTATTATATTGTATTATTTTTAAATTATATGTATTCTTTTCATATCATCGTCATGCTTTCTGTCATCGTGTTTTTTCTGCCAACCCAATAAATTTCTCTTCTGGGATTAAAACATTTTGATCTTATTATCCTAATATTGAATATTGTTGCCATTACGACAATAGTGTAAGGTGTTCCAGCTATTTTGTCCACCTCTAGTAGGTTTAACTCCTCCTCCATCATTCTTGGTCATTAGCTTTCTATAAACGTGAGCCTCCCATATTCATTTGTTGGCCACGGTGCAGAAGAATCTACACTATACAGAAATAGCAGGGCAGAACACCAATTAACTAGATTAGTTTATAACAGTGAACTTATTATTAGACACTTGGAACTGATCTGTTTCCTAGCCTTATTCTTTTAATAAAACAGCTAGTAAGTACATTTTATATGGTTAGCATCAAATGTATTTTATGCAGTTTTATGTGACTAAGATTAGGAAAGTGAGATCTCAAAAAGGATCATTATGAATGGGGAAAAAAGTAACATTGAGGAACTGTTTTTAAATCATAATTTTGCAGGCATCTGGTGAGAGAATGAATGCTGAGGACTGCAATGGAAGCTCAAATGCACAAGGTAAGTTTATACATAAAGTAGGAACTACTATACATGTGTGTGTACAGTCTCCAGACTTTAATAACATGGGCATATTTGTGTTTCAGGTAATGGAGGAGAGTCATCAATGGAACAGGATTTTTATGGCGGGTTGCAGGGTCCTTCAGCTAGATCTCCAAACAGTCAGCAATCCTCACCACACCGCTCCCATAGTGGTCAGTTATTATTCCTTTGTTTCATTGTGGCCCCATGGTCTGTATAACATTTTTCATTACCATTATGTATGAAAGTAAATATGTTTTTCCCTCGACCTCTGTCTACACAGCAAACTCCATCAAGGTTGAGCTGTGCAGCGATGATGAGTCCCCCGGTGCTCCACGGCCAGAGATCAGAGAGGTTGTGAGGGATGACAGAGGGGACCCCATGGAAGAAGGGAACGCAGAGTACACTGGGGCTGGAAGAGACAGAGGGAGCATTTACAATGAGATGGCCAATCCAAATGCTAATTCACCAGGACCCATCCGGCTGCCCAATGGGAAACTTCAGTGTGAGGTGTGCGGGATGAGCTGCATCGGACCCAACGTGTTGATGGTGCACAAGCGTAGCCACACAGGTAAGAATAAGCCAGCAAGACAGTGACAAGTACATTTTATGGACAAAATATTAAAATGTCATTAAATGAAGGCAATACTGGCATTGTGATTAACCTCTAAAATCCTCTGTCCATCCATGTGTTCCCAGGCGAGAGGCCGTTCCAGTGTAACCAGTGTGGAGCTTCCTTCACCCAGAAGGGGAACTTGTTGCGCCACATCAAGTTGCATTCGGGAGAGAAGCCTTTTAAATGTCACATTTGCAACTATGCTTGTCGCCGGAGAGATGCCCTGGCTGGACATCTACGCACACACATAGGTAAATCATTGAGCTTTAAATGCAATACAACAGTGCCTAACACATCAAACTTACGTATGAAGAGATTTTTCATAAATGTATCTAAAGAGTTCTTCAACTTGATGGATGCAGTTGTTCTACAACATATAATGTATGAAACAAGGGTACAGTAAGCGATAGAACGGCCCCCTTCTCTGAAGCTCAGAGGAAATAGTCTTCTTCAGTAGAATGTACTGTAAAAAAACATGACAAAATATGACATTTAACATTTTGTGAAAACAGGAAATCCTGTTGGTGCTTTCAATTTGTGAAGACACATTAAACAGGTGTTGACACACAGTCTTGGTACAGTAGGTCTTGGTGGATCTCCACCGGTCTTTAGATTCATTTTCAAAGAAAATATTCTTGTAAACTGGATTTCAGCGAATTGACGTCAGTCTTTCCGACGGCTTATTAAGAGGAAACGTTGCGGTGAAGGTTTAGGCGTTTTCTGTCATCGTTGGCGAGCAGTATAGAACAATTTGAGGAATTGCCAATTAATGGGGAAATCCATTGTTTCAACTCTAGGTTACCTAGCCAATTATACATTTTTCTTTATAAAAAAAACCCCTCCACCAAACATATTAATAAACAACACCACAGTGGTAGTTTACACAATATTTCTTAATGAATTACATTAAATCATCTGTTTCCATCTCGGAAGAAATCAATTACATATTTTTTTCTCTTGAGGTGTAGCTTCTTCACCAACAGTGGGAAAACCTTTTAAGTGCAGCTACTGTAGTCGCAGCTACAAACAACAGAGCACGCTGGAGGAACATCTAGAGCGCTGCTATAGTTACCTGAAGAGTCTGGATCACCAGACAGCAGTGAATGCAGCACAGGGTAAAATATCACACAAACATGAAACTCACTATTTTTTTAAACAAAAAGCTTGTATGTTTCTACATGATTGGAAATGCAAATAGACTAAATAAAGCAAATTTAACATATTTATACACATACTGAGTTAGTATATTGATGCCAATGGGCTTTCTGTTTGCAGGTGAAGAGTCAGGAACTATGGAGACAATTACTAAACCTGTGCTCCAGCCATCCAAGGAAAAAATCCAGTTTGTGGATAGACTGGCTATTAGCATTACCAAACGCAAAAGGTCAACGCCACAGAAGTTTTTGGGTAAGTTTTATTTTTTTATTTATTTTTTTACAATTTATGTCATTAATATCTGGGTCATTATAAGAAAATGCTTTATTTTGTGTCCCTCGAATAAAACTGCTCTGTAAAATTAAATTTAAATTTAAATAAACAAAAAAACATTTTATAATTTTATTTCCATTATATATATATATATATATATATATATATATATATATATATATATATATATATATATATATATATATATATATATATATAGTGAATTTAAAGAATTTTAAAAACTTTTTTGTGCAAAGTACCTGCCCCTTAATATGACTTTTCTACTTTCACTAGCTATTGTGGCCAAAAAAAGTCAAACCATTACATATGTAATGTAAACTTATATAAAGCCTTGAGCATCTTTTCATTACTCGCAAATGGGTTTTATTCTTAAAGTGTAAAATAAACAACGATTTAGTCAGGTCCCCAGCAAAGTTGATAGTTTTGAATTATAGCTAAAAAGGAAATTAATTTATATTTATTTATTTTTATTTGTCTCCTTTTTTAACCAGGCAATATTGTTTAAGTTTAATTTTTAGTGAAGTTTTAGGTTCAGTTACTGAAAATATTTTTCACTGCTTATTTTCATTTATTTAGTTTGCTATAATAACCCTGGTCCTCAGGTTGTCATCAACCCTGTTACTTTTAATGAAAACACCCCGTCAGAGAAAAAGGAGTTGCATTATTTCCAGGAAGTGAAATCATCTGCCTTTTATGAAGTTGATGGTAAAAAGACAAGTAATTGTGGGGAGTATGAATGTGAAGGAGACTGTGAGAAAGAACCTGAATGATTACTTTGTAAAGGGAATCAATCAGCATGCGAGGCAAACTGTCCAAAGAGAGTAAAGGAGACTGAAATCATCAGGGCTGCATCTAAGGCAAGACATAGGCACAGGGAAGTAGGTTAGACAAGAAATGGGGTGAGACAGAAAGCTAAGGAAGACAAGTCAGCCAGCATGATGAGATTTTGGCCTTTGTGGCGATGATAATTAACTGTACTACTGAAATAGAAAGAAAACGAAAATCGATAATAGATAACAGTAAAAAGATTGTGGAGTAAATATACAGCAACTTTTAAGCTCTCTCAAACACATGGAAAGTAAGTCCAGTAGTTGGCGGTAATGCAACCTGCAAGAAACCAGAGTTTGTTTTTCTCCAATCCCAAAGTGTTGTTTGGACTAGCCAGACTTTCTTTTGCAGCGCTGTGGAGATAGGTCTGGCAATGTCTGGCAATGCAAGACTACCAATATTACTACCAATACCAATACTTTCTTCCCAACTCAAAACGGAGAAAAGATTTATTCTTGCGATGCCTGGTGTAAATATCCTTTAGGCATGGTAGAGCATTGCCTATTGTATGTTCAGCCAAACAAACTCTTTGCAAGGCCTTGCAGTCCTGTTTGGTGCTGATGCGCTCAATGATGCAGGAGTAGAAATTCCTCAGTATTTGAGGGGATACTCGGAATTTCCTCAGGTGTCTTAGGTTAAACAGTGTCCGCCTTGCCTTTTTCACAGCTGAGTCAGTATGCAGTGCCCAGGTCAGGTCCACGGTGATGTGGACACCAAGGTACTTAAAAATGTCCACCCTCACCACTCAGGACCTGTTAATATTAAGGGGTCATTGTTCCTTCCCTGCTTATTCCAAAGTCCTTGCTCATCTCCTTGAACTTGCCGTTTTTCATTGTTGTCTGTGATCAGGCCCACCACAGCTGTGTCGTCAGCTAAATTGATTGTGTTGGCTACACAGTAATTTCAATCAGGAGAGACATTATTATTATTAGTTATTGTACAGCTCAAATACAACGTTGGCAATTAGACTCCATTGCTATACAAATCTTTAGTACATACTGTGTGTGTGTGTGTGTGTGTGTGTGTGTGTGTATATATATATATATATATATATATATATATATATATCCACGGACATGGAAGAGGAGCTGGAGGGTTGCACTCTTTGCCTGCAACAACAGCTGAATAGCAAAGGGGAAACAGATTTTTAAAGCAGGGTTGTGACTCTGTGATTGGCCTTTGCATTTTGCTGAATGATTCATTTAAATCAGGAGAGGCTAGTAGCAGATATGCAACAGTTATACACAGCATATTAAAATGTACATGTACATGTTTATTTAGATAACAACTAAATTGATTTATAGTGCCTTGATTAAAAGTTAGGTCTTCCTGAATGAATTTACGCTGAGCTACATATGTTTACAGGGAGCACAGCAGGTAGCATAAATCACAGCCCTGGGGTGCTCCAGTGTTAAAGGATGAGGGTGGAAGAGGTGTGTACACCCAGCCTCACCATCTGGGGTCTGCCTGTCAAGGATCCACTCTAAGATTGGGAAATGGCACGTTTTCATATCATGACCCATTCAGTGAAAGCGTAGAAATATATGTCTTACCTATTACAGATGCATATGATAGTAATGATATTTCTTTAGCTTGTACAGAAGTAATAAGAACCTGGTCTTTGTCAAACATCATCAGCCGTCCTGCAGTGCAAGTAAGCCAAATGTCAACTTGCTGTTACCAGTTTGGATACATTTGGTCCATGTCGCTCCTTAAAAATGGGCCAGATGAAGTAAATCCATGAGATGCTCAATCGTTGTTTATTACTGATATGTCTTTTTCATAGGTGTAAAGCATATGCACCTTGACCTACCTGAAGCACCTTACGAATTGTCTTCTGGCTCTGAGAAGGAGGGGGACGTTATGAGCTCTCAGCCTGCTGGGGAGTCTGCTGGGTTGGCTGGCCCACATCTCCAAGGCGGTAGGGGTAGAGGGGAAAACCATGAGCCACCTTCACTGTCTCAGCTCCATCCTGCCTTCCTGTCAGAGCTACGCACGGTTATGGGCTCCATCAACAGCAATGTGACTCCTCAGGGCCCCCGAGCACATTGTGGAGGTGGAATGGCTGCAGTGACTCTTGGCCTGGCTGGAAGGGAGGCAGGTGAAGGCCGGGAGGACCAACGCTCAGCCCATAGCCACACCACCTCACCCAACGGCTGCCCTGACTCTACAGACACAGAGAGCACAGCAGAAGAGCAGAGCACAAGGGCTACAGCCCCGACAAGTACCTCTAACAACCACTACCAAACCCCAGCACTGCCCTGCAGCCATCCCAATTCCAGCCTCAGGCAGGCCAAAGACTTGGACCCAGAGTGGGAAAGAGCATGTCCTGCGCCCCCCACAATAGCAAAGAAGAGCCCTGTCTTACCCCTTTCTTCCAGGGAGACTGTGCAGGTGTTAGACCGGGATGGTCGGCCTGTGCGCTCCTTCCACTGCCGGCACTGTCGCATCCTCTTCCTGGACCATGTCATGTTCACCATCCACATGGGTTGCCACGGCTTCCTCCAACCCTTCGAGTGCAACATATGTGGCCATCGCAGCCAGGACCGCTATGAGTTCTTGTCTCACATCAGTCGCGGAGAGCATCAAGTGGGCTGAGGAGAAGGGATAGCGGTTGGATGACGAGAGGTGACTGCTGCTCTTTAAAGTTGTAGGCTCCCGTTTGTTCTGCACCAGATCAGTTACTTTAAATCCCTGTAAGTAAGTAAGTAAGTAAGTAAGTAAGTAAGTAAGTAAGTAAGTAAGTAAGTAAGTAAGTAAGGAAGTAAGTAAGTAAGTAAGTAAATAATTAAATAAAAGGATTTGTGGTTTTACTCTGAGAATATTTATTAAACTAAAGCAAAAGCAATTAAAAAGTATTTTTACCACAGCATTTGAAGTTTAGTGGAGGCAAATTACATTTTATGATTGATTGCACTCCCATATCAAATCATCCGGCAAAACTACTGGTTTTGCTTCAAAAGTGCCTTCTTTGGGGATATTTTCTTAACTAAAAAGAAATGGGGGGGGGGAACTGGTGCTCAAAAATGTTGACTATCTAGCCATCTTTGCTAAGTGATTTAGTTACGAATTTTGAGAGGTCATATGCAAAGGCAGTGAAGGAAAGCATGGTATGTACATTTTAAGATTTCTATTTGGTATGCTTAGTATGCACTGAGAGCTTTGTTTTTGGGTAGAGGAGGGTACTTTGGGTCGTGTGTCAGGTAAGCTTAATATGCACTGAGAGATTTGTGCCTCTGGGTTTGGGAGGAGCTTTTGTCACGGACAAAGCACAGAAATGGATTGCCTTAATTCTTACAGTAGTACGATGCTGTAGGAAAACATTGTTTACAGCATGTGTAACGTGACCTCAGAAGAGAGAATATTTGCAGCTGCACAGCAAGACTATCAGAACAAAGCGATATGATGAGAGGAATTAACTTAAACATTCAGGGCCTTTAGGGCTCAGATGTAAAATAGGTTTTGGATTTTAAAGTGAGCCTGGTGAATACTGGTGCAGATCAGACCATGAGCCATGTTGTGTACAATAAGAGACTAACTGAGATGGCCCAGGGTGCTATACCTAAACAGGATTGCACTTTTAGGTTCCCTGCTTATAAATGAACATTTTTGCTGAAGTACTTGATGGCTTTACAATTGTTTTCCCGTGATTGTTCTACTGCACTGATAAATCGCATAATACTCACAATAACTGATTATCTGATTTGCAACACCAGTGCATTTTAGCTGGCCTTCTACAGAATCTCACATCGGTGCACTGGTCCTGCGGTCTACACTGAAGTTTGCTGCAATGTGTGACTGAGAATTAAATATCAGTTCAACTACAACGATTTCTTTGTGGTTTTGTACTTAGCAGTTGAGGCTGAGATTTGAAACTATTTGCATAATGTAAGTGAATTGACAAATTCATTATTTAAACATGAATTAACAAATCAGTTTGGATCTGTTAAGTTATCACTTGTGGTTATCTATTTAGTGTTGTTTGTTTCAGCCTTGGTGTATTTAATCAGCTATATTCCAAATCTTATCCAGCATACTCCTCAAGTCCATAAAATGTTACCTCCTGCTTCTTTATAGCACCCAAATACCTTATTGCTACAGTATGGTGAGTTATCTGATAATGTTAATATTGGGAACAGATGAGACCAAACTCAGTATTCTTACTTGTTATTGTGGGTTTGCTGCTTCATAGTTTAACTTAATTTCCTTTGATCGCAGGCAAAACTATACTTGAAACTGTTTGAGAAAAAAAGTAATTTAGGAATGCACTTGGTTTGATTAGAGAAATGTGTGTGAATGGAATATAGCATGTGTGCTTGTCATTTTCTGCTTTTCCCTGAATTGTGAATTCTTTTTGAAATGTGAAGTAATTTCAAGAAGTGGAAATGAGGCATGGTTTTTGTCTCCTTGTGTGAACTTTTCAATGTTATACGATATTTTGTGAATGATGTAACATGACAAAACACTTTACCTCAAAGTTAAAGATGTACAACTGCCTCATTATTTCAACAAGTCATGTTGCTTTCCAAGATGTTCTTGCAGTTACAAATGTGTGCCCCTTGATATTCTCAAAACTTTTTACTGTCAATAAAGCTGAGTTTATTGTAAAAGTGATTTTCTCTAGTTTGACTATGATGGCATTCACATCTTTTCGCTTATTTTTTTAACTTGAAATGCAGCAAGAGTTTCTCATTCAGTTTCTCACTGCCTCCTATGTAATTATACAAAAATACAAGCAGACTAGATATTTAAGAGATATACAACTATTTGTTTCACAAAACTTAAAATTCCACATTATACAGGACTCACATTACAAATAATTACACATTATGACATTACTCTGTAGATATACGGATCAGACACACACACTGCCTTTAACTGTGCTTACTACGCCCAACATTTTAATTTATACAGCTTTGCCTATTAGTCCACGTCAGATTTTACGATGTAAAGTATTGGGTAGCTGCCTGTAGTATGCAAGGTATATTTAGTTTATTTAATTAAAAAAAGGTTTATATTGTATACATTACAACATTGTTGGAGCAACTTTTATTACTTAATGTGATTCAACAAAAAGTAAAAACATAATTTCAAGAGTTTGCCTTCTTAGATACATTATGGGTCTAAGAAGGCACCCTCTAGTGTATGGATACTTAAAAGGAAGCCAAAGAATTTATTTTGTCTTGAAACATTTTTTACTTGTTAATTTTACATGTTTTAAATATTTTATTTTATTATATTTCAAATTAGTTAAGTGTTACAGAAAACATTTTATATTGTAAGCCTAAGCAGTAAAAAATGTACCGTATTTACATATATAAAAGTGTAATATATCTAAAATACTATTTCATGTTTTTCCACTGTATATTAAATGTTAAGACTTCGGAGATATGGGTAAGCAGGGACTTTCTTCTGAGAAACACATTTTAAATTGGAAAAGGTCTAAATGGCTAAATGGCTAAATTTAGACGGCTTTATATTCACGTGACATTTTGTTATGTCTGTTTCAGGTAAGTTTTGACCTTATTTTCTCTGCAGCGGAAAATCTGTGTTGCCTACTCCTACATACAAATTCCAAGTGCAATTCAAAAAGTACATGAACAAAGTAACAGTGAATGAAAACATTCAGAAGCATTAAATATTGTAAAATCAAAACATGTCTACACAGAGTATTGTTTCTTACTTTGGCAACACACACTTAGCAAGTCACCTGTGTGACCTTCAATGCACCCATCAGTGATACAGGCAAGAAAGACATGGCATACTAACATTGAGTTCTAAGATGCATTTTATTTTCACAGACAATTTTTTAACCATTGACTACATGTGCAATTTAAAACCACTTCTTAGTGCAACCGTCACTAGATTAAAAAACAAAACAGTCTGGTTGTCACTGCCTTTAAAAACTGTTCATACTTTCATAAGATGAAAGTAGTCTGCTGTTAAACTGTGCAATGTACACAAGATTGAGCATTTGGATCATTAAAGCTAGTTTTAGGATATGGCCCAACTTGAGAAACATATGTACTTGTGGTATGTGCAGCTTTACAATTCTGAAGAAATAATCTCCTCGCAATCACTGGGTGAATATGTTGTATTTACAATTAGAAGAAATTCCCTACCTGTTTAAAAGGAAATTCTTTAGAAAGCATGCTCCTCTGATTGCTTCTCTAATTTGTTTGTTTTTCATGTTTTACCCAACACAGCACTAATACACATTACCTGGCCGCAAAAAGTTCTTTATTTTTAACGCAGTTTTCCTATTTTCAATGTACCTTTTGAGCTCATCAAATAAAATAAGAGACAAGATAAGGTGCAAACAACAAGATACAAGAATGGCTACAAAACAAGATACAAAACAACGTGCAATACCAAATAGTGCAATAATAGAAACAAATAAATACAAGTAGTGTAAATAAAAATAAATACAGGTAGTGTAAATTAATGTAAACAAATGCAAAGTAATATTGCAATAAACAACAGTAAAAGCAGTTTTGGGATATTTACGTAGTAAGGTACAAGTAGTCAGTTATGGTCCAGGCGAGGTCATAAAGTGACATGTGAATGTGTAGAAAGAGAAGGGGGAGAGAGTGTGTGTGTGTGTGTGTGTGTGTGTGTGTGTGTGTGTGTGTGTGTGTGTGTGTGTGTGTGTGTGTGTGTGTGTGTGTGTGTGTAAAAAGGGGGTGGCAGCAGGGTGGTAAAGAGTCTGACAGATGGGGGAAGAAGCTATTGCTTGTCTGGAGGCTGTTTGTGCAGTGTTTTGTGTAAATGTCATGGATGGAGGAGGAGAGAGAGGTCCCAAGGATCCCAATGATGGACTTCCTGGTGGGCGTGTCGTTTATGGCTTCGAAATGTGCACAAAAGTAATTTGGTGCTTTCGGGAGAGATGTTGCCGTCACAGGCGCGTGGAGAAGTCTTGTAGTGATTAAAGGATTGTAAGCCCTGCACGCCATGTGTTGTTTGTGTCTGTTATGTGCTGCTCCTCTCTGTTTTGTGTCATTGTAAGTTTAATATATTTGGTTTTCCGGCTGCTTGTCGGACAAAACAAGCATTTAGGTTCTTAGAGAAATTATAATGGGCATTTTTTCTTTTACAATATTCTGTCCTTTTATAGACTATAATCAAATAAATTATAGATGAATTAATATATTATGTAAATAATTGTTGATTGTAATTAGAGTAGCATACTGTCATTTGAAACAAGCAGAGCGCTGCTTAAGAGGTCCTTGTTAAAATATGGGGGGAAATTGGTAAAAATAGCTTGTTATCTTAATTTCTGATCAGTTAATCATACCATTAATGAAGAGCCTACAGCATTTATGTGTCATCCACTTGCACACCCACGGTGACTGTGTAACATGAGTTCTTTTTGACGTGATGTTCCACAACCAACACAAGACAGGATGTATTTTATTTTACTCACAGGTGGTCTGCCATCTATCTTCCGCTGAGATCTGCAAGCTGAGGGTGGCACGCAGCAACACGGTCCCCCTGGCATTAATGATGGCCCACAGTGTGGCATCACCCACCATGTTCTTCGTGACAAAGTGTTGATGATGGTCTTCGGGCACTCAGCCAGTATGAACCTCCATGATGCACATGAACATGATGAACATGATGCCTATACCGCCAATTTTAGCCACGTCCCATTGTTGTTCTCTCTGTTTTTGGTCTACAACATCAACATGAATTAACATTAACCATGTGTACACCACAGCTTCACATTCAACTATGAAACAAGGCCATCTCAGTTTGAAATTGTTTTTGATCTCTCAAGTTCTCTTCTTCTTCTACTCGATTTCTTCTTCTGTTATCTAGTGATTGGCAAACAAGGAAATAGTGCGCAGCAGCCACTACCCAGTATGGAGTTATTAAAGGATCATATACGCTCAACCAAGTATTTCTATTAGGACAACTATGATCAAGTTTTTTTGTCAGTGATTAAATTCTACGCTCTGAGGGACTGTATTTTAAGCTCATCAGTAAGTAGGTCCTGCTACAGATCACTGTATTGAAACAGTTTGTGTTTCGATACCAGGACGTGATGCTCTCTGTTTTAAAATAGCTTAAGTGCACAAGAAAAAATGAGAAGTTCTTTAAAATCACTAAATTAAGATGGAAGCTAACATATTAGCTAATAAGATAATATTCTTAATTTTTTTAAATATAGGCTACTCGGAAAACAAAAAAGAAAGTATGCGGTCAACCAAGTGCTTTCTTCTAGTTTAGTTCAGTTATTCTGTTTCTGTATTTAGGGCCAGTTGTAGAATAGCTGTTAGTCTTATTTAATATGAGATTGCTCTGGGAATTTAATAATTCTACTGGGAAAATTATAGTCTCGGGTAATCTATGTTCAATTAGAATTGAATTCAGGAAATATTTTGAGTTAATCCAAATTATAAATAAGAAAGTGTTCACTGGTATGCTACCTAATTTTAATAAAGGTAATGCCTAACTTTCAGTTAAGTTTTTATTTATGTATTATTAGTATTTCATTGTTACTTCCGTTGTTTTTTTATTTAATTATTATTTTTTATGTTGCTGTAGGCCTACATATGTCCTGATAAGAATGCATCGCCTTAAATAGAGTGAAGACGTAACTTATATCTTATGATGCGAAATGTTTTTTATGCTGTTTACACAATAAAGTAAAAAACTGATCCATCATCCTGAGTAGGAAGCGAACTGATTCAGGAAACTATCCGTTCTTTAGTGTTATCATCTGCTTATTTTAGCTAGCTAGCTAAGAAAACATTAACAATTAATCTTCCTTTGTAGCCTATGCGTTTGCTTCATTCTTTATAACTTATCTTAACAGGTGGGTTGATATTGCACATATGCAGAAGTTTGTTTGTTTGCAATTTTACACTAATTCCACTAGATGGCAGCCGTTAATCATTTTCAAGTCAAAAGCTAGCAAGTTTCAAAGCTTTCCACTGAGTTGATTTGCTACAAACTATCATTGGTGATTACCTATGATGCACAGTAAATAAAAACACACAAAGACTGCCACACAAGGCCACGTACTGTGTGTGTTTAACTTATCTACTGCAGATGGTTTCTTCACAGGAAGGTTAATTTGGTGACTACTGGGGTTTTGGTCATCTGTTTATTAAACCTGAAAGTTGTTCATTTTGAAATGGTGGATCTGTCTCGAAGATGTTGGATTTACCAGGTGGGCTAACTGAGGTGTGTTTGTGTGGGGCACCATTTCCTCAAAAACAAACTCATAAACAGATAGAATAGGTCAGGTTGAATTTTCCCCAGGGGATAAGTAATTTCCAATCTTTATCATTTATTTTCCAGGGGAGAATGCCAGGTTCTATACAACCTTGAAGATGAAGGTGAAGAAGGAAGAGTCTTCAGTCAACTATAAACAAGGAAGGAGATCCTTAAAGAAAACTCCAGACCCCTGCAGTACAAAAGCAGGTGAGCACTTTCACACCTTTGTACCTGAACTAATGTGTGGACAAAACAGTGTACAGCTCCCTAGACCTAAATCTGCCTAACAACCCACAGTTCTTATTAAGCCACCTCATTCATCTATCTTCTGAAAAGTGACTCAAGCTGATATCCAATATGACTTGTTTATGAAAGAAAGAAATCTTTTGGCTGCTAGATAAATGCGTCGCCAGTAGCCAATCAAAATCAGAACAATTATTCAATCAAGCTACCACACATATTTGTCTTTTAGATGATCCAGATGCCAGAGACGATTATGACTAGCAGCCATGCGAAACAAACATGTCTCCCAGTACCAAAATACTTGCAGTTCAGAGAAACTGCTTACTGCAGCTGTACCCTGACATGTGATATTAATTAATGCATGTATTGTGCCATTTCAATTTTACAAACAATGTGTTTATTTTTCAGCAACTGAGTGTCAACCAAGGGCACAATCAGGTGAACTCAGCATGCAATGAATCTTTTAGCATTCTCTGCTGAAAGGCAGTGTTGAATGTTCAGTACCCTTTTGTGATTTGTTGATGGTTGTAGCATCCCAAATTATGACATTTACAGAGCAATTTTCCTTATTTAACTTTGCATTTTGGACACTGCTCATGTCAACAACATGCAGCATTTAATGTCACTCCGTAGCTAACCCAGCTCATGTTTTACACTCACACATTATTAATTTAGGGTCCAGAAGGAACATTTTAGAGTGCAATATGTACTGAAAGGCTGCTGGCACAGTTTGTAGGACAGTTCTTGCTCTGGAAGTGATTAGCCCTCAAAGCTAGGGTGATTATATTGCAGAGAGACAAGGGCGGGTGGGAGTAATATTGTGTATGTCAGTGTGACATTGAGAAAGAACTTGTGTGTGTTTTGAGATGGGTGAGGGAGAATGGGGTGGTTCTGTTATGCAAGCAGTTCTCAGTGTGCATGTAGATTGGAAGATGTGTGGCTCCTGTGGTTGGCTGTCCCCTGTGTCACTGCCTTTAAAAAACAGTTGCCAAGAGAAATGTCTTCTTTACAGGCTGTGGCTGCCAGATGCAGGGAATAATGGATAAAACTGCAGAAGACAAGATGGAGAGGTGTGTGCTGCCAGCCACACAGTCATGAAAGTGAGCTCACACACATATTAGCGCACACACACACACACACACACACACACACACACACACACACACACACACACACACACACACACACACACACACACACACACACACACACAGGGAAGTGTTGGCCCTAGTAAGTCATGTCACACTAAGTTGCCATGAATGAGCATATGATTTGAGCTTGCTTACAGATTCCAGAGGTGCCACATTCTGTGGATGTGTGCAGGACACATTAGGAGGGAATAGTTTTGTGTGTGTCTGTGCAGCTGGGAACCAACACATGGGGCGCCAGTGTGTGAATGTGTTAGTGTGTCTGCGAGCAGGATAGCCAGTGACACAGGAATGTGTCATAGTTCCTGCAAGCCACTCAGCTCCTAAACTGCAGCAAATAAACATTCCTGTACTGCTGTGTCAGTGCTGAGCCCTCGCCCACTGTTGCTGTAAAAAAACAGCTTGTAATTAAAACCAAAAACTGAGCATTTATTCTTTTGTTTCCAACAGTATTACTAGATTAGAGATAATGGCCACATGCCTTTTCTCAGTACTGTTTATTGACTCAATGATGGCATATTGTGGTCGAGATGATGTCAAGGTGGGCCAACTGATAATAAAACCATCACAATCCTCTGTATTGATTAAGTGCCAATACAGTAATTCTGACTTGCTGTGGTTAGTTATATTTCACTGTGTAGCCTAAATGATCTCACATCTATGCAAGTAAAAAGTACAAAAACATTGTACATTTGGCCATTTGAGGTACATTTGGATAAAGAGAAGTGTTAACATCCAATATAGCCAGACACATATTGCTGTCATTTATCAATGCATGCTTCATCCCTGCTGACAGGTGAAATGATGTACAGGTTTATGTTGTGTCACATAGATTCCACCACAGTTTGTGCTCATATTTTATGTGGATCTCAGAGCTGAAACGCTGCCGTGGTGTACCCATACATTGTCAGATGTCTGTAAACATATTCTACTGTTGGTTGTCCTTGCCCAACGTCTTTCCCTGTCATTACCGCTCTGTTTACAGGAGGACTAACAGTGTTTGCTAGCATATGATCTCCCCCAGAATATACAGTGGTTTAAAGTCGCACTCTGACGCACAGTTTTCCACCTAAAACACTTAATCCCTGTGGAACCGATTTTGACATGGTACTTCATCTGTTTGTTGTCTCTTGTCTGGTCTTGCCAGGTTAATCATTCACAGATGTGTGATTGGGGATTTAGCCTTTTCTTCTTGAATAACTGCTGCCTCTGCATTTCAATTTTTTGGTCAAATGGTACTTAAAGCTGACCATTCAGTGTTTGCAATATACTGAAGACCACAAGATATTACATTAGAGGTGATGTTTCACGTGAGGAGGTGTTTATCTCAGCAGTCTTGAGGTTGAAAAAAATATTTAATATCCTTACAAAAATGGGCCAACAGAGAAAAGGGCCATGAAGCCAAAACAATCAAGAGGTCACGCTGTGTATGTGCAAAGGGTGCTGGGTGTTGATATCTCAAAATATATTATCACCCCATGCCTATTCACTCACGTCTGTTACAGGGGGCTCCTTTTCACAACATCTTTATACACATGTGTAGAGTGTTGGCATGTCACGTAAAAACACTGCAAATTTATTTCCCTCCCACCTTTACTGCAGGGCTAGCACTCCATCTCGCTCCAAAGGGGCACAGAGCCTGACCACAGACATACTGATTGCTCACCATGGTCGAGTGGTCTGTCCACATTCCCACCCTGTGCAGAAAACTCAACAGCGGAAAACAGTGGTTTGAGAGTGTCTGGAGGTTTGTGGACAGCCGCTAGTGTCCGCCGTGTCTCTCCTAAATCTATCCTCCTGTCATCCCCTTTCGACTCCCCTGCTGCATACCCCAGGAACATGGAAACAGGCGATGGCAGACCCAAACTAATGTGTGTGGAATGTTTTGGAGTTGAAGCAAGAGGATAAAAAAGAGGGCACACTTGAATGTGTGTAAGCATGCTGAGATGAATGCAACCTTCCCTCTCTTCTGTGTGTGACAGGTTGTGGCAGGCCAGTAGATGATGAAGTGATGGAGATGTTAGGAGGCCATGGCCATTGTGATGCTGGGTGGCTGTTACTCTGGAACTGCCATCTGCCGAAAAGGTCAGTTGCTAGGGGACGATTCTCCTGGACCGTGTCTGCCTCCCAGCTGCCATCCACACACCCACTCGCACTGGCTTGGGTATGTACACAAACTGCACACACACACTTGTACACATTTGCACACTTACACTCTTTTTATTCTTTCAAGTCTGAATTGAATTTGAGTAAATTTGACCCTCCGTTTTAACCGCTATTAATGCGCTCTATAGTTTTCTGTAACTTTAGGTGAGGTTCAGTTGATTATAATTTATTTATGTATTATGTGTATGATGAGGCTGTGAATGCATATCTTATTACATAACAGCCCTGTGGTCACTTAATGGCACCAAACAAATGCTTCTGATTATTACATGAGTAGTTTAAGGGTTTTCCCATTATAACAATGCTCTAATTAATTGGGAACCTGACTCACAATTAAATGCTAGGATTACAATTTTGAGGCCCAAAGGAAATCAAATCAGTATTGTGCACCAGATCCAAGCCATGCCACATTGTCCATCCCAACCACAGTGAGCAGCCTATCATTCAGTGCGGTGACCCAAACCCAATTCAAAATTCCTTATCATACGCCCTTCAAATTAAAGCCAACTCCACCCAACGGGCAAACATTTATCCACAATTTAGCAGGAATTTTAATATGAAGCTGCTGTGCTTTCATTATGCCATATCATCGTCTCTGTATGTTCTGTGGTGATTGACCTAATTATTGTCGGGAGCACAATGTGGGTAAGTGAAAACTGTTTCCTTTCTTACATTTTTTTAAGTGACACTCTCACTCTCAGGTCAAATGCAGGCAGTGTGGCTGTATTTCTTAGTGTCAACGAACTTACGTAACCCTGTACCCTTGCTATTTTGCTCCTAAAAAGACACCACCAGAAAGCTGATAAAATGGGAACGAGACAAAGTAAATGTTGCCTAAATGTTGTACTAACAATGTGATACAAGCCAAAACTGGATGTCAGTGTGGTATTATCTTAAGATATTGACAATACTGTAACTGACAGGATTTTGTGGCATCGCTATTATTTTTTATTTATTTATTTGTTCCTCCAGTCACTCTTTCCTACTCTTCTTCCTCCCTCCCCCTTCACGCCCTCACCTCCAGCCTGCGCTTCTCCACCAGCCTTCCAGAGAGAGTGACTTATGTATTGGAGCTGTTGTTTTTGTTTGTGCCCTTCTCACCATGGCTGCCTGCTTGCCGCCTGGCAGCCCCGTGTGTCAAAGGTGGCTGCAGCAGAACAGACTGTGGGAACAGCCGGTTAGCCTCCCCTGGTCCCCTGCTCCCCAACCAGAGGGGCAGCCATCAATCCAGCGCTCCCCCTGCCCCTGCACCCAAAATGCCCCACCAAACACACACTCACACAAAAAAGCCTACAACGCTCACACCCTCTCCCAATAATCCTCGGAAGCAATTTCATCTCGACTCGGGTGGCGGCCCATTGTCGCCAGCCCCTTCAATCTTTCCTTATTAACTCTCGCTTTGTCCTGCATCCGAGCTTCTGGACTCATCTCTCCTACATTCCGATCGGTGCTGCTCCCAGCACTCCCAGGCAACCTCCATTCGCTAATCCCACTGCCTCCCCCACCAGCCGCCCCACCCCAAGGAACTCTTACTGCTTTTTTCCCCCCAACCTGCCGATCACCTACTTGAGAGTAAGGTAGGGGTATTAACTCCATTGGTTTTCTGAAGGCAGAGCGTGAAGGCGGGGTGGGTGAAGGAGGGGGCGGCCACAAAGTGACTCCAGCCCAGACAATTAGAACAATGAGCTGGGCCTGTAGGGGGCTAACTCGCTGCGTCACGCCTGGACGGTGGGGTATTTTGTCAGTTTAATGAATTGTCCGTCAGGCCATGGCCACATTGCAGGCTGCGCAGAGAGAGGCCAGCAGGGACCCAGACACTAAGTCGGTATTTATTACACTGCCTTTGTCACTAATTGAGCTAATTATCACTGACTCCTCAGCACTCCCACAGGCGGCACCCCCTCCACTCACTCTCTCTACCAGCTCTCCCACCTCACTCTCACGCCTGGGATTTGAACTCTTCCTTCCCTCTTCTTTTCTTAAATCTGTCTGCCACTTCTATTTTTTTATTTCTTTCTGTGTATTCATGAGCTCCTATTCATTTTTTCTCAAGGCAAGGATTGTATCATTTTCACGTTTGTGAGCTTTTGCTTTCTCCTGACCTTTTCTCTATTTGCTTTGTGTACTTTAAGCCAAATCATGTGTATTGTCAATATTTGTGTTTTGGAGCAGTCAGTTGTGTTACTCTGTAATCAATATACATTTTCAGTCCTCATCCTTTTGTTTCAATTGGCTGTCCACCGTCCTGTGACCCTATCATTTGCAGTATTTTTCGCAGTTCGCTCTGTTTTGTCATTTTTATACTCTTAATCCCCCTAGGTCTATAGATTTAAACTTTCAACTTTCTTTGAGATTCTGACCAATCCCTGCTCAATTTATTACTTAACTTCTTGCCCTTGTCTTCCTTTGCTTTTGCCCTGTAACATCAAGACTGTAATTCAGAAATTTCCTCATCCCTGTCCTTGGTCCTATGTCACCCTGTCTGCCCTTACAGCTACAACTTTGTTGCTCTGTTAATAGGCCCTTTGTATTTTTGGGTGTGTGTTGGTGACCTTACTGTGCTCTATCTGGATGACCATGGCTGCTCCTGTGCTGTGGTGGGCTAAGGAGAAAGTGCAAAGCTTTCCAGACTCCTGTGGTTAGTCAGGTTGCCAGGGGCTGGGGGAGACTCTAGGTTTTCAAATATTTGCTATGCTATTTCTTTTATTTCTTTTAGACATTACGCAAATTTAGCAAAGCATTCAATGTAGTAAAATCCTATACTGTATAAAATAAGGTATGTGGCTAGATAAGCAGGGGCTGTCTCTTGGGGTTGGGAGCACAGATGCAGAGATGTTTTGTGAGCCGGAGAAAGAGGCTGCTTTGGTGGTGGTAATAGGATTAAGCAAAGGACACCCAGGGACAGGCTTATATGTTCACTTGGTTGGTTGTCAAAACTATCTCAAACACAGACTACAACAGACATAATAGCATCTTTTGACACATTCAGGAGGGTAACTTAATTGAAAATATAGACTTTATTGTTCTATCATACAATACAAACCCAACTGGAGCCTAAATCTGTTGATTAAAATCTACAAAAAAGTCTTTTCTTACATTTCTCTATAACAGTATAAAAATCCTCAGAAATAAATATTTTGTATTTACACTAATACAAAAAGGTAAATATTCAGTGCATGAACACAAGTGTTTTTACAGGAAACAAGCAAATACATGATAATGTTCTGTTTCTAGTAAGAGTTGGTTTTGTGTCAGCTACATTACACAAAAATAGAAAAAGGCATAAGACCAAAACATCTCCGACTTGACACTAATGATGGCATATTATCCAGCCACTGACAGGTGCATAGATCATTCAGCAAACTTACAAATGACGTCATTATAAATATATTCATACATTTTAGTATTTACAGCATTTTGGTTCTCATAGCTGATATACAGAATGATCTCTTCTGCAGAGGCTGTTTTCTTTAAAATAAAATGATTATCTGCTTTTTACAGCTGAGCATGAATTAATACACATAAGCCTACTTTAAACCTGGACCAAGTTTAATGCTACACTCATGTATTAACAGGAACTTTGTGTCTTTTTGTTTCCTCAATGTATGTCTCAGAATAGCATTAGTTTTCATTTTGAGAGCATGGTGAGATTCTGCAGGTTTTAACTGACCCCATCAGATTAGCCAAACTACATGTTTGTCATGCCATGATATTCAGTGTATTGATAATACATTCAAATTACATTGCCTCAGTAAGATTTGTTCAATCAGTTTCTATTTTCTTTGGCGGCCACCGGCCCCAGTCATGTAACATCAGGACCATCCTGTGGTAAGTCAGAGTGGCAAACCAGGGTTGAGGTGTATTCAACTCCAGAGAAATCTAAACAAAAAGGGCAAATGTGGTGAGGAAATTGTAAGTGGTTGGGCTGCATCCAGGGCCTAAGTACACAAGTTGGGAACAGACTGCCCATCCCTGGAGATAAACTTAACACAGTTTCACGTGAGAGAAGCCAAACTTCAGCAAAAGAAAACAAAACATAGTTGGTTTTTTTAAATAACTCCCCTCTTGTTTGAGGTCTTCACCAGTTTATGGGAGCACATGTTTGTGGCTCTCTGGCCACAGAAACATCTGTGAAACATTGTGTCCAGTCTTTGCCCTCAGTGGGGAGAAGAAGGCTCTAGTATTACCTGTTTACAGCAATCGATTCTCCCCCACATCAGTTTCATCTCTTCTAATTCTATTTATCCACAGTGAACATCGTTGTAGTTTTTAAATACCCATTGTATTACTGTTGAGCATCAACAGCAAGAAGCAAGCACATACAGTATACTCCATCGATACCCTGTTCATATATTTGTGCTTTTCTCCATTTTCCGTTTTCAAAAACACTGATTGATTTTTCTCTTTGTGCCAGAGAGTTCCCTGTATCACTTGAAGCTTTTCTAGCTTCTACCTAACATCTCAAACCACCTGTGTGCTATGGGCATTCTCAGCCAATTACCTGCTCTGCTAAGAAGTACTTTGCCTTTCATATGCCTAACTATTCACGTGGTATCCACCTGTGATCATAGACACTGGTGTAACGTTCGTGTACTGGTGCAGTTCAAGCAGCTGACATGACAGCACCAGTGGAAGGTGCAGTGGCAACGTTCAGTCACACTCTCAGTCCAAGTCTTAAACCCACGTCCACAGCAGAGCAGTTCACATCCGTCCAGGCCTGGGGAAGAGCTGTTGCATGTTCTGCCAGAAGTTCCCAAAGTGCCTGTTTTGCCATTGTAAGAGCAGAAGTTTGGTGACTTCTCAAAATAGACCAGGTCCATGGCAGATGGGGGTTTGTGACCTGGGTTTTCAGGCTCCAGATGTCGGGGGTCTGCTCTGTGAGAGGCACGGTTGCTTCCTTTGTTGGCATAAACAACTCTGGATGCGCCATCAAAACGGTCCTTAAGGAAATCTCCCACTGTGCGGAAGCTGGGAAGGCGCATCCAACAGGTGCGCACGGTGCAGGAGCCTGACATGCCATGGCACTTACACTCTTGACGCATCTCTGATGACACAGTCTGCAAAAAGGAAGACCAAAGGCTACTGATAAAATTTTACACATTGGACATCACAATTACATGTGAAGTGTTAGGGAATTCTGACAAAAAAAGGCAATGATGGCATGTTTGAGTATCAAATCCTTACCATTCTGCCAGCCTCATTGTTGTGTAGGTTGGTGAGGTAGCGAAGATCTCTGCCCCTCTCGCTGGAGTCCACAAACTCACGGCTGAACATCCGGCCAAAGTCTACATTGTCACTGCAGCCCCCCCAGTGCCAGTCTGGCCCTCCAGGACCTCTGCGGCGGTAATCGCATGTGCACGACTCAATGGCCCCTTCTGAACAGGAGCGAGCCACAGCGTGGGTCACCCCTGCGCTGGTAATGGCAAATACAAATGCTGTCTCTCGGCAACCTAAAGAAACAACATAAAATCTTCCCAGTCAGAACCAATTCCAACCTCTTAGACTTGGCTTTGCCAATTTATTGGCAAAATGGTAAAATATTTAGAAACAAAGGCTTTTAAATGTGTACGAGACATTCCCTTACATCCTGGCCAAAATTGTCCAAGTAATGCCTGGTGAGAAAGACAAGAGAGGCTCACCACGATTGACAATTTTCCCAAAAACTGCTGGGCTGTGGGTGGTCGGGCAGTTCCAGCGGCGGTTACGGAACTGCCACTTGCACTCCTTTATGGCGGTGTGCAGCCCAGTGGCGATGGCGTGCAAGATGCCAGGATTCTGCCGAATCAGCCGGCGCTGGCGACGACTAAGTAGGGCCAGGCTTGGGTCCAGGACCAACTGCACGTTTTTGGAATTGGTGAGGAGGTTGGATGAGGAGGCCACATTGACAATTCCCCTAGCACAACAGAAGAACAAGGGAAATCAGAGTCAAGGACTCATAAACTGATGTGTCTTGGGATCTCATCTTCTTAAAATTACAGTTCTCATTATGTACACCAGTGACACACTGTTTCAAGTCAATGAGGAAAGTCTCTGAATCAGAATGCAGATTTTCAGCTTGGCAAATAACATGACATTATATTTTTCTTACTGTATATAAATCACTTGGGTCTGAACCAGATACAATGATGTGTCAGTTTCATTTTTAGATCTTGTAACCATATTCTTCTGCTAAATATTAAGCATCTTTTATGCCCTGTAGTAAGTGGCATACTCACAGGAAATCCTCCTTAACAGGTTTGCATCTGTGTTGCCCTGTTAAACATAATTCGTTTTTTCTTTTCTGTTAATTTTCTGTGTCTCATGTGATAAATCAAAAAGCTTAGGAGAAGTGAGAGTGAGTGTCCAATCTCACCTGTCAAAAGGTCACAAGACAATAAACATTAGGCCTTTAGGTTTATGGTGTAAAGGTAAAATGCTCTCTACCACAAATGTTAAAAACTCAATGTGTGTTGACCCTCTGCCACATCATATCAGATTCTTTTATTTGGTTTTATAGCCATTTGTGTCCAAATATTGCACCTGCGCTTCTCCAGTTTTATACACATTTCAGATCACTGAACCTTGCTTTAATGCACTCATTGTGGTGGTCAGGTTTCAGAACATTTCTAGTTTGAGTGATTCAGTACACAGGTTTTATAATTATTATTTTTTTTATAATTTGATTAGCAGGCAATTTATGTGAGATTTATGTGTCAACATTTTTTGATTCACTTGTGGTGTAATGGCTGCTTCTTCTGTTAAGCATTATTATCCGGAAAAGCGGGCGAGTTGTGGCCCGTTGAAGGGCTGACCCAGACAGTTGTGTGGTGGCGAGGCCTGGGAACATTAATAATAGTGCGGTCTTTTTTGATATTGTCTTCATTCCAACAACTCCGCGGTGTATTTTTTTACTCCTGTGTTTTCTTGGATTTCAGTTGATATAAATATAAAAAATATAAATATTTGAAAACGCCTGACGTTGTGCGCAAATACTGTCCATCTAATGACGCCGCAAAACCACAACATATTTCGTTAAATCATTACCTCAACAAACCCAACCCACAGTTTATAGATTTTTAAACAAAAGCAAGACAACATGCCCACTGACGCAAACTACAGATCCTATTTTAGTTTTGTTTTCCATAACAAAATAATTAGCAGTTTTAGTTTTTAGGTCGCTGTACAGACAGAACAATGTACAGTAGTGTATTTGATCAAATAATCCATATTTAATTCATTCCACATTGGACTGAAAATGTCTCGTGTTCAAACCACAAAGTCCAAATGACAGGGAAGGAGAGAGAGAGAGAGAGAGAGAGAGAGAGAGAGAGAGAGAGAGAGCGAGAGATCTACCGCAAATAAAAGGTAAACCAAATGTAATTTGTTAATAGTCTGCTGTAATTCCGCTAAAAGGACAATACGTTAAAAACAAACCCCACAAGATTTAATATCATGCGGTTGCTCTTTTTTCAAATGCTAAGCAGAAGTTGTGAACGGAGCCAAAACTAACACATTATTTCCAGCATGCAGCATGGAATGTGGCAGCCCAATAAAACACCGTTCATACGATCTTCCCCCTCAAAAAAGCGTTAAAAAGGAAGTTTTCAATATTAGAATTCTGCTGATAACTAAATCAATGTAGTAGGCTTTCTGGTGAACTCACCACCACCGGCCGCTGTTGTTGACGGCCCCTGTGCCTGAGAGCGAAGACACCAGCAAGATGCAGGCGGCTTTCACCCCTAACAGCAGCGCCAGACTCCGCATCGTGTCTTCAAGTCAAGTCAAATATAAGAAGGAAAAAATGTTAAATATATTCAGTGTAGACCATGTTATAGTCTGGTTCCAAATATCTTTGATTTATTCACTCCAGCACAGATATGCACACTTTATAACATAATGAAAATAGCTTTAAAATAAACAATCGGTCTAAAAACCAGAAAAAAATAGACAGAAGCCATCCCACAGTTTTTCCACATCTCAGTTGCTTACAGCTGTTTCCATATAATAATATGTTTTATCATTATCATCAGGGTACAAAATTAGCACCATCTACCAGATAAATGCTATACAAGTGGCTGGTAGATTTGCCTCACTCACCAGCCCAAAAAAAAAAAACAATGGTAATCTATTGCATGGCTGGTAAAATTTGGTAAAAATGTGAACAGTGGCTGGTGGACAAAAAAATAATTGAGTTAATTTGGCACCCTGGTTATGATCTAATAAATTATGGTCAAAATGCTGCAAGGTGTATACTCACCACGCCACAGTCCGGTATGAGGACTTTGATGGTGAGAGAAGCAGACCGCCCTAATTGACTTAAATGGATCTTGAGTGGAGACAGGTTGCTAAATGATGTGAAGTGTCCAGGAAGGATGCTGCTGCTGCTGCAGTCCTCTTCACTCTGTCTCTCTCAGTGATGCTCTGCACGGCGCATTGAACGCGTGGGACAGTCCCGAAGACTTGATCCCCTCGGTGACTGATAGGCAACACATTCTTCTCTTATTGAGCGCTACGAGGGGAATAAAAAAGGGATTTGCTGCTCTCATCTCCCTCTGTTTTTTTCGGAGTCTTTTCAATAGGATTGGAGGGAGGGATAGTTAATGCTCTTCATAGGGCGCACAATGAATAAGGAAACACAACTGGGCAGAAAAAAAAGAAAGTAAGAGAAAAAATAGGACAATCCAAAGAGTTGCGCATTTTACTTGTGGAATCTCACGGTCATCACATAATCGATTCCCTGTAAATGTGTGCGGCTGAGAGTATTTTCCCACTGGCCGTGCGCTTTCTTCCATCCAGTCTTGCAGAAAGAAGAAGTGCCCCTGAAGCAATGTTGGTACAGATGCTGTGGGTGCGCCTGGTTTGGTGCTCCGTCGCTGCTCAAAGCTGGTGTCACGGTGCAATACAGTTACAGCGGAATATGAGCCATCTAAAACTGCCCTTTTTTACCCGGTGGTTGGATTAGCCTACTCCCTAACCGCATCTCCTCCTCCTTTCTCCAAATGCGCTCCCAAAATGTGCAGTGACTAAGGACATTTCTGTTCACTTCGTTTCCTTTTTACACTAATCCCTCTAAAAACATCGTTTTACATTATGAAACCAACTATTAATTAAAACATAGTATGAGGGACTCGTAATATATTCCCTCATAAAATGTTTAGATTCATATTTAGATAATTTAGATCAGACCCAATAAACAAAGTTATCACCAGTCTTAATAGCTCAAGACGCACGCGCACACGCACTACGACACTTGCACGTAGAAAGACGCAATGAGATCTTAGTTGTCACATAACTCACATTGCCTGCTGGGTTACTTAAATGTTTTTTTCGAGCACGGGAGAGGTGAAATACGGCCTCCAATCAGAAGCTTGATGTATGATGAACCAGGAAAAGAGGGGACAAGTAAGAATAAAAACCATTCCAAACATCTGGCCTGCAGACCTCCCTCGACGCACATGCAGCCCAGTGTAATCACAGCTTGAGCCACTTTGCGGCATCTCTCCCCAGACTAGGAAGGCTTCAGTGTCCCCAAATTTCTCCATGTTGGTTCATGGATGAATGTTTCATTATGTGACATGTATATGCTAATTTGCATGTTCCACATTGGTCACTGCAGAGGTTGTATCTTAAATAACCCCCCCTCCCCGCCACCACCATCTTCTCCATCGCTCTCTCTCTCTCTCTCTCTCTCTCTCTCTCTCTCTCTCTCGCTTTCCTTCAGATGACAGTAAAAGGAAGTGGGCTTTTGTAAAACGGATTTAATGACAGCCATCCTACGTTTATACTCTAGCCTTATATGAAGGTGCTCAAACGAGTTTCCTGGAGCAGTCATGCGACACCGAGCAGATTAGAGCTTCAATCCGGATAAAGGGGGCCTTTTATATACAAATCAACTTCAAATCACTTTTTAAGCCACTTAGATATACACGCCAAGGCAGAATGCTAATGCACTTTTCATTGCTGCAGCTTAGGGAATGGAAGGAGATTAGGTGAATTGGTGTCACTATGCGAACCGTGTTCGAGGGGGGTTTTAACTTAATTTTATGAAAGTAAAGCACATGCACCTTCTCGATTCAAACAGCAGTGTCTATTATTAAAAGTCTGGTTTGAGAAAACATTTGTGAGATAATTAGCAGTCTCACTATATGAGGGATTGGCCTGTTGATTCAGCATTAGATATTGTTTAAGATGCTTAATTTGGATAAATATGTTAATTGATTGGATGCAAGCTGCCACAGCACAAAGTCCTAACAGAGGGCCTGAGTATCTGGTTTCATAGTCTAGTCATTACTGAGCATCTAAAACGAATTTGAATAGATAATTGAGATGTTGTTTGGCAGTCTTAAATAAGCATAATATGTATTTAAAAGCCCTCATGGCCCTATGTACTATAACGCATTTTGTTGGAGCGTGAGGCCATAATGTGAATAATAATCACACAAAAATCCTAGCAGTAATTTATGTAGTCTATATAATTTTATTCTCAGAAATAAAGACTTTGGAGTGACAAAGTGAAGTTGTTTCAAACACAACAATGAGGAACAGCCGCTCTGATGGAGGTGGGAGGAAGGGGAGCACATGCCTAAAACAGTATTGTTAGAGGGTCTGTTAGCGGAGCCGCCTGCCTGCTGCTGCCTCCCTGTCGTACAGTGGAACCAACAGCTCTCCCCTCCCCTTCCCCCATTCATCATTTAACTCACCCCTTTTTATGACAAAATCTTCTTTGACGTTCCATATTTCATTTTACCGAGCGTTTCTTTGTTCTTTCTCTCTAAAAAATGGAAGTCAATCCTACACAATCCCCCGACCCACCAATAAAAAGCAAGTCTGAATACATTCATATTTCTATAGCTATTAAATAGCCTATGATTATAGGAACAGAGTATTTTAGCGCACGGCTTGTGGTGCGCGTAAAAGTTTGGAGAAGTAATGTTACGCTTGGATAAATGATTACACTCTCAAATGATAAAATGATCAACTGGTGATCCAACTTTCTTGTTGTCCAATATTTTGCAAACAGACGCCTGTGGAGGCATCTCCCCTCCCCTCTTTCTCTCCCCCTCCCGTTTACTCTCGCCCCCGAGCTCCTCTGTTCTTCGTCTTCACTCTTCTGTTTGGCGGTCCATCGATAATACTCTACTCTTCTCCTTTTTTGATATTCTTATTCACTACAGGACTTTATTACCAGTGTTTTAATGTCACGTCGCGAAAGACTCTTAACAAAATGGAGCTATCAAACAAACTCCGTTGGGACCAATTCCTGATTTTGGCAGCAGCACTTATGTCACCTGCATTAACGTGAGTGCACTTGAGAGCGCCAGGAGAGTTGATGGTACATGCGGTTTCTTGCTACATGGAATTCGGCAAGAATTGAGGGAAGTTACTGTGTATGACTGTATGATTGAAACTAATATTTAGCATATTTAGTTAAAAAGTGAAACATCTGGCTTTGATTTAATTTGTGTAATATTGAAGCATTGGAATCAATCTTTGTTTTTTTAGATTTGTAGCCTATTCTGGAATTAACTATTGTTAATTCTCCATAAGATGTATTTGTCAAGTAACTTGCACTTTTGGAACTTTACTGCTGGATGATCTGTTTAGAATTATATTTGTCCCTTAAGCATCATCTGTAGAAACTCTGTAGTAAATACTTGTGCAATTGATTAACAAATTATATTGCTATGTGTGTCTGGGAAAGCCTTAGAGATTAGATACATTTTGTAGTATAGCCATCTTAAATCTCCATGGTTTCGTATTTTAGTAAAATATCTTTCCACTGCTAAATATTTCTCTGGATTTAAATAATGAACTCCTGACCAGCTCTAATGACCCCTCCCTCCCCCCTCCCAAACTTTCTCTCTCCCTCTCTGCAGGGTGCTGTGTAATGATATCCTCAGCCTGAAGGTGGCAGGAGATCCAGTGCTAACCCCTAACTCAGTGTGCCTGAGGTTGGCAGGCCTCAGTAAACGTCAGATGCGGATGTGTGTGCGGAGCCCCGATGTGACAGCCTCTGCTCTGCAGGGCATCCAGGTGGCCATTCACGAATGCCAGCACCAGCTCCGGGACCAGCGCTGGAACTGCTCCTCACTGGAGGGCCTTGGCAAGCTTCCCCACCAAAACACCATCCTCAACAGGGGTGAGCGCCTGAGGCAAGCTAATGAGGGTCAAAATGTGACCTAGGATTACGGGGGGTGTGGGGGGTGTGTGTGTTGGGGATGTGGGGTGGGGGTGGAGGTATGAGAGTAGGGATTGTTCTGCACAAAGATGCAGGACTGTTTATCATTTTCAACTTGCTGAGTGTGAACTGTATCTCCTGCTCCCAGGTTTTCGCGAGAGTGCCCTCTCTCTGGCCTTCTTGGCAGCGGGTGTGGCTCACTCTGTGGCTTCGGCCTGCAGCATGGGCAAGCTGCGGGGGTGTGGCTGCGAGGCCAAGCGTCGCCAGGACGATGACAAGATCCGGCTGAAACTCACACAGCTGCAGCTGCAGACCCTGCAGAAGGGTGGAGTAGGCCTCAGCATGACACGGTCATTACCCTCAGAGTTAAACGATCACCATGGCGACCTGCCCGCTAGCCTGCGCTCTACCCACCCCTCCGCCCCGCTCAAGCCTTTACCAGATGAGCTTAGCTCCATGCAAGAGACATGGGAGTGGGGGGGCTGCAGCCATGACGTCCGTTTTGGGGACCGTTTTTCCAGGGACTGGCTTGACTCCCGCGGGTCTTCAAGAGACATCCACGCTCGCATGAGGATACATAACAACCGGGTGGGACGACAGGTGAGTAATGTGCTTATCCATTGTGTTCTTAATGTTACTCTGATAGCTTTCTCACTACTTACTGGCATATATCCTCATCAGGGTTGCATTTCTGATTTGTTACATTTATTTACATTTCTCTACACAGATAGTGACTGACAACATGAAGAGGAAGTGCAAGTGTCATGGCACATCAGGGAGTTGTCAGTTTAAGACCTGCTGGCATGTGTCTCCAGAGTTCCGGGTTGTGGGTTCTCTACTCAAGGAAAAGTTCCTGTCAGCCATCTTTGTCAACTCTCAGAACAAGAACAATGGGGTTTTCAACCCTCGAACAGGAAACAGCGCCAGTGGGAGCACAGGGGGATTCAACGGAGGCCGCCGTCGAACCATGTCCAGAGAGCTGGTGTACTTTGAGAAGTCTCCTGATTTTTGTGAGCGTGATGCGTCCGTCGACTCTCCGGGTACACAAGGACGCATCTGCAACAAAACCAGCTACAGCACAGACAGCTGTGGCTCGCTGTGCTGCGGCCGTGGTCACAACATCCTGAAACAGACACGCAGCGAGCGCTGCAATTGCAGGTTCCACTGGTGTTGCTACGTGCTGTGCGAGGAGTGTCGTCTCACAGAGTGGGTCAATGTGTGTAAGTAGATTCCAGTTCTCCCAGTTGCCTTTACCTATCCAGAACTCAAGAGGGCGAGCCTGTCCCTTCGCCCACTCCTTTTGTTTGAGCTTTTGTTTTGCTCTTTGTGTAACTGTCCCAAAAATCGGTTTATAACCCCTTTTCCTTTTTTTTGGTCCATCATCTGGAATCTATTTTTTCTTTTTAGCCTCTGTTATTCTCAAAATGCCAAGTCAGAGATTGAAGAGGTGACTCATGTCATTTGTCTTGCCATGGTCTGTTTAGACCATGCCCTCTCAGCCATGAAAACAACCTATACCCAATCTTTTCTTTCCCACAAAACAAAGAAGTCCAACAGCAATGTCTACATGCTGACTCATTCATTGTATAGTAGCTTTGCTTTTTAATGTGTTCATGTATATTTGTAAATGTATTATTATTAATATTATTATTGTGTTGGAGCCTGTCTCTTTGGTTCTAGTTACTGACAGACTTGTGCTGTTAGACAACAACGTCTTATCACAAGTTATCTCACGTTTAACTGGGCTCTTCTAATGATCTCCAAGATATTTGTTATATTTTGCACTTGTGACAGGGACAGAGCAACAGTACATATAGTACTTAAATCTTGGGTTTTACGATTAGAAGAAGACAAGATAGGGGACAGCGTTTTTTTGTGGTTTATGAAGGACTGATATATCAGGACAGAAAGCACATAAGCTTATTCAACTTGTACAATTGTAAAATTCAAGATGGGAAAGTTTTGGAGACAAAGTCAGTCCTTGAATTTCTTATGCTGAACAACTAATCATTCTGATTTATTTAAACCATTGTAACAATAGTAATTTCACGGGAGTGGTCACTAGTGGTGATGTTTTTCATGAATGTAACTGTGATGTGATGTGTGTCACCTTTCCTATGAAATCATGACTCAACTCTTTTATTCTGTGCTTGCTTTTGTCTTTTGTTTGATTTCATCAGTCTGAACACACCATAGACTCTTCCCACATGTATTACATGTCAAAGTGAGAGATGGACCTGCTTTAGTCTTGTGCTGATGCTGAAGGTTGTGTGTGTGTGTTGCTGTGTAAATGGGGGTGGGGGGGCAAGTTCTATGCACTACAGATTTGGGAGGTGAGAGCCTTTTATGGCCACTTCATGCTGAGAGAAGAACTTTTTATGGCTGCAGGATATTGTTTCCTTAAAATATGACTTTTATTACTGGCGAGAAGCATCAAGAGACCAGAGAATGGGGGTGATTATACCAGTCTTTGCTGTGCGAGCATTTGAGCGGATCATCTGTCCAGAGTTCAGAGCCAAGGAAGGGACTCGCTAAACCACGTGGGATGCTGTGTCCCTGCTACCTGGGAGACAGATCACCCAAACATAAACACAGGCACACAAATACATGTACAAAGACACTTACATGTAGGAATACTACTACTGACGTACAATCAAAAACATGCATGCTGGTGCGCACATATGAACTGTCAGACAGAACTCCTGGTGACCTGAGTGATTTGCACTTTCATTCTTGTTACACTGCAGATTTAGCAAAACTCTCACGTCAGCACCTGACGGAATTTACGACAGCAGCATTCCTTGACATCTGAGATGATCCAAACTCCATGCAAAGTCTGCCATATAGGATTTAGTGCCAAAGAAGTTGACTTCTGTCAATATATCCCTCAACTCCTGGGGAATGGTAGTGCCAGGGCCTGAATCGACTGTTGTTGGTTTGGTTTTCAGTGAGGTAATAAAAAGGAGACGGTGACTCATATAGAATGATAAGGGAATGGTTTTCTGGTTTGCATTTCTTCATTCCTTTATCATTTCACCCTGGAGCTGCTTCGAAAGGGAATTTCCTGTCACTGTTTCGCCCATGTGTGAGACAGAGGTTGGTGGACAGTCTGGAATTGGTTTCTCTCCCTCTCTGCACTCTTTTTCTCCCTTTCCCATTCTCCCCCTCATCACTGCAGACGTAGACACATGCATAGCAACACATTGACTGCCCCCGAGTAATGACAACCAGACTAGGCTGAAATTAAAGAGAGGGAGGCAGAGAGAGGAAGTTAGGAGAGATAAAAGTTACCCACTTTGATTGACAGGATGATTATATGTATAAAGTAAGGCGATTTAGTGTGTTTAGTCGGATATAAAGATAGGGAGATATATCCTTGCTGTATGTACAGCAGAGATACAGAAGCAAAGGACAAACGGGGGTGTGGAGAAGGGGGTGAATAAAGTGTACTCTGTATAAATTCATGCCTCAAAACATCTGCTTCTCAACTCCCCTTTCATTTTTGATGTGGGATAGGCAACGAAGGAGAGTGGGAGAGAAAACACAAGGAGCCAGCTACCCAGAACATCAAAGCCCCTGCCCTCAACGCGTAGGCCCTCATTAGTTCAGCTAGCAGAACCAACGAGACTTGTGATTGTGTTTGCTGGGGTGCATGCTGGCAGACACTTCAGAGGAAAGACTCCTTTAAGTCATAGTTCCCCACCCTACCTCTCCTGCCACCACCCGAACCCGCTGTAACCCCCCTGTAACCCTCTAGAAGCTCCCTGCGCACACAAACTCGGCATGCTCCCCAAACATCCACTCCACCCCATAATCTGGTCTGCAGCTGCAAACATCTGCTCCCCTCTTTATTCCTCAGCCTTCACCACTGAGTTGATAAACACATCTATCACTGGACCACTGACTGACACACAACAGAGAGGAAGTCGGAGACAAACGATAGATTCACCTACGTCTGTGGGGCTGGTTTCAGGCATGTGCATGTCACTTAATCACAATGGGGTTGTTTTCTTATGGCTGATGGGTTAAACCCATACCTGAAGGGAGGTTCCTTCCTTACAGGAAAACACATACATACAAAATCTGCACTTGAGGTTAGTAACCTGCTATAATATTGATTCAGTCTGTTTTGTTGCCTCCTGTCACTTCCATTATCTGTGACACAGGAAGTATCACTTGGCATCCCATTACAGTTCTCCTTTACTTATTCATTAAGATTATTTTCCTATTTTATTTATTGATGCGTGTTGGCCTGCAGACACTCTGTTACATTTTATATTGGTCCAATTGTTGGTTTCATGTTGTAACAGCGCAAAAAAACATTTACACACATGCAATGTCTATTTGTCAGAAATAATAGTGTGTTTGAATAAAAGCTGGACACTATTTGATCTTAAATTAAAATAAAAAGCAGGTTTAGTATCAAGCTCGATGCTGTTGTTACACATGATTATTCATGTTTTATGAAGAGACAATTAAATTACAGTTGCCCTCCAGCAGTGCTGCAGGCTTTTAACAAGTCATCTGGGATGGCAAACGTGAGAGGTGACAGTCAACTATCGCGTGAATACACAGGTTCACCACCATTGCTCATCGCGAGACTATCATCCAGTCCTCTGCCTGAATCCAGCTGGTAGCCTGCCTGCCGTTGAGGGGTAAGTGTGAATGAGTTACAAATGGTGGAAAATGCTCAAAGATGTATGCAAGTAATAAAGGTCCCCGCAGCGAATGTGTCGCTATTTTAACGCCTACTAACGCTTCTTGGTAAACGAAATGCCGTTAATCGACGACATCAGGCCGACTGGTGCGCTTGTCGTGACTGTACGACTGTAATGTAAAAACATTTTCAAATACTGAAGACGTTAGCTAGCTAATATTGACGCTATTTAACTACGCTCAAATAATTATCGTTTCATGCTATAAATACGTAATTTGGCTCATTTAAATGCAACGCCTGCTTGGACTGCAGCATCAGACGTCTTCCCCTCGCGTTATGACAGATGTACGATGGATGTGCGGCCACTGCAGCTGTAAAATGCTATGCTAGCAGCTACAGCGTGTGCATTGATATTAATTAATGGACACGTAGTCAGTGAAAGCCTCAGTTACAAGCGCATCATCAAAAATAAGCGCTTTCTAGTGTAAAAGGGGGATGCTCCAACTACCTCACAGTAGGCTGTGGTTGGAATTTTTGTACTGATTTTGGAATATACCTACATTAGCAAAGAAAAAGACTGCCCCTAAGGTTTTATGTTAGCACAAGTTGACAGCAGTGTTGGCCTGTTAAAGGGGCCATACCAAGACAGAAAAGTCAAATTCAATCAGAATGATATTTATTGCCATAGTAATTTTTCACTTGCATGGAATTTGCCTTGGTATATTTGGTGCATACAATAAACATATACAAACGGAATAAACAATAGAGAAAAGTACTGCAACAGTCAAGAACATTAATATAATATAGAACTGTTTTAAGGCTGTCAGTTTTGTGCAAAAATATAAAGAGTGCACAATATAATATGTGCAATGGTCAGGGATAAAGCCTCTCACCTTAAAGCTATAGTCTGTGTGCACCATAGGCCTTATCTCACAACCTGAGGTGATGTCTCATTTAATGTAATACAAATTGATTGTTACACTGGTAGTTATTCAATAGCCATCAAACAGCATAAAGGTTGTTACTCTGCACCACATGAAAGCTGATCTGCATAACAGAGATGCAGTACAGAGGCCAGTTTTGCCTGCAAGCTGTATACAGTGTAAAGCAACAGCCTTTAAGTTAGGTCAGCCGCCTGCCAAGGTGTGAAGTATACTTTTACTGGCTTTCCTGTGAGGTGGCTTCAAACCCTAACCCTAACGAGGTGGTAATGTTGAGAGTTGCTTTTGAAGAGCTACTGTGTCAGACCGCATGATTTATTTGTGTGGTTTTTGACTTTCTATGCTTCACACAGTTTGTTTTGATAGCTTTGTTGCTATATATGGAAAGTGCTTTCTTCAGTTCCCTGTGTAACAATTCTGTTGCTGTTGAGGTGAGAGTGGCCTTACATCATGGGGAACATCTTTGGCAACCTTTTGAAGAGCCTGATAGGCAAGAAGGAGATGAGGATTCTTATGGTGGGGCTGGATGCTGCTGGGAAAACCACCATCCTCTACAAGCTGAAGCTGGGGGAGATCGTCACCACCATTCCCACAATCGGTGCGTGAGCCGCCTGATAGGTAAAACACCTGCCACAGAGTTCTTTCAGCTTGTGTAACTCATTTTGATTTGATTTTTTTATTCAGGTTTTAATGTAGAGACGGTGGAGTACAAGAACATCAGCTTCACTGTGTGGGACGTGGGTGGCCAGGACAAGATCCGTCCCTTGTGGAGGCACTACTTCCAGAACACCCAGGGTAAGCTGGACCAGCAGCCTCTTAGACGATGCACTAGCTGGCCTTGTTGGAGTTAACAGGGTCGCTCTGTCCTGTGGCAGATCTTGCAGCACACGCTCGCCCCAGCACCTGAGGGCATATCTGACTAATGTTTTAAAAGAGGTCATTTGCAAGCACCCTCAAACTGGTTTAAATTATTATCATCTTAGTCATGTTGAAAGCCTCTGCAATGAATACATTTGTTTTAGCAATATGTTTTTTTTTAACAATATGATGTCAGCATATTGTTAAACAGTGGGAGGAAACGTACTCAGGGATAGTAAAGCTGATGGTTTTGTTTTGATTAACCCTTAAAAAGACATGTATCTCACAATGCAGGGTTGATCTTTGTGGTGGACAGCAATGACCGTGAGCGGGTGAACGAAGCTCGTGAGGAACTGATGAGGATGCTGGCTGAGGACGAGCTGCGGGATGCTGTCCTTCTAGTCTTTGCCAACAAACAGGTATAGGCTTACTTGTCTCCTATGTATTCCTTGTTTTCTGCACTTTACCACCAACTGAGGCATCCTGATTGACACACCTGTGATTTTGTTCAGGACCTGCCCAATGCCATGAATGCTGCAGAGATCACAGATAAGCTGGGCCTGCACTCTCTACGCCACCGCAACTGGTACATTCAGGCCACTTGCGCCACCAGTGGAGACGGTCTCTACGAGGGTCTGGATTGGCTGGCCAATCAGCTGAAGAACAAAAAGTGAAGAGTCCGGTCAGTATAGTGGGGAAGAGCCTGGGTGCCAGCTCCAGATAGTGGTTATATTTGATCCATTGTGTTTACATGGAGAGGCTGTGCTAAAAAACTCCCAGAGGAGTGACTCTCAATGGCTTTCTCCTCCCCAAAATACTTTCATTTTGATTAATTTAATTTGTTTGGATCTGTGGTGAGCGTTTTTAAATATTTACAAACAAATGATGTTGAAGTTGACCTAAATGACTTACATTCTAAACACTGAATACATAAATATCGGGATGTAATTGTATAATGTAACTGTAAAGGCATATGTATGTCCCCTACTTTGCAGTCTATTTGACCTCCTTTTAATTTGTTCAGAAAACGTGATGATGTAGACGGTCGAGATGGCAGAGCAACCTTCCCTCAGATACATTACATTTAATGTAAATTAGAAAGAATGTCATAATAGTATAGTTGGAGTACTATCTCAGAATAATATTACATTGTTTGAAAACCGTATACTCATACAGGCCCTGATAAATGTAAAGTTGTCATTTTCTGTCCAAAATTATCTTTAACCATCAAATTATGCGCTTAAGAGCTCAATTTGTGCTGGAAGAAATTTGTGTTATTTTAGATTTTATGCAAATGTATTTATTATTCATTATATATGTGGCATACTGGAAAGAGGAAACGATTTATATTTTTGTCAACATGTATTTATCTATTTATTTATTTGTATTCGTTATTGGTTGTTTATTGGTTTTATCTTGTAAGTGCATTATATGGTTTCTCTCCCTTTATTGCAATGTGCATTTACTGCTAAGGCAGCTAGTGAAAAAAGAAGCCCAATCTGCATGGAGATGGAGACGATCCCAGTACTGGCTCATGGGCTCATTGTAAGAGCTGTGAACTACTGCAAGCCGTTGTTGTAAATAAAAAATTGTTCTTAGTTGACTTGCTTGGCTCAATAAAGGTTAAAATGATTTGTCTGCCAGCAGCAAGGTGTGATAGTTGAACTAATATAGATGACAGAATAGGCACACTGTACCAGCTCTGTGGCAGAGAAGAAAATGCTGCCATTGGCCTGTGGAGAGTGATGCAGCAGAGCATGAGATTGGTAATATCAGAGAGCTTACATGGTTTTTGAATGTTTATTTTTCAAGTCAGTTTGTGCAAGCAGCTGCACTATATCCGTCAAAAGAACTCATATTGCTTGTCATCCTGATTTATTCATACCTAATTGGCGTGACATTATATGTGATTCATGTGTTGACCGTATCTCTGTATTATGTTGCACAAAATAACTCAAGATGCATAATTGTTGTACAAAATGTAATGTCTGTTTTCTTTCTTGTATTTTTGAATGAAGTATTTATTTATTTTGGACCGAAAGGCAATTGTTGATTTTAGTGTAGTTTTTATATGCTAACTAGATCAGACAGTTGTCTTTTTGAGTGTTCACACAAATCACGTAATTAAAAAATATATAGGAGAGAGGATGATAATACTGCATCATAAGGCATGTTAATACTGTACAAGATCTGTAATAAAAGTGAATTATAATAGCCTGTTTCCTCAGACTATATTTGTTAGTCTAAATTACTGCTGCTGGAACAATGCTATACCAATAAATGTTATGGATTTAGTGTAAAGTTTACCGAACAACCTTCCAATATGCAAAAGCATGCTTTTCTATGTCAGCGCAACTGTATATATGTTTATGTAACAAGAAAAGTATACCATAGTATTCACGGTCAAATAGAAAGTGTTGGTGATACACCTGTAGATATTGGGGTCAGTGTGTTGGCAGATATGTATAATTGACAGCAGCTTGTGTGTGTAATGTGCCCTCTATTACGTTCAGTTTGGTGTGAAAATTGTTTTTGTGGCCTTATATTGCCAGTAGTTTGTTTCTCTTTGATAACAGGTTTGTATGTTGGAATGTCCAACATTAAAGTATCTCACCTATGATCTGTAACACTGATGCACTGACCGTACTGTTGTGGCATCCTTCTTCCAATGACTAATGGCAGATTTTAACTAGAAAAATGTTGAAAAGCAAGACTGCATAACATTCCAACTGATAAAGATTATTCTAAAAAGGAATTTATTTAGTGAGTGGAATATTATCAAGCGGAGGAAATAAAAACAACACAAACTGGTGCACAAGTTGTTGAATGATTTAATGATTCCTGGCACTAAGTCGATCAATCAATAAAAAGGCTGAAACATAGATTTGCTTGCCTTGCTCATTTTTTTCCTTGTTACCATACACACTTTGGTTATAATTTAGCTCCTCAGTGGAAACCTTATATAAGATGGTGCTTGTTTGTTTATATCTCTGCTTCCCCCTCCCCCAATCAAATACAATTTATAGATCCTCTCAACACTTTTTATTTTTAAAACAATTTGTGTCTGACATGGGTTTTTAACAAAAGGTTCTCCTATCTAGTTAAACATTCTTACAATTACATCTACTCCTCACTCATTGAAAAACCCAGAATCTATTGATTTATGTTAGCAGTCAAGATTTTGACTTCAGGATACATTTTAAATGTTCCTCGTACCAGTTGCTAACTGAGATTAAAACCAGATTAATTAAAAGCAAATAATACAAGCTTGGTTATTGAAAAAATGGGAGCCGGGCTGGGAGAGAGCAAGTCAAATAGGTGGGGAGGACATGGATCTTTGTCGTCTTTCTCTTTTGGCCTTTGCTAACTGCTGCCATCAAGAGAAGTTTGGCACAATCAGGTAGTTTCCTTGTGGAATTGCAGCACTTCACAGAGAGTAATTTTGTCTGGGCCAATCAGAGGTCCATGTAGGGTAGATTGCCGCTGTGTCTCCAGGGGTGTGACAGCAGTATGTGGGTCAGAGCTGCTCCCAGGGCCACCAGCCCCCAGGGCCCCCCGCAGGACGGCCACAATAGTAACCCCAGGGCGGATGCCATAGCTGGGATTCCCACCCGTAACCGGGACGCCTTCACCCAGGGCACAGACACACTGGCAGCAGCCCCACAATCAATTCATCAATCTCTAAAGGGAGTGGCAACTGCAAAAGGCCACAGCAGTCACCCCCACAGCTCACTTTGGAAGGGACAGGGCCACCAGGGCTGACACTGAGGTTGATACCACAGTGGCAACGTGAAACTGCCAGACTCTGCAGAAACCATGGACCTTTATTAAAGCCACTTCTCTTGAGAATGTGAAAAAAATCACAAAGCATTTATTTGATTAATTCCCATTGTGATATTTGCACTGTATACTGATTTACTGAGCAAAAAGTTAAATAAATTTATGCTGACTGCTGTTCTGAAATTTCTTGGGTTGATGTTGCTCTGTAAAGTAATTTAATAGGCAAGTGGACAAATCTCAGCTTATTAGAATAGTTTGTGCTAAAAAGTATGGGTCAAAGAATAAAAATAACCATGTAGTCGCACACACTGGGTGAGATACAGGCCCTGCAGCAGGTCTGATATCTTAGCACCAATCCTCAGACTCTGTCTCCTCCTGCTGGATAGAAAACTTCTGGTGGAAGACAGTTACAAGTTCAACTTTATAGTACAGGCTAATGCATAGATAATTAATGTGTACTTAAATCATGCTACAACAACAAAATGGTTTTAATTTTTATACATTGAATTTTTTTTATTTGGTGGGTTGGTGCACATATCCAAAATAATGAAAGATCAACACTACAATTGCATTTCCATTGAAAATAGATAATAATGAGGTGCGCCCTGGTAGCTCACCTGGTTGAGCATACACCCTGTACTAAGGCTCAGTCCTTACCGCAACGGCCCAGGATTTGATTCTGACCTGCATCTCTTTGTTACATGTCTTTCCCCTCTCTCTTTCCCTTTCCTGTCTACAACTGTCCTATCAATTAAAGGCTATAATGCCCGAAAAACAACTTTAAAGAAATCATGATGATTGAGTTGTCTTGCTGTTATTTAAATCCACACATGGAGATACTTCCAAACAAACAGCAACTGTTCAGCTATTTCTTTCTCATACATAATTAGATTAACGGTAAATGTTTCAGAGGCACATACTGATATCCATTCATTAGTGAGTCGTGTCTTCATGTTCAGGAATCTCGCCTGATCTGAGGCCATTTTCTCAAATTAAGCATGTTCTTATTTTGGGTTCAGAAGTCACTTGACCATCTGACAATGTGCCCATTGTGACAGGCTGCTCCATATGCATCAAAGAGGTGATTAACCAGTTGACAGGGCTTTGGGGACAATACTGCTCTTACAGGGGAAAACAGTGCAGCCACTCACAGCATTGGGTTGCTGACTGGGAGACCACAGCACTGCTTCCACATGCAGCAGCTGACAGCATGAAACCAAAACAACTGCACATAAAGGAACATATAGGGTATATAGTGTTTACACTAATGCACATGCAAAAGGTTTAGATTATAAGCATTTGTTCGCTTTGTGTATTAATTTATACACAAAGGCAATCAACTTTGCATAAAGGTGTTTGTTTTGATGTATTTTAAATACATCTTAAACAAAAACTACATCTAACATAATTTTATCCATTTGGATGCTCAGCGCACCGTCTGAGGCAGTAGCTTGTAAACATACTATAATAGACGGACCAGTCTCTGATTGGTGAATCAATCGGGCTTCTGGCCAATCATGTCCCTCTCTGGGAGGGGAAACTCAGCGTCAACATAAACTGCCACTTGTTCGTTGTTTTCAGTTTTGCAATTGGCGCGATGTATCTGCTCTTACTACTGATGTTTTGTGTTAAGTTTTAAAGGAGTTACATTTCTCCTTCACTTACATGATATTTTTCCCTCTCGTCTTCCAGAAATAAAGCGTGGAACCGGAATATCTTATTTTTTTATACTTCCAACATTGGCTCCTCGGAGAACTACCTAAACCTGTGTGATATGATAACATATAATCACTAAATATATTCGACATCAACATGATCCAGTGGGGAGTCATATTACTGTGTGGGACATTATCATGGAGGCTACAAACAGCATCATCCCAAACCCATGAAGGTAGGGGGATTTATAAATCCATTTCAGAAACCTTAGCCTGTTTTGATAATTAATTTCATAATAGGAGACTTAAACCAGAAACTGATTGGTTTTTGTTTTCTGCTTAAATTCACCTTTTGGCTGGTACTTTTCAGCATTTGTCTGCCTTGAAAGGTCACAGCTTCTAACATGGAATGCAACTATATTTTGTGTAATATAATATAATAGCCTATCGTGGAATAGTTAACATGGATGCCAAATAGACTTGTAGGTGGTTAAGACCGTTACATCTATTAACAAACTATTAACACGTTTTTCTTCTTTCCTTTAATCCCTTAATGCAGCAATATATCAACATTTTATAATCTGATAGTGATGACTGGCAGCAACATTTATTCCCTGGTGCAGACAAAATAGCCTGCATGACCCCAGTTGTAAAGAGCTACTGAGTTCTTGGTCCAGACAACTAGTTCTGTTGATGTTGATGAATAGTATCTGCAGATGATTTTGTTTTCATGAAAATCCTAAATTTTCTCATCAAAAGGTCATTTAGTTATTTGGATTATGCAGGTGTGGTTGTGCATGTGTTTTGTGCATGCATGTGAGTTTTATTTGCCCTTATAGTTAGAAGGATCATACATCTCTCTCATATAAGCTGTGCATTCCACTTCTACTCTTTGTTTACTCAAGAGGCCCATGCATAAATGACTGCAGGAAGATATGGGTTCTGTCAACATGCAATTTTCCATAAAAACATACACACAACAAGGCTTAAGGTTTGTTTATGGAGGTGATCTACTTTACATAAGTGTAGCTGGGAGATTCTGGTTTATACATTGTAATGTTCTAAATGAAGACAGGAAATGTGACTTGTGTTGACGGCTGCAGCTGCCTCATCTTTGCACATAAAGGGCCAGCGCCACAATTTTTGTTGTTCAGTACGAGATGATGTGCATGTTCCCCAATAATTCCCTTCCCATTGCCAGAAAGTCTTACTCACACACAGCTCATTGTCTGTTGGTATGATCTCAGCAACGAAGATCCCTCAGACACTCACACACACACACACACACACACACACACACACACACACACACACACACACACACAGAAGCACTGTCTGTCACTGCATCACTCTTCAGTCACTGGGACACACTGTCCACATTTATAGCTTTATCACAAAGAGGAACTTGTCTGAGAAAGCCCCTCTCCCTCGACCCTCGGCCTCCACTCCATCAGCCCCAGGCCTGGACTGCTCCATGTACCAGGATTACAGCCTGCCTGTTTTACTGTGCTTCACATCAAACTCTCTAGCCAACATAGCGGCACACATAGTATCAGGAAGACTTACCAAGCCCACAAATACTGCAGAAACAAAATAGCCCAAACACTCAAATATTTACCATTTTTCACCTTTAAATTAATCTTTGGTCAGAATCTTTGGTCAAAATCAAATAATAGTTGCATTGTAATGTGGTGCATTATGTTACAGTGATAATGTAACTGACAAAATACATAATACAGACTTGATGTCCACTGTGGTGCATTACACAACTCAAAGAAGTTTGCTAATTGATTTTCAAGAATTACGGAAATGAACAGAAACCAGACAGGAAAAACACAATCAATGATGTAAAGTACATGTGTCTGTAGTAAACAGGCTAAACATGCAAAACCACCGGCATGGTCCTTAAACATTAGCCTATAGTAAATAAAAGTGATACATTATCCCACAACTCTCTTCACCGGTCCTTGATCCACCCTTCGAGTGTCCCCTGTTTTCGTCAAACTTATTAATTAATTATCTCTTTTCCCTGTATATGTCAGTGGTGTGTCTCGGAACTCAGAATGGACTGAGCTCCACCGGGTCTCAGGAGATTCAGTACAACCTGATTAAGGAACGGTATGATGGCTGTGAGATCATCATGGGAAACCTGGAGATCACTCAGATTGAGAGTAACTGGGACTTATCCTTCCTCAAGGTAAAAACATTCACCTTCTTCTCTCCCATGTCTTTCATCTGATTTGTATGCACAATGTGCAGAAGTGTATTCCTCTTTTCTCTTTCCAGACCATCCGCGAGGTGACTGGCTACGTCCTCATTGCAATGAACCACTTTCAGGAGATTCCTCTGGGACAACTACGGGTTATCAGAGGAAACAGCCTTTATGAGAGACTCTTTGCTCTCTCTGTCTTAATAAACTATCCCAAAGACGGCTCCAATGGCCTGCGGCAGCTGGGACTCACAAATCTGACAGGTGAACAAGGTTAACCGATAAAACAGAAGCATGGACAAAAAATGTGTCCTGTATGCAAGGTGTTCAATGTGCTTCTCTGAGAGCTGAGGCATTTAAAACTGTAAGAACAAAGGCATTTAACACAATAGCACCACAAAAAATTGCAGGTTGTGTAAGTTGTTGTGTAAAGAAACTGAAATTTGTCATTTCACGGGCAGAAAAAGACCGATATGACAGTTACTCATTCTTTGAAAGTGTGGCAGGACAAAATATTGGAAACATTTAGGGAAACTCGCAGTCTCAATGGATACTCATTGTCAGCTATTTCTTGGTGTCTTCTTAAATGCTATAAAAACTAAAGGTGGGAATTTATGGCAATGAGTACAGGGATTCAGTTCCCCTCCTCCATTCCCAAAATCTCTGGCATAGCAGGTTATCCAATGTTTGTCTAAGAGAGTATTTTGACTGAGCAGGAAAAGCACAGTTGTTAATAAATTACTGAATCTCCCAAGCATTTGAGCATTGTCCTTAAAACACCTTTAAAATTCTCCCCCCAGTATCTCAAAACAAGATTTGTGACAAACAAAACAGTGGATTTACTGCCACTCAAAAAATTTAATAAAGAGCTGCTAAATATGCCGTTTAATACTGCTACAGAATGAGTGAACCAGGCACATGCATAACGACGATAGAAATATTTTCTCCAAATCATACAAATAAATATATAGTTACTATTACTATTTTCTTTGCTTGTTTTTTCTTCATACTCTTCAATACACAATCTTTACACTGTAATTTGTGGGCTGCAACCTGAAGTGTTAGAGCAACATCTGCCAAAGATATCCTGTCTGCTCTCTCTCTCTCTCTCTCTCTCTCTCTCTCTCTCTCTCTCTCTCTCTCTCTCTCTCTCTCTCTCTCTCTATCTATCAATCTATCCATCTTACTATCTATCTATCTATCTATCTATCTATCTATCTATCTATCTATCTATCTATCTATCTAACTCTGCATTGTTTCTCACCACAGATATTCTGGAGGGAGGAGTGCAGATTATCAACAACAAGTACCTGAGTTATGGTCCCTGGATCTTCTGGCAAGACATCATCAGGGACAACAGTGCTCCAATTGACATCCAGTACAATGGAGAGAGAGGTCGGTGTTGGGATAGTCCTAATTAGCATATCCCCAAATTATCTCTAGATTGCCTCTTTCTTATAAGTACGGCATTATCTTTCTCTTTCAGGCCCATGCCACAAATCTTGTGGAAAATACTGCTGGGGGCCAAATAAGGACCAATGTCAGATCTGTGAGTGTCCAATTGTCCTGTTTCCCTGATTTTCTCTCTTCTTCTTCTCCTTCTTTCTCCTCCTGAATCTCTCTTCATAGACAGAAATAAACAGAGACGTAGAGAGAGGCACACAAAGACACACACACACACACACACACACACATGCACATTGTTGACCTCTGTTCAACCCATCTCTCCTGTGTGTCTTAGTGACTAAGACGGTGTGCGCGCCACAGTGTAATGGCCGCTGTTTTGGGACGAGCCCCAGGGACTGCTGTCACATAGAATGTGCAGCGGGATGTAAGGGCCCTCTGGACGTGGACTGTTTTGTAAGTGTTCCATCTTTGATAAAATGAAGAGAAAGGCAGTCTCTTTGCAGACACTACACTGTAGATGTTTTATTTGTAACACAGAAGGCTAAAAAGAAGGGTTTTCCCCTTAAACTGGAAAGAAAGCCTCCTGTATGAAAAAAGTACTGAGATTCCTAATTTTCAATTCTATGCTTCCAATCACATTCAGTTCTGTTGTAATATACATACTTGAAAGTCAAAGGTGGATTTTATCCAATTAGAAACTATGCACGCTCTTGATTTGACCTAAATGCAAACCTTTAGTTAATGCGCCAGTGTTAGCCCATCAGCTATATTTCCACTGTAGTCCTACCTAGGATGCATGTCTTTATGGTGGGAAGAAACCCACGCAAACATGGGGAGAACATACAAATTCCACACAGAAAGGCCCAGAACAACCTGGATTCAAACCGTAAACCTTCTTCCAAGGCAGAAGTGCTAACCACTTAGACACCATGGTGCTTGGAAGTATAATGTCAGGGATGTCAGTGGTTTTAAATGGATATCTCAACTCGTTACATGTAAGTGTCTGTGAGTGCGTGTTTCTGTGTACCTGTGTAGGCATGTCGTCATTTCAACGACTCTGGAGCCTGTGTACCCCAGTGTCCCCAAACGTTGATCTATAACAAGCAGACGTTTCAAATGGAGACCAACCCCAATGCCAAATATCAGTACGGATCCATCTGTGTCTCTCAATGTCCCAGTGAGTGGCCTGTGTTTGTTTGACCTGACATCTGCTGGGTCTTAAACATTGCCAGTGAGTCTTCTGTCTCTCCTGAAGTTTATCAACAGTGTTTCTTTTTCTTTTGTTCTCTTCGTAGCCCATTTTGTGGTGGATGGTAGCTCCTGTGTGAGCGTTTGTCCTTCAGACAAGATGGAGGTGGAGAGAGAAGGCCAAAGGAAGTGTGAGCTCTGTAGTGGACTCTGCCCCAAAGGTGGACAGTTACAAAATACTTTTTTACTTACACTGCATTTATTTGTCAGTCATCAAAGCTAATGATGGTGTTTGGTTATCCTTTTAGTGTGTGAAGGCACGGGCGCTGAACACAGACAGACGGTGGACTCCAGCAACATCGACAGCTTCATCAACTGCACCAAGATCCAGGGCAGCCTTCACTTCCTGGTCACAGGGATTCTTGGGTAATTGTTTGCCCTGCCTGAAGGAACTCAGAGTGCAGTGTTGTACAGTCAGCATGTTCATATTGTGTGGTTTTATTCTTCATAGAGATGACTTCAAAAACATCCCGCCACTGGATGCCAAAAAGCTGGAAGTATTCCGCACCGTCAGAGAAATAACAGGTTTGTATTAACTAATAATGGATCATTATGCAAGCTTATGGTTTTGCATGTTATAGCAGACTTATTGTAACTTGAAATTATAAGTACTATATAATACTTTTGAAAAAATTCAAAGCATGGAAGTAGGTTTTCAATTTACATGTCCTACCTTCCTGGTGACAATTGTTTTCAATTAATTTTAGTATAACTTAAAAAGAATTTAAACTGCTCAATTTTCTCAAAGTTACATTCAGCCACATGATAATACAGCGGTTTATAAATAAATTCAGTAAAGAGAAATAAGTCTTGGATGCATAATAACAGAGTGTGTGCTCTTGTTCTCTATGCCGAATGCATTTATCCATCTAATAATCTTGAAAATTGTCATTACAGTATTATGCAATATGCTATTAATTGTCTTAAACAATCAAAACTGTGTTTGATTATCAGATATCCTTAACATCCAGTCGTGGCCCAAAGAACTGAATGATCTGTCTGTTTTTTCAAGTCTCACCACCATTCAAGGGAGGTCGCTCTACAAGTAAGGGTGGTATACAAACACTGATGTGCACGTTTGTTAGTGTGTCAGTTGGAGCCAGGAAAGTTGATGTACACAAAAATTAAAAAATGTATCTGATGAAACAAATATTTTTTCATATGGGAAGAACAGATACTAAATACGGTACTAAAGCCACTGTGATGTAATTTTAAACCTGCTTTATGCCTTAGGCTGATTTGGATTCTTGTGTTTCCGCATGAACTCATATTTATCGGTATTACATGTTAAGTGTGTTACATAACCATGTGTCATCACTGCTCTCTTACACACTCTACACCCTCCTATCTGCTCTAAACTGCTTTCTGTGTTAACACGTCATGATGAGCCCCAGTGCTTCCATGTGCTAACAACTTCTAACCTTCCTCTTCTTTCTCTCTTTCTCTGTGCTTCACAGCTGTGAACAGGTATGGATTTGTGTGTGTGTGTGTGTGTGTGTGTGTGTGTGTGTGTGTGTGATCCCTATAACGCAGTCCCCCAAGAGGCAACATGCCATTTGGCTTGAAACTAAAACATTATTTTAGAATTATTATTGTTATTATTAATGTTTTGTTTTTCTCTGTGTACTCCTCCATCCTTCAACCCTCCAACCAAAGGCGTTTTTCTCTGATGGTGATGCGCATCCACACTCTTACCTCACTGGGTCTGCGCTCTCTCCGGGAGATCAGTGACGGCAGTGTGTACATCAGTCAGAATGCCAACCTCTGTTACCACCACTCTGTAAAATGGGCACAGCTGTTTAGGGGCCGCAGAATTCGAGTCAACAACCTCAACAACAACAGGCCGCTGGCAGAGTGTGGTAAGGCAAGACAGAAAAAAACATGTTATCTTTTGTTTTTCTTTGATCCAAACAAACTACACTATACACTGTTATCAATCAATATATAAATATATTATACTATTATACATCATCTTCTTCTTCAGTTTCCTGTTGTTTTTCTCACAATGTTGTGTGTGCAGTTGCAGATGGCCATGTGTGTGACCCGCTTTGTTCAGACTCAGGTTGCTGGGGCCCAGGGCCCAACCAGTGTCTGTCCTGTAGGAACTACAGTCGAGACGGCACATGTGTGGGAAGCTGTAATTTCCACACTGGGTTAGTAGATACATGTATAGTATGTGTTGATATTCTTACTGATGTTGAATTTGTTTATTTTATCTTACTATATATTTTTTTAATATTGTGTCCCCAGAACTCCACGGGAATTTGCAGAACCTGATGGCGAGTGTGTTGCCTGTCATCCAGAGTGTAAGCCTCAAAGTGGGAAAGCCAGCTGTACTGGACTGGTAATCACTTTATTTGATAGTAAACTGTGGTGCAACGTCTTTTTATGAATTCCCACTTGCATTTACACACTCACAATATTTTTTTTTGGGGGGGGGGGGGCAAGACTCAACAAAAATTATTAAAAATGTCCATTTACAATGGTTTTGTGCCTTAATGTAGTCAGATTTCACAGTCTACAGTACAAGGGTGAAATTTCCAATGGGGATAAGAGGTCATGTCAACATCAAACACCTTCAAAATCCTATATCCCCCTCCCCCTTTTTACAGTTTCAGTTTGTTTTACTGTGTCTCCCCACCCCTGAACCCAAACGTGTACACCCTTGATACAGTAATATCAATGCTGTCTAGACACAATGTATTGTTTGCCCTGCATTAGAAGAACATTTCAATGCTGACCATCCATTGAAAGAAATTGGATTTGTATCTCTCAAACAACTTTAAACCTTTGATGCGCTTCTGCCCAAATCTGCAACAAATCTCAAAAAAATAGTCCCTGCTTTCTACTTTGAGGAAATTTGCTCTCTGCCACTCCTTGCCCATTAAATTAAAATGTATAATAAAAGTCATATGCAGTACCTAATGGTCTAAATCATGTATTCAGTGTTGGAACCTACACAAAAGCAGTTTATTGCATCTCAGTTCATTGCACGTTTGAATGCATCCAATAGAGTTTTATATAATCTCTCTCTGTTTTCCTGTCTCCTTCTCTTTCTTTGGTAGGGTGCAGACAAGTGTGTGGCATGTGCCAACCTTCGAGATGGTCCTTACTGCATGTCCTCTTGTCCCACTGGGGTGAACGATGGACTGAGGGGACTGATCTTTAAATACCCCAACAAGGAAAGTCACTGTGAGCCATGTCACCACAACTGCACACAGGGGTGAGACTGGACTCAAAGTATAAGTGTGTATTTTCACTTGTTCATCTGTAGATGTGTAACAATTATCAAATCAATTATGTTTTAATCTGTTACAGATGCTCAGGCCCAGGATTAAATGATTGTTTAGAGACAGCCAGGCTGGCAGTTAGCAGGTGAGTGTTTCCCTCTGCTGGTGAATATGAAACACTACACTGCAGTCAATATTTATGATCTATCCACAACTCGCGGTGCCAATTTAGTCAGATCTTTTATTATGATATTGAAAATAGAAACTAAAACTGGACATAAAAGTATTTTTTTCTAAAAACAAAGACGTACAGATCATATTATGAACCTAAATGACCCTTCCATCTTCTCTGCCAACAGAGCAGGGTGAAAATAGAAATTCCTTCTGTTTTTCCTAACATTTTTTATACAGTTATGTAAAACTATGCAAAACCTTTTTTAACATTGCTGTCCATTGCATATGTATTAATTAACATATCTCATTTGAGTGCTGTCAGCTATAGTGCTCATGCCTGTGATCGATGACATCATTACTGAGAAGTCATTATATCCCATAGAATTCACACACAAAACTAATGTAAAAATTAAAAAGGTGATGCAAATGTCAGGTAATAGATGCCACACATAACACAATAACAAATGGCTTTAACCATTTGATAAAAGGATTAAAAGGATTTAACAAATAAAATATTATCCTGTTGAACATTATTTGTTCCATGCAAAATTTCTTACCCATGCACCACTTCCCTATTTTGCTTTTAATTGTGATATTTCCACCTTGTATGCCCACATTAGCATCTCTCTCTGCTTCACTCTGCAGTGGTCAGATCACAGGCATAGCTTTAGGTGTCCCGGCTGGCTTGATTTTCTGCCTAGTGTTGTTTTTCTTGGGCGTGCTGTACCAAAGAGGCCTGGCCATTCGCCGCAAGAGAGCCATGAGGAGGTACCTGGAGAGTGGAGAGGTAAGCCTTAAGGGACCATCTAACCTTGTGAGCTGCCTTTGCTTTGTTTTGATTGCTACATGCATCTGTTTTCAAAGAGAGATAAAAATCCTCTGGGAATTATTTTTGTTTTTTTGGCAGCACTTTGAGCTACTTGGTCCCGGAGAGAAAGGAACCAAGGTTCATGCACGCATCCTTAGGCCCTCTGAATTGAAAAAAATCAAAGCCCTTGGCATGGGAGTTTTTGGCACAGTTCACAAGGTATTTATCAACCTCTTTGTCTTTTTGCACATCCACTAATTATTCACTGATTTATGTGCTGTTACAGTTTTAGTGTGAGACATGTGAACTGATGTGATTGCTGCTGCACATGTAATTGTGTTTAAGGGGTGTTGGACTCCGGAGGGAGAGACAGTGAAGATCCCTGTGGCCATTAAGACCATTCAGGATACCTCAGGCCGACAGACCTTCACTGAGATCACCGATGTGAGAATCAGAGCTCCTTACACTCTTGAGAGAAGTTATAACATCATAGAAATAGCAATTAATGTCACATACGTTTCATACAAAACACCAAAGAACAATAAAGGTATCATATTAAATATCAAAATGTAAAAGAGTTTTTGCAATTTGCTTTCTGTGTAGCATATGCTGTCCATGGGCAGCCTGGACCATCCTTACATCGTTAGGCTATTGGGCATTTGCCCAGGTCCCAGTCTGCAACTGGTGACCCAGCTTAGTCCGCAGGGCTCTTTACTGGAGCACATCAGGCACCATAAGAACAGCCTGGACCCCCAGCGCCTGCTCAACTGGTGTGTGCAGATTGCTAAAGTGAGTGATGCATGAATTACAGAATTGTTTGAAGAACCAAATGTTATGTTTAAGCTCCCAAAATATATAGGGTATATACTGTATTTATGTTTGTGTCTCAGGGTATGTACTACCTGGAGGAACACTGCATGGTCCACAGGAACCTAGCTGCCCGCAACATCCTGCTGAAGAACGACTACCAGGTCCAGATCTCTGACTACGGTGTAGCAGACCTCCTTTATCCTGATGACAAGAAATATGTCTACACTAACACCAAGGTTGTAATGACTCATTCAGTCTGAGAAATACTTTGAGTTGTAAAGTCACAATTTTTCACTGTCTCTTGGAAACAAAACCAATGGCTTGTCTGCAATTTGTCTCTTAATCCAGACACCCATAAAATGGATGGCACTGGAAAGCATTTTGTTTCAAAGATATACACATCAAAGTGATGTTTGGAGTTATGGTAAGAGTCTGTGTGTTTGTGCTGTGAGTATGTGTCGTGTTTTATAGTGTTCACCAAAGAAATTAATTTTGGCAAGGAGCTTGTAAATGTGGCGTGTCTCCCTTCCCGGACAGGGGTGACAGTGTGGGAGATGATGTCATTTGGGGCGGAGCCGTATGCATGCGTGCAGCCTCAGGAGGTGCCGAGTCTGCTGGAGAAGGGCGAACGACTGTCACAGCCCCACATCTGTACTATAGACGTCTACATGGTCATGGTTAAATGTGAGTGTGATAAAACATTGTAACCAATATGCACAAACACACAAAGATATGATCTAAAATGTTTTACTTATTCTCTTTAGGTTGGATGATTGATGAAACTATAAGGCCAACCTTCAAAGAGCTGGCTAGTGACTTTACTCGCATGGCGAGAGACCCACCTAGGTTCCTTGTCATCAAGGTGAGGATATCGTTGTCATTTATCTTACAGCTGTTTACTTAGACCAGGGGTCTTGAATAAGTTTTAAGCCAAGGACCCCCTAACTGAAAGAGAGAAGGAGCAGGGACCCCCTACTACACATACTGTATAAAATTAAGTTGGGTCTACAATGACGTGTGGGGCGGCCTGAAGCCTTTATACATACCTTTATTACATAGTATACTAACCAATTAAAATAGCCTTTTAATTGCTGACATGGTTTTATAAACATGTTTTACTGTTAAAACATACATGTGGCACAGTGAATCCTTAGGATTAAATGTATTTGTGGATTGCCTTAGTGACCACCTAGGCCAGTAAAATGGGGATTTATATTATCTTACAATATGTTGGATTCATGGTAAGACTTTTTAATTTCTAGGGGTCCCGGACCCACTTTTGAAGATCCCTGACATAGACTTTAAACCTTGCACTTCCATGTATTTCTGTAGTTGGAAGGGGAAGAGGCTGACCTAGTAGAGATGCATCGAAGAGAATCAGAGCGAGGGCTTCTGGGGACAGATTTTGAAGACCAGGACGAGGAGGGACTAGAGAATGGTTTGACAACTCCTCCTCTCCAACACTCTCCATCTTGGAGTTTGTCCCGTTCACGTATTAATTCATACAGGGTAATGAAATACACCTTATATTTGATACTTTTTTGGGTTCATTGGAACTAGATCAGAGGCAAAGGAAACCAGCACATAACATTTTCCTTCCCGGATTTTTAGAGTGGTACCTCACAGGCCGGACCCATTGGATACCTGCCAATGACCCCCAGCCCTGTCGACAGTATCCGCCAGGTGATACAGACTTACATATTCACACAAATGCATGCAAACAAACACAATTTAGCTGTACCTCTTCATGTATTCATGTATTTGCCTTTCTGTCTTAGCTGTGGTTTCAGAGGTCTCGACTGAGCTCAGTGCGGACGCTGCCCGAAGGGTCAGAATTCAGGGGGAGTGGTAGAGATGCCGAGCTGCATGAGGAAAGTTTACAGACTGGGAGTCTTCACAGGGCCAGGTTTGGCTCAGAGAGGGTACCTCCCCATCTAGCCATCCGCCAGCATAGGAAACTCTCAACAGCATCAAGTCCGTCCTCGTATAAGGTGTGGACAGCAGAGGAAGAAGAGGAGGTGGACCACTATGGCTATGTCCTGGCTGGGTCACCTGTCACTCCAGAGAGAGGTAAATTACAAGCACTAAGATTGGAGCATGCTGACTGATCATTTTGTTTGTTTGACTGTTTGGAAAAATAATTGGTACATTAAATAGCATAAATAATAATCAAGGCTTTCTTCCCCTTATATTCTTCTTTTTACACATTCTGCCATGACTCACAGCCCATAGAGTCCCTCATTCTGGGCAAAGACACTCGAGACACAAGAATAATCTGTCGCTTGTGGTGATAAATACCTCCCAGGAATATGAAATCATGAGCAAAGAGTCTGGTGCTCCTCTTTGCTCTACCAGCAGCATCTTATCAAAGGCCAATTTTGTGGCAGTTCGTTGTATAAACTCACCTTTACCCTCACCAACCTTCATGGCTCCGTTACCTGTAGAGGACACAGCACATCTGGGAACTCTGACACCGATCTCAGCTGTAAGGATTAAAGAAGTAGGTGAGGATTGTGAAGGAATTATTGCAGAACAAAGAGACTCCACAGAGAAACATCAGCTCAATGGGGACTCTGATAGTGGGATCAGAGCTGTGGATGACCAAGGACAGGCAGCCCAAGGGATAGGAAGGTATGAATACATGGATATCAGGCGATCTGACTCTGCGGAGGCACAGGATGCAGCATGGGAGAGACGTGGTAGTCAAACATCTGCAAAGAGTTCAACAGAAGGAAAGGAAACAGACCAAATAGTGGAGGTGTTGAAAAAAGAGCTTGAGGAGGAAGAGGAAGAAGAAGAGAAGTACCACAACACAAATAAACAACCGGCACTTCAGGGGAATTTGAGTAATATGCTCATGCCTAAGCCAGATGTGCACACATCTGGGGGAGAAATGGTGGAGGAGTATGAGGAGATGACCAGATTTGGAGTAGTGCCCAGAGGGTGGGAGCAGGCAGACTACCAGAACCTCCCATTGAAGGGGGTGGCTGTTTCTGAGGAGATGGGCAGTGACAGGTGTGCAGGGATCGGGGGATACATCAAGGTGTGTGCTGGCATGGGGGAGCATGGCAGAAAAACATCATTTGACAACCCAGACTACTGGCACAGCAGACTGTTCCTCAAGCCAGATGCTGTACGCACCTAATAATGCGGACTGGGACAGAGACATAGGAAAGATTACTTCCGATCCTGTCATAAAATTGGGTCGTTTTGTAAAGTTTTCATCAATCCAGCGTCCAACAAACTTTAAGAGATAAAAGTGATAAAAGAAATACACCCTTGAGTCTTTTTCCACTGTTTTATGCAGTAGCCTAAAACAACTGTAAGTTAGAACTATCAAATAAATGTTAAAGCAGGCACTCCAAAGTGTATTGTAAGCATTTCTTAAAAACAGACATAAAGGCTCCCTTAAGATTATTGACATTACTTGTGTTTGTGACAGTAAAATTAGTTAACCATGTCTCATTTCTGTAGAGCAGTCTTTTTTGTATGATTTGCTATTGTATTAATTAGTAGTCTACATAAATGAATGAATGCGATTATTTTGCAAATTTGAAATTTATTGTGTCAGTGATGCGTATTGTTTTAGTGTGTTTATTAAAAAATAATAAAATACAGACTTGATGTTGATTCACTTGTTTATTTTTTGGTCACAGCCTACCCATACAGGCTATGGTCATACCCTTATAATGATAATACATAACTACATAGGCTACATACATGCATACATACATACACACATACATACATACATACATACATACATACATACATACATACATACATACATACATACATGCACGCTCATAGCGTGGATGTATTAACAGGCTATATTCTTATTATCCATCCACAGCAGAAATGAGATGGAGGCATGTGAACGCATCGGTTACGCACTCGCGCGCGACTTGGTCAGAGGCCGATCAGAGATGATGAGAGAAGTGAGACATTTACTTCTGCATTTTTCCGTTTTCGTTAAGATCAAGTAACATGGCTAAAGGGTTAAGCACCACCTATTCTGTAAATTAGTTAAGAGGATTTAGCAAGTCATTTTGAAATGTGCTTAGATGAGAGATGCAGTAATGTACTTTACCACAACAAAGTATACTTTCGTAGTAATTATAGTGTGAAACTGTATCCTAAAACGAACAGGTTTTAGAATACAGGTTTTTAGACTTTTTCATGTCTATATTTTCTCAATTTCCAAATCTTTCGCATCCTTATTATTTCTATTTTGTCTCTGAAACAAGACTTTGATAATGTATCCACTTACTGTCCCCTTAGTTTATTAATCTTTGGTTTCTGCAAGCCTTTTTGTTTTTTTCATAAATGTAATAAAGAAAGAATGAATAAAAAACTGTATATCTACCCTGTTGGCTACATAGACTGTATATCAATAGATTGGCTATGAATCAGGGTCTAATTGTCAAGGACTAATGTTGCTGCTGATGATATGAATTAAAATATGACCCTTGCCTTTTCGTGGTGCAACGCTTGGTTCTAACAGTTGTAGACAACGCACCAAGCTAGCTGGCCCGTGAACTATCTTGACTGCGTGGTGTGTCTTTGTCAGCAGGCGGGATCTAGAGACCGTAGCTGTCTACCGCGTCGGGCGGGCCGGCGCAGAGAGCAGCGTGGTCCATCCTGTGACTGTCTGACACACGCCTGGGAAAAAGTTACTCTTAGTTCGTGGACACACTGCCAACATGTCTGGAGATGACGAGACACAGGAGCAGACCATCGCCGATGACTTGGTGGTCACCAAGTATAAGATGGGGGCCGAGATTGCGAATCGTAAGTGAAATGCAGTTTTAACGTGCCGTTTTGACTCCATAAGTATCAGGATCAATCTGTTAGCTAGCAGTGTCAGCTAGCTAGCGTTAGTACCCAGGCAGCAGCAGCAGCAGCTGTGCCATGTGCCGCAGCAGTGCCAACGGTAGATCATATTAGAAAGCGGGCCTTTGTTTAACATACATGAAACATACCGCTTGCTATATATTTAGACAGAGGTTTTTTTTATAGCACAACCCTTTGCTGTCACATTAGCCTGGTGAGCTATGTACGTAGCTATCGTTATGTGGCTGAGCTAACGTTACTTTACTAGCAAGCGTTAGCTAGCTGCAACTGCTAACGTTAAGGTAACAGATAACAATGACAAGTGCAACATTGAAAGCCATTATGAGGTTGTTCATAGACTGAGTAGACGACACTTAAATGTAACGTTAAGCCTACAGCTTCTTTAAGTCGAGACAAAAAAAAATAACGTAAGAGACTTAAAATTAAATTTGTCCAAAGTGGGGTCATTTAAAGTAACGTTAAGCAGAAGCTAGTAACTCTGCAATGTCAACGTTGATGTATCGTCACATCAAGCGTAAATTAGTTATTGCACTTTGAAGAATAAATCAAAAACACAAACTCAGTGTTAAGTCACCAACACGAATCGTAAACATTACATGCCTTGGTCAATGGTGGAAGTATACTACGCAATAAATTATTTAAGTCCACATCTACACAACAGAATTAGTGTGATGCCATAATTATGAGTTTTTAATCTACTGTAACGTTAAATACAATCTAAATCTATCAAACTTAAATGCATCAAAAGTCAGTTTGCACCTGTATTTCCCGTATAATAATAGGGATTATAAAGTATAAGTTTATATTTTTTAACTTTAATTGATCTTGGGAAAGTGTGCTAAGTACAGACATGCTTTTTCAACACAGCACATCTTCACACTTTCACACCTGTCAGTTGCCCAGTTCAACCACAGTCTTTGTTTGACCATAATTAATTTGCCAGGCTGGTTTCCATCAGTGACGCTCTTGTGGTTTTGTCTTGTAGCTTATCACAGCTGACTTACTTATCTGAAGTTAAGCTATCTAATTTAGCATTATGCTGTCAGACAAGCTGTGAGATGTTTGTCTTCTACTAAATGTAACGGCTTAGTCTAAATCAAATGAATTGTTGACAATTTAACATGTTGTCAACACTCACAAGCTATCAATTGAGCCTTGAACAGTAAGCATGAGTCGTTCTTTGCGTTACTGTTGACCAAACTATCCATCCTATCTATCCACAGTAGTGGAAACCTGGCATCAGAAAAATGTACAAACTATAATAGTGCTGGAATGATTAGATGATCAGTTGAGTGAATGGACAGACAATTAATAGTTTTTGGACTAGGGGTTAGACAAAAACTTAGGGGGCTTTCAGACCTCATTTAGTTTGGTTGAATCACACTAGTTTGTTCTCCTCATTGGTGCGATTCCTTTGGGCAGGTGTGAATACAGCAATCTCACTCGGATGCGCAAAAGCAGATCAAACAAGAACAAGCAAACTGTAGCAGTGTGCAATGTTTTTCTGACAGAAAGACTGCGGTCAAGCTTGCCATCACTTGCATTTCTGTGGTCAAACCGTGGTTAAAGTTGGAAATAGATGCCAACAGAGTGAAAACAATGTTTGAAAAGTTATTCAAATCAAATGAGCTGGTTTGGTTTGAGATGCAAGAAATGTGCACTAGTCTAGAACACAGTATCTTCCTTTTATTTACTTTCTTGCTCCCGCCCCAGACACATCTGACCAATAGTCGCAATAGTGATGCATTTTACTAGGATTGCTTGGATTTTTCTTTCTGTAAAAACGAAAGCAAATCAAGGGGAAAATGCTCTACGCTAACAAACTCATCCAATGATTTCGACCAGAACAAACAAACTCCCTAAAAGATATCACTTACAACATCTGGGAAATTTTTTTGTGCTTTTTTTCACTGTTTTCTGACATTTTATGGAACAAATGATTAATCGACGGACCCCAAAAAAATAAGCAACAGAATTAACGATAATAAAAAAATAATGGTTAGTTGCAGCCCAGCACTATATACCCTCTGTTACTGACCTAGCATTTTAACTACATCATGGCTTATTGTATCTCTTTCCTCGCAGAGGCTCTGAAGACAGTGGTTGGGGCAGGTATGGCAGGAGTCTCCGTGCTCAGTTTGTGTGAAAAGGGAGATGCCTTCATCATGGCAGAAACTGGGAAAATCTTCAAGAAGGAAAAAGACATGAAGAAAGGTACGTCTTTAGTTGCATTTATTTTTTTAAGAATTTTTGTTTTTTGGGGGTCTTTTTATATTTTTTAGGCCTTTAATCGACAGGACAGCTGAAGAAATGAAAGGGGGGGGGGCGAGAGCAGGAATGAGATGCAGCAAAGGGCCGTAGGTCGGAGTCGAACCAAGGCCCATTGTGTCAAGGAGTAAACCTTTATATATGGGCGCCCGCTCTACCAACTGAGCTCTCCAGGTGCCCGTCTTTAGTTGCATTTCATCAGTCGTCATCACCGTCTCTAACTCCCTCATTCACTCTTTCTTTCGCAGGTATCGCTTTTCCTACTTGTGTTTCAGTTAATAACTGTGTATGCCACCACTCCCCTCTGAGGAGTGACTCTGATGTCATACTGAAGGATGGGGACATGGTTAAAATGTAAGCTGCCGAATCTATACATGTCCATCCTGTTTACTCAAAAAATTATAGTTTATATTTAATTTGCAGACTTTCTTATGTGTCATCCTGCTCCAATTGTTCACAGTGATCTGGGTGTGCATGTTGATGGCTTCATCTCCAATGTGGCTCACAGCTTTGTTGTCGGAGTGACCAAGGTATGACGTCACTGTTGAATTATACCTGTGCTTACCTTATTGGTTTATTCTCAAGAGCCATGATTTGTAATGTAATTAACTTAAGTACTGGTAGTCACGCCATTAATGGCCAGCTATATTTTATTTCGTCCATTGTAACTTTCCTCCTGTTTCACTTCAGGACAACCCACTGACCGGACGGAAGGCTGACGTTATCTTAGCAGCTCACCTCTGTGCTGAGGCTGCTCTGCGTCTTGTTAAGCCAGGAAACCAGGTAACATCCTAACCTGACCACTGACTAGAGTGACGGCAGCAATGTACACACCTCGTCTAACAAACATCATTATGTCTCTCTTCCGTCAGAACACACAGGTCACAGAAGCCTGGAACAAGATTGCAAAGTCATTCAAGTGCTCCCCTATTGAAGGTAAGTGTTTGTGAACATTTGGCACCTTCAAGCTCTGTGATTTCAATAATATACATATTCCAAATGTAATTTGTCAATGTGTGTAGGCATGCTGTCCCATCAGCTCAAACAACATGTGATCGATGGGGAGAAAACTATCATTCAAAACCCAACCGACCAGCAAAAGTGAGTTTACTCAGCAAGTGCTTCCTGTCATTGACGTGATGGGTGTATAACCAGTGGATGATCTTGTCACTTGTTTTTGTAGAAAGGACCATGACAAGGCTGAGTTTGAGGTGCATGAGGTATATGCAGTGGATGTGCTCATCAGCACTGGAGAGGGGAAGGTGAGAGGACTTTTGGTATACATTTGATTGTTTACTTAATTTTGCAAATGTCTTTAAATAAAGGTATTTTTGATATAATGTTTTGAAATTCAGGCAAAAGATGGAGGTCAGAGGACCACCGTTTACAAACGAGACCCCAACAAGGTGTATGGCCTAAAGATGAAAACATCTCGGACATTCTTCAGTGAGATGGAGAGGCGTTTTGATACAATGCCTTTCACTCTGAGGTAGAATCTTTAAACTTCAGATCAGATATTTCACTTTTTTCATTTTATCTAATAAAATATAATTTTTCCATTTTTCTGTTTGTGTCATCAGAGCGTTTGAGGATGAAGGCAAGGCCCGAATGGGCGTGGTGGAGTGTGCCAAACATGAGCTGCTGCAGCCATTCAACGTGCTGCATGAGAAAGAGGGTGAGTGGTATGCCTGCATGATTCGGGGGAAAATATGAAGCATGACTTTTTTAGCTTAGAATTCTCAGCCACGTGTAATGTTTATTGCACACATGAACCATGACAAAACAAATTGGCAGTACCAGACAGATTGTTTTTGGCACCTATAGAACATTGCGCAACACCGCAAGCCTGTAAGCATAGAGGCCTCTGAAGAGAATGAAGAGAAGGGAGAGCCTTGCAGCACTTGGGAGCGCTTTAAAACCTATTTTATAGTCTACGGTGTGTTTTGCCTCCAACGTCGCCTTCTAGGTAGCTAACCCTAAACATAACCATTGCAGCGCTGCCTGGAAAGATACGTTGGGGGCAAAAAAACACCATTTCAAACAGTCTGTTTAAAACTCACAGAAGACAGTAATAGCGTTTTGTGATGCAGTCCGGTCTCATAGTATTATTAATTGCGGTGCAGGGTTAGGGTTTCTAATAAGCATTCAAACTCACCTATGTATTGTACAAACTGGACTTCCTTGATTGTATTTCTTTGTCTAACTGATACCTGAAGCAGCACAACTACAGCAATGCTGACATTAGTTTTGTTATTTGCTTTTATTGTATTTTCAGTCTGAGCATCTGTTAAGTTAAAACATTTCTTCAACTAATCAGTTCATTAATTAAACAAAAATCTAGCAAATTTCGCCAGCATTATTGTCCTCCTGCAAAATATTGCAGTCATGCGCAGTCTTTTAATTGTAGTGCTTTTTAGGTAGGATGCACAAATGTGCTTTTCTAACTATCTAATTAGCATTGTTTATAAGAATCAGCATATGCCTCCTCTAATGCAATTCTAAGGGTAATCCTAACAAATTATTTTTGACCATGCATTGTATTCAGTTAATGAACAGCACTAGTGTCCGTGCTTAGATTTTCCCTATGAACTGAAACATGAGTTAAATGCAACTTCATCGACCTCATTTTTGTCCAGGTGAAACTGTTGCCCAGTTCAAGTTCACTGTGCTGCTCATGGCCAATGGACCTCTGCGAATCACAAACAGCCTCTTTGAGCCAGAACTCTACAAGTCTGAGCATGAAGTGGAGGACGCAGAGCTGAAGGTAAAATGTGTTTTGATGAATGAGGTATTGCATCCCCTTCCAAAAAAGAATGGATTTGACTAACAGGGTTACTCTAGCATTCTGTTAGCGGACTAGGCATTCTCAAAGCCATTATGTGTTGATGTATTGTTAGGTTATGAAAGTAATTCTGTTTCTTTTTTTATTTAAAGGCTTTGCTTCAAAGCTCAGCCAGCCGTAAGACTCAGAAGAAAAAGAAAAAGAAGGTGAGTTACAGGGCAGTGTTTTTATGAAATAAGAATACATGTTACAAATGTTTCCCTTTATTTTGTAATTTCAATATTTTTTTCTTTTTAAAGGCCTCAAAGACTGTTGAGAGCGCAACTGGACAGGCAATGGAGACTGAAGCTGCAGAATAGATTACTCTGACAGACATCTGATGACCCAAAGAACAGACGTCACGAATCCTTCTGTCCCAGCTGTCTGAGGCACTTGCGGACGTAGCCGCTGTGAATACCTCTGAATCTAACTGATGTCAGTCTGGGATGATGCTGCTCCTAATTTCTGGCACTCCACCTATAACACACACACACACACACACACACACACATCCATCCCTAATAAATCAAACTGTCTTTGATACAGCCTTTTTCCTCATAACAGTGGTCAAGAGGATATTTTGTGCAAGGGCATAATACTCACTGGGACATTTAACAATTTGACTGACCCTTTCTCCATAATAACTGTAGATACAACTGAAAGTTATTGAAAATGAGTTTACAGTCGCCAAGGATGAATTTCCTTGGTTATACACCTGAAGCCATGCTTTTTGTTGTCATGGGATAAATTTAGAACACCTGTCTTTAACACCTGTCTGAAGTTATAAGCAAGACATTGGTCATTAATACTTTTCACTTCAGCACAATTACTGCATTTCTACTGCTCTCACTAAGGTCTGTACTTGTACATTGTGTACACTTCTAGGAATCTACTGTAGGTTACTCAGATAACTAAAACTGACAATTCACGACATATTGGTTGATTAATTTAACTGGTAAAAAATGAATTTCTCAGTGGTGGATGGTTTAACTCCTGCCAAGGATTCAGCATTCAATCTTGTGATGGTCTGACAGTCTGTGTTTACATAAGAATTCCATACCTGTGAGATATATGGATGCTTTTGTAAAACAAATCCCAATTTCAGAGACTATTTTTGGAAACATTAAAAAGCCACCTGACATCATTTGTGTGGTTGTGTTTTTGGATTGTGTGTATTCATCTGATGTGGTTTGGGTGTAATAAGCTATAAACCAGAGTGTCACCTTCCATTCCCTTAACAGCCAGGTGCGTTTGTACCTTGAGGCATTGCTATTACGATGGCGGATTTGCACCGTCATATTTGTATTTGTAATAAATTGCATTTGTGTGTGATGCTGCGCTTCGCTGTGCGTGTAACAAGCAGTGTGCGCGCGCTGTACACGAGCCTAGGTGCATTTTACTAATGCGCTGTTAAAATAATGAAATGCTGCGCTATTAGAACAGGTTTTGGTCGATGGCGAGATCACTTTATGGTGCCGCAAGATGGAAATACGCCAAGAATTCACCTGAACACACCATAGATCGTTAATGGAACATCCCTCCCTTTCAGCACGTCCATGGGAACAGGTGCATTTACTATTTAAATCACGTGGGCGCTGTACGGGAAATTGACAACTGCGTCTATCTAAAAGTAGCAAAGGGTGCAAGACAAACACACGTAAAAAAATAAATGCTGAGGACCTCACTTCTGTGTCAATAATGGTAGCTGGGTCACTAGACAATATCAAGCAATACAGTATCGCCCATCACATGCATACAATTAATGCTAAATTGTCTTGAATATTTTTTATAGTTTATTAGTACACCAGTGAGGTCTGCTGCATGTGTGCACAGTGCAAAGTACTGTAGAAATAATAATTGGATTTGATTGACTGTATTGTCCACCTCATTGGAAATGTCTCTATGGCTTCTCTCAAGTACAGCACAGTTGCATACAATACACGCAACCCACCATTATAACATATAAAACATATAACATATAATAGTGAAAATGGGCAGGTAGCAGCGAATTGGTTATATAAATAATAAAAGAGAGCATACAAACACATAAAAAGCTACAGCAATGGCTTAATACACCCAAGTATTTGCTGTACACGCTTTACTTTATAGAAAACTACTTTTCCCATGCTTTACTGAAGTCCAATGAAAGTGACGTTGACCGGCCCATATAAATCTGACGTCGCTATGTTATGACGTTCTTCTTGGAGACGATTCCTTAGCGGTCGGTACGTGAGTCCTTTTAGCTGTTGGTATCCGAATCCAAATTAATCATCATCTTTTTAAATCAATCGAACTAATCCTTTACGTTGTCCCTTTGTTTTTCAGCATTCCCTTCTCAACATGAGGGCGAAGGTTTGTGTTTTATGTCCTTATGGTCAAATAATCGTAGTTTTCAATGGTGCTAACATTTGCTAGCTAGCTAACGTTAGCAAACTTGAGCATGTCTAAGACCAGCACAGCCCGTGCATTAGCTTTCAGCTGTACAGTTCGTGTTATGCAATTTGTATATAACTCCGTGAAAACGTGTCTTCAGTTATGCTTTGATTAAACGAGGAACTAAACACGTTGTCTCTCTTTCGCAGTGGAGAAAGAAGCGCATGCGCAGGTAAGAATGCATGGCGCATGTTTTTGTGCAGTTGTAGTAAGTCATTTTACACCGTGGTGAAAATAATTTCGGCTGATTGTTTCGTCCAATTACTTCATAGGCTGAAGCGTAAAAGGAGAAAGATGAGGCAGAGGTCCAAGTAAACGGTTTTCTCCGCCATGGCTGTGAAGGCACATGTCAGCAAACTAGGCCGGCGAGCTTAGCTGAAGACCAGGACCCTCCCGTTGTCAAGTCTGTCAGTGGTGCCCATTTCAACCCGAGGCAACAGAGCTGCAGCACCTGATGCTGGAGCGCTGATTCAGGACCTGCTGAATGACAGACTTCCTTTTTTTTCGGGACATACTGGACTCATTGTCATTAATTCCTCAACTTTTGTCTTTTGTTTATACTGTGATTAAAGGTTTTGGTTTCTAAAATTGCTTATCTTGTTTTGCACGTAAAACATGTGTTCCTATGCCCTTAGTGGCGGTTAAAGGACTTAAGGAGATGGTATATTTGGTCTGAAAACTAAAGCTGAGTCAAAAGCCTTTTAATATGAAAGACACTTTAACATTTACCTGTAGGAAAAGCACATGTATACAAAAAATGGCCCAAGTGTATTTAGCTGCTTAGGTTTCAGGTCCTGGTATTCATGGCTGACTGGGACCCTTGACTTGAACAGTTAAATGGTATGTTAAACCTGTGCATTTCCTACCCTGACTGTCAGAATGTCTCCTGTTAAAAGGACTGTTGGAGCAGTCCCTAAACCAGGTATCTGCCCTGACTGCTTCACCTTTAGAGTGCAACTAGCTAGTGATGGAAACTATTCTGAATACATACAGTGAGCGGTCCCATCAAAAAGGGGGGGGATCAGTATTAATCATTCATTCATTAGAAGAGGCAAAATGTTTTTGATTCCCTTTCTAGAAGGTCCAGCTTTTGACAAAACTGATCATGGTCAGTCATAGCATCATTGTACTTAATAAGAAATAACTCTGCAAAATTTTATCTGTAACTTGAATTATGACCCTTTTGTTTTCTCAACTTTCCTGGAGGTGTTGATGTAAGTGCGTGCTGGCAGAGCTTGCCTCTTAGCACTGACTTTACCTAAGTGGAGGAGGATCTATACAAATAATGTAAGTTAAAGAATACCAACCAAACACTGCTAAATGAAAGCAGAATGAAGTTTCAGGAGACAGAAAGAGGAAGGGTGGAAAAGCTAGTGACTCTAGACTTGTTTAATTGAAGAAAATAAAAAAAAACGATCCAACAAATGATCAAACTGTTGGCTGGAAGCAGCATGGCCTACTAAGGACTACATTATGTCTTAACTCTGGTAAAGGTAATAAACTATTGGCACATTTCATCTTGCTTTTCAAAGGCTAACTTTCTATGTGGACTTCAATGGTAAACAATTAAACTCACTCCATATAGCCTCTGCTGAGTTTGCAATTGTAGCAACTAAAAACAAAGTTAAATTAATGCTAAATATTCTGTGTAAAGTAATCACTATTGTGAGTTGTACTATATGTTGCAGTAATAGTTGCACACACTAACAGTTACACATTTGTACATTATAACACAAAAACGAGTCAAGTTAGAGTCTTTTATCCATTTAATTAAAAGCTTTTCTTACTGTCCTAAATACATTTGTATAGTTGACAACAATTCCACACAAACAATTTTTGGCAAAGCAAATCTTGATTGGAGGTCCAGTGTGACATGTCATCTGTTTTACATTGTGTATCATTTCAACATCACAGATAAGACTCATCGTCCTGTGACTGCTACTTCTGCTTCTGCCTTCTGGATAAGAAAACATCATCATTTTCCATCAGTTTCATGAACTTTCTCTGGTTCAAAACTGTTAAAGCAGCCCAAGTCAAAAGGCTTTTTAATGAAAGACAACTTGACATGTCCCTGTAGGATAAGAACAGGTCTAAAAAGTGGCCTTATTATATTCAGCTGCTTAGGTTTTTGGTCCTGGTATTGTTTATGGCTGACTGGGACCCTTAGACTCTTAGAGCAGTCACTAAACCAGGTCACTGCACTGACTGCTTCACCTTCAGAGGGCAACTAACCAGTGATGAAATAACTATTCATTACCTATACCAGTGTGAACGTTCCCATCAAAATGGCCTGGTGTTCTCAACAAAATGTACTAGGCAAATTTCTTAACCCCCCCCCATCATATTCTATCCACATCCAGTGACTGCGTGTGTGTGAATGCTGTGATCAGGGCTCATTCAAGACAAACCTTTATACATGAAGGTTGTCCAATGATGCATGCTTTACTTTGGCATAGGTGATTAAAGCTGTGGCTGGAAAAAAACGTTTAAAGAGGATAGCATCCTTATCTTTCTTCATATGAAGTTACAAGCTAATGCATCCTGAAACTGGAAATTTGGTGCAATTTCATTACAGTGCAATATTTAATATTTAACCATTTAATTTCATTATTGTGCAATATTTAATATTTAGTCCCTTTGACAACACTGCAAATTCTGTGCAAGTTCATAACTGTGCAATATTTAGATACTTTTGATACACCAATAACTCAATTTCACAACAGTGTAATATTATTTTCATAATGCGGATACAAACCATAGTTATCTTTCTTACACATGTGAATAATGACAATAAAGGCATTCTATTCTATTCTATAAATACTTTGTTATTCAAGGCAGAAGTAAATATGGCACACGTTAAATCTCCTGTACATTCTGAATGGGAAAATTGTGCTCAAACACAGTCAAAACCAGATAAACAACACATTGTAATACCAGTTTGTAAGTTTAATAACAAAACAGGAATGTGACAAGCCACTTTATTATCTGGCTACTGTCAGATTGTGGCACTGAACTGGTATGACTTCTTTACATTTTAATTATGTTGGTATCAGGTCATAGGATGTTGTAGTTTCAATAGTTGTCCAACATGCTTAATCTGAATTAAACCAATGGATTGTTGTCATTGTCCAACATTTGAAACATGATATAATGCTAAGTCATTCAGATATATAAAAACAACCCAAATACCCAGAAAGCCTATATAATGAAACATATAATGTTAATTTACACTTTTAACAAGAAAGACAGCTCCTAAATATGATGGGAATAGCACAGGTATGTGCTACATGTCCAAATTGGACATGGCTGTAATATGAGAGAAAATGGTTAGAATATGTAAAATATGTGTATGTCTGGGACAATGCAAACGTTTTGCATTTGGTTTCTATGCACATAACCTGCATGCAACTATTGTAGGCCTATCAGATCTTATTGAATCTAATATTGAATTGTCAAATTAAAAAAATTGCAATATGTACAGTCTATTTTTCTACCTTTAGGCCATTAGCTGTGATTAATATATAACCTGGTTATTGCTGCTTGACTGACTGCATGACCTTTCATCATGTATTTGTTTACATGAAGGATCATCACACCTTTCACCCTCTGACTAATAGGTATCCAGGCAACCAGGGAGCCTGATCTGTTTTAGCTGCCAAGCATATAGTATTAGCTATCAACAAACGTGGTAAACACTGCCTAAAATGCACATGCATGGCAAACTACATGAGGCCGGGCTAAAGTAGAATGATGCATGATGCAACATGCATTTAGCTGGTGCGCAAACATTGCGTTGGTAACACTTAGCGAATACATCCTGGTGGCGTCACGACTCTGGCGCTCGGATTCTCTCTTGCAGAAAGTGATCACCTCGATGACAGCTGATGTATGCAATTCGATAAAGCAGCTAATACACCTTTCTGTCAACAAAACTGTTGACGCTGTCACGTTCAGTTGTAAAAGCTGCTGCAATGGGGATAAGCGCTTGCGCACGCAACAGGATTCCATCCGGTTATGTAAAAAAGATAACGGGTTTAGCAGCCTGTGCATTATTAGACTACAGTATTTTGGGCGTACTGGTTGCTTTAGTTTAAACGATAATGACAGTGAATTGTGTCTTTTAATGTCCTCAGATAAAAAAAAGAGATCCATATACTTTGCATATAGGTCGTATTTGCGCTCCGCCCGACTCGGTGCATGACGCCACGAGTCAATTCTATGGTTTAGGTTTTTACTGGATTTCATTTGAAGAAGGAGGGCTTGAAGCTGAGCCCGCCCTCACAGGTCTTGATCTTTGCTTGCCTTGCTCTGTGAGAGAAGCTTCACACGTCAATGAAACAGAACATCCACTTTCAGTGCCCTGCTACGGAACTGAGGCGTAACGCAGCGGAGAGAAGCCCTGATCATGACTTAACCGATCGAAGCCCGCAGTTTATCGGTGATTCATTGATGGTTTCTATATTAAAACGGTGGTAAGTTTCCAGTGGCGCTTTGCCACTCAGTCGTAGAAGCATTGAAGCTGAAGGCCAAGTCGAGTTAGTGAAGTCAAACGGAAATTGCGATGCCAACTGCAGATGCCGAGCCGGGCATGAGCGGAGGCACGGCGATTTCAGCCCCGGCCTTACTGAGCCAGCCCCCAGGTGAACGCGCATTGACTGTGCTGTGGTCGTTTGCGAAATGTCTCGCTGCTCTTCTACCAGTGTATTTGGCAGGATATTATGGCTTCAGCATCAGTGTAGTCCTTTTTGGTCTGATGATCTACATGGGATGGAAACACAGTCGACTGGAGAAAGTGATGAGGCTAAAGTCTGCCATGTACCTCCTGGAGAACGAGAGGGTTTTCACAACCGAGAAGGCTTTCAGAGCAAAAGGGGATTTACCTCCCTGGGTAAGCACTGGCTCACCGCCCTGCCATGTTCATTCTCTGCTCTTTGCATCACCTGTCACATCACCTGCCACATCTGCCACATCTGTCAGGCTGCATCTCAGCTACTTTGCATAACTGTAATAGGTGCTTACGCCTATTACTCATTGGTAGGGCTTGATCTTTATTAAGAAGCTCCAGACCTCTTAAAGTGAACATATTTATGCATAAAAAGACAGCCAGACAATTGCTTCATGACAAACATGACATACGGACAACCATCACATACGCATGACTGTCCTTATTGTTTACAATATTTTCCTCCTGTCCCTGTTTAGGGAACAGCCCCATATTTAGACATAATGACATAATGTGCAATGCCTGGAGAATTAGTCTGAGCTGCTGCCACACTGAGGAATGTGAGTTAAAATGTCAGATGATGTAGCCCATAGATTGGAAAAATGGAAAGAATGACATGAACATTGAGGAGGCCTTACATTAACTAGACAGTGAAATGCATGTCTATACTGAATAAAGGAAGCTATAGACACCCACTCTAAAGCCTGCTTTTTACATTCTTCCTGGTACATTACAGTAGAGCTGTCTTTGACCTTATCTGGCTCCAAAAACTTGATGACTCATAAACTACATACTTCAGAGCAGAGGCAGGACCAGGACCACCATATCTGGATAGAGCAGGAGAAAATAAACTCTGTGTGTGTGTGTGTGTGTGTGTGTGTGTGTGTGTGTGTGTGTGTGTGTGTGTGTGTTTAGGGCAGATAGGCCTAATCTTAAAATCTCATGTCTATGGTTTGGCAGATGTGCATGTGGGAGATGGTTTCCTGAAATGGTGTCTTTAGTCTTTGTAATTAAACTCTTCTAGGATAAAGTAATATCATCTCAGGTATTTAAACTAGTTTGCTCAGAGCTGGAGGTCATTTCACACTGCCATGTCGTATTTAAGTTTATGCCTGACTAATATTACTTGTCCACAGGTCAACTTTCCCGATGTGGAGAAAGTAGAGTGGCTAAATAAGGTATGTTTTTCCCATCTGACATTTCCTTATGTGCAGCTTTGTATTTATACATTAGGAATAATTTTTAAGAATCATTTGTTTCAAACAGGCTTGTATGATGAGATGAACTGCTTTGCTTCATTCAGCTGAACTCAGGCAGTGTTTTCAAAATAGTTTCAAGATTAGTGTTTCTTCTGTTATACCTCACATTTTATATGAAGATAAACAAAAATTGTGTGGCCTTTAAGTTACCCTGCTCCCATTGCAACCTCTCCATCAGAGCAGATTATCTGCTGTTGTAATTAAGAGGCAGGGAGAGTGGCTCAAATCAAATCACCAAACTCTTTGTCTCTGTCAGTAAAGTAACCTCGCATCAGCACAGGGTAAGTGTGGATGTGAATACTAATAATACAAAGCACCCTTCTGGAGGGGAAAAAGGTAATTAACTCAGTGACTGAGGCCTAGATAGTGGGAGGGCAATTTGCTGTGCTCATCTTTTACCAACCCATGTCTCTCCTCCAGGCATCCTGACACGTGATCCCGCTGCTCACATGCACCCTCCTCCCTTACAGCCTTAAATAAACAAACATCAGCCCTGAAATGTTCCCACCTTTCATTGCATTTGATAACTTATAGAAATGAGTAGCTGCAAATAAAAAGGAGCTGATAATATCTGTGAGTAACAAAAACACTTTAATAGAATGCATCATTTTAATTGGCTGTCCATAAATGTATCGTAAATAATATATAGGATACCAGGAGAGTTTGGAGGTCAGAGGAGCGCTCATACACCTCAATGCTGAATCTAGCACCAGTGAGGCTGTGTGGAGTGATAACACTGATACACTGATCAGTTCATCACACAGAATTACATACATTGCTCTTTCTGAAAATAATCTAGGAGGAAATGATTATCCACTATTTAAATTCCCTCCTCTTTGCTTCTTTGAAAAGCCTTTTTAACTACAAGGCAAACAGTCTGTTGTAAAGTGTGTGTTTGAATGTGTTTATGGTTCTTTGTTATTTGCTGTCATGTTTTTTTTCTTCTTATTTGCAGGAAGGGCTTTGCAATGACTATGCATTTGCACAAAAGATAATTCATTGTTACTCACAGAATTACATTACCATGGCTGCAAGCAGGATCATATTTGATTACAGAAAAATAATGAATGTTTTGTCATGTAGATACTGCAGCAGGCTTGGCCCTTTATTGGCCAGTATCTGGAGAAGTTGCTAGTGGAAACCATTGCTCCTGCCATCCGTGCATCCAGCATTCATCTGCAGACTCTCAGCTTTACTAAGGTCAACATAGGAGAAAAGGTATCTGAATGGCCTGGTCACAAAAGCAGCAATTTATTCTGTAAATGTACTAAGACCAAGAAAATACAGTTGAAGCAGAATGTCAATGTGGATAATATGCATAAAAGTCTGGTAATGCAGGGCTGGTCTCACTATTCTGTTAATTACAAGCAAAAGATTGTTCATTTCATCACAGCGAATGATAATCTTTGCTCATGTTAAGTCTCTATAAGTCTTATTTGCTTTGTGTAATAGCAGATGTTGTGTTTACAGGCTTTGAAGGTGGTTGGTGTAAAGGCTCACACAGAACATGATAAGAGACAAGTTATGTTGGATTTGTACCTTAGGTAATGCTCCACAACCTTTATTTTTGCTTGTGTATAGACAGACACCGAAATATGAATGAAATTAATGAAATATTTCTGAATTACAATGAAGAGTCCTATGCTAGGGTAGAGCTTGCCCTTGTCTTTTATAGCAGATCATTGTTTACTTACAACTCTGTCATAACTCATATCAGCTGATATCCTTAGTTAAACATGTATCTCTAGGCGTGTCCCTGCTCTTCTTTTCTTTTCTTTTTTTTGGGGGCATTTCCACCTTTAAGGGATAGGACAGCTCAGACATGAAAGGGGAGATAGAGGGGGAAGACATGCAGGAAACCGTCATAGGTCGGACTAGAACCCTAGAACTTCTGCGTCGAGGAATAAACCTCTATATATGTGTGCCTGCTTATACTAACTGAGCAAACCGGTCACATCCCTGCTCTACTACTTGCAGCTACGCCGGTGATGTCGAAATCAACGTAGAAATCAAGAAGTACTTTTGCAAGGCCGGAGTGAAAGGAGTCCAGGTATAAGAATTGATATTAAGATATTCTTACATTATTAGTGATAGTTAAGTGGCCTGAAATGTCCTTTCAGTATTGCATTTTCTCTTTGTAGCTCCATGGGAAGCTGCGTGTGATCCTCGAGCCTCTGATCGGAGATGTCCCACTGGTTGGAGCAATCACGATGTTCTTCATCCGCAGGCCTGTGAGTATAACACATCAGATTTTGCACTACATTGTTATCTGACATCTACTCTTATGTATTCATATGTCTTTTACTTTTATCTATGTCATAGAAACTGGACATCAACTGGACCGGGCTGACCAACCTGTTAGATATACCCGGGCTGAAGTGAGTGATATGATAGAGCCGTGTCTAGATCTCTTTTAGGGTGTGGCTGCATTGATCGGTTGTGTATGTTTTGTGTTTGTTTTTAATAGTTTTTCAATGGGGAGTGACTGTTTGTGTAGTAGGGATGATGAAGTTTTGACATGCAGAAAAGTTTGGGAGCTGCAGTTTTTGGAATGGATGGATCGATGTTTTTTTTCCGGAATTATACTGAGTTCCAAAACATACTAATATTATATTAGCATTAGTGCTATTATCTGTTCAGTGATTAATCTGTGTGGTCACTTTCTTAAAGGATAAGTGTGGCAATATCTTATTTTATTTTTTTTGTCAACAAATCCTATGAAAAGACAAACCAGCAATGAATGGATCCCACTAATAAGTAGACAAAGCATGATATAGCTTATTCCTGTGTGCCACAGAGTGCCTTTGTTGTCAAAACACTTTTCAAAACACATAAATGAGTCAGGCCCATGCACTGGGTAACATGTTTCTTTATTTCGATGAACAGGGGCACTGTAGTTTATTTTGAGTAAATTTCACAGACACTGTAAATACTCAATAAAGCGTCAAATGTGTATTAATCTGCGTCAGTATAGTCCCTAGAAAAATCTTCTATTTACTTTTGCTAAATACTACACTGCCCCGCTGTTTTTAGAGAATTACTTAGCCTTTTTTAATGAAAAAAGAGATAAACTCTTTTGTAAATACGTATGTCTTCAGTAGTGAATGGTTTTGGAGCTGAGTACCACAGACACAGATACAGACAGAATAACACATGGTTGGTTTTGTTCTTTTTATGGCATTTGTTAATAATAAGAAAAACATATTGAATAATGCCAGCCTTATCCTATAAGATGTTCAACTTGAAGCCATACCAGTGTTCTTGTAATTATTCATATTATGATTCAATGCATTAATATGGAGTTAGTTTTTAAGGCCCTTTATGTAAGATCAGAATGTGGACAATGCAGAATCAACTATGGTACAATTCATCTGAATATGAAGATAAACTGATGGTCTGACCAATGGGCTATTCAGTGTAATTGTATGGTGGCTGATTCTACACTGTGTGTTGTAAACATACAATTAAAGCATTGTGTCAGAGGTCTAAATTTGTTACTGACATATCAGTTTCCTCTGACAATGCTTTTGATGACAGTTTGTCATTATTTTTTAATTGTATTCTGCCATTAAATAACATTATTCACAGAAAACTGTCCTCATCTTTAGCCAATGGGTACATCCTGTTGGTTCAGTTGTTGAGAACGTGGATATCATGTTCTTATTCATGCCTGTTCATATTGTCAGCAGTAGTATATAGCCTCTGTTTGTTTGTCTGTGTGTCCCCAACATCGTCCTTGCATTCATTTGCAGTGCCATGTCGGACACTATGATAATGGATGCAATTGCCTCCCACCTGGTGCTCCCCAACCGTCTAACTGTTCCCCTGGTGGCCAACCTGCATGTTGCGCAGCTCCGCTCCCCTCTCCCACGGGTAACTGTATTATCAATGGCCTGGAGAAACATGGCCCCCCACAGACTGAATCTGTCTCAGCATATAACCTGCAAGCAAACATATACAAAAAGTCATACAGCACATTTACATTGTGAATTAAAAACAGAACCATGTTTTGTGTGGAAGCTAGACTAACATTTAGATTTTGTTTGTGCATTTGTTCTCCTGGATGTGTGTGCACATGCTAGGGAGTTGTGCGTATCCACCTGCTGGAAGCTGAGGACCTGATGGCCAAGGATACGGTCATCAAGGGCATTATCAATGGGAAGTCTGATCCGTATGCTGTTCTGCGTGTAGGAACCCAGATTTTCACCTCTCATCACGTGGACAGCAACCTGAACCCACAGTGGAGGGAGATGTATGAGGTGAGAGGATGGTGTGAAGGAAGGGAATATGTCTGAAGCTGAGCTGAAAGATGCATGAGATACATGGATTTTCCTTAATATTCAAGTGCTGCACTCTCCACCAAGTTTGTGTGCTAAAAGTTATAGCTTGCTGTTGGTGTCCTTGCTTCATAGGGATTGCGTAGGGAAAATGTACATTGGAGATAACACTGTTGTGTTGTTGTGAAGATTTGATCTGTTTCTGTAGAAGCAGGAAACTACCAAAGATACAGATAAACAGCTATTGCAAAAAACGCTTATGAAGTTTAACCAACCAACCACTGAATAGATATTACATTATTAACATCTATCTAGCACAATAGTTATTGCCATTGTGATTCTGTTTGCATGTCCTTGTGTTATTGTATCATGCGTGGCTGTTGCTATATTTGTATGTTTTGTGTGTGTGCGCACGCGTGTGTGCGTGTGTGTATGTATGTATGTGTGTGTGTGTGTGTGTGTGTGTGTCAGGTGATTGTCCATGAAGTACCTGGTCAGGAGTTGGAAGTGGAAGTTTTTGACAAAGACCCAGACCAGGATGACTTCCTGGGGAGGTAGCTTATTCATTCTCATTTATTTATTCAGTCTCTATGTGCTTTTCATGTCATTCCCATCTCAGCTATTGCAATTGCCATTATTCTGTTCAAATTTGAACACCTTACTCTCTATGATTCATGGATTCATTGATTCTCTCTCTATCGCTCTTTATCTGTCTCTTTTTCAGGGTCAAGGTTGATCTGGATATTGTAAGGAAGGCCAGAGTTGTGGATGATGTAAGTAGTAACGGTTGTGTTAGACAAGAACATTCCATGTATTCAATTTTTGTTTCTCAAGCATAAAGTTATTATACTGTCTCACTCTGGAAAACATCTGAGTAAGACTGCAGGAATCCTGTTAGCATGTGACATTGCAGACCCCATGTGCCTCCTCGTGATCTGTTCTGATCCTACCATCTTCTATCCTGCTATCCAGGCTCAAAGAAATCTGCCAGAGAAGAAAAAATGTGTGTTTAATGAGCCCTTTGTCTTTGTTAACAGTGGTTCAATCTGAAGGACGTCCCATCCGGCAGTGTTCACCTCCGGCTGGAGTGGCTCTCTCTGCTGTCCTCTGCTGACAGACTGAGTGAGGTGAGTCTACAGCACAGCTTACTGGTAGTCAAATTAATCTTTTCTTTGGCCAATCAGTGGCAGGGCTTTCTGCAGTGATGTGGACAAAAGAAACTTTATCAAATCATCAATATAGAATCACTAAAGGCTCACCAAAGGCTCACCTTTGGGTTGGATGAAGATGGTTGGATGTACTTCATGTTTTATGTTATGCTGTCATCTGATGTACATGATGTTTTATGTGAGCTTTTATTTTTTTTATATTTCATTATGCTTTATGTATTTTTCCCTGAGGGACAATACAGTTAAAGACACTCTAAGAGCAATCTAAAAATATCAAGCAAAATAAAAATGACCAATCTGTCAAAAGTTTTTTTTTGCTCTTTGCTCTTCTGTTTGTTGTTCTTCAACCAGGTGACCGAGAAAAACCAGAACTTGACCAGTAAGATGAGTGATCCTCCATCTTCCGCCATCATAGCTATCTATCTTGATCAAGCCTACCAACTGCCTGTAAGATGGTTATTATTTAAGAGTCTTTCTTGTGGTGTAAATTCAATTTTTACCTGTTACCCACATCAATGTATTTAATATGTTGTAGATGAGAAAAGGCAATAAGGACCCAAGCCCAATGGTACAGATTTCCATTCAGGATGCAACTAAAGAGAGCAAGGTAAAAATATAACTTTGTGTTTATAAAACTTTTTAAACCAATATCTGAGCATAATGAATGTTTTCCCTCCCGTCTGCAGACTTGCTACGGGACCAACAGCCCTGTGTGGGAGGATGCTTTTACCTTCTTTATTCAAGATCCTCACAAGCAGGACATTGACATACAAGTAAGTCATTATGAGTAAAATTGAACACACCAATCAAGCTGCTGCAAATACTTTTACAAATGACTCCCTAGGTGTCAACACTAAATACCTTATTTATTTCTCTTTAATTTTAATACATTTTTCCTCCTATTTTCTGTGATTTCTGTAAACTATGCTTTTTCTATGCCTCGTCCGTGACCACAGACATTATGTTTTGGGGTTGTCTGTCCGTCTATCCCATTCTTGTGAACGCAATATCTCAGGAACCCCTGGAAGGATGGTCTTCAAATTTGGCAAAAACATCCACTTAGACTCAAGGATAAACTGATTAGATTTTGGTGGTCAAAGATCAAGATCACTATGACCTCACAAAACACGTTCTTTGGCCATAACGTAAGAAATCATACCCTAATTATGACCAAATGTTTAATAGGATAAAATTATGAACTGATAACATTTCAAATCCAAAAGGTTTAAGGTCAACTTTACTGTGACATCATGATATTATGCAAAAACACTTTTCTGCCCATTATTCAACGCCATAACTCAGGAAAAGAAGGGAGATTGTGACCATATTTCACATTTGGTCAGATACTAAATTGGTGACACTATTCTTGCGAGCCCACCTTTAAATTGTGGTGATTGTATAGATCTTCTGTGCTGTCAGGTTGAAGATGTGTTTGAAGGATCCATGTTTTGGAATTTGTAGCTTCTTTGCAGCAACATCTATTTGAAGCGTTGTCTACTGTCATGGCTACAACTGCGATTATGATCAATGATTATCTTACAGGCAGTTTTGCCTTTTTTTGATTATTTTATTTGATCTTTCCACCCTTCTTATTTATCTTTATCCTTATCTTACCTTTCTTTAATACCTTTCTCCGCCTCTCACCTTATGCTTTGCTTTGCTTTAATTGCCTTTTACATTAAATCTGCTTGTTTGTGTATGTGTGTGTGTGGGGGGGGGCATTGTTGTTTTTTATAATGTGAAGCACTGTGTTGAATGACCTTTGTATAAGTGCTATACAAATTAAGCTTGTTTGATTGATTGTTTGATTGATTGATTGATTGTTTGATTGATTGATTGATTGATTGATTGATTGATTGATTGATTGATTGATTGATTGATTGATTGATTGATTGATTGATTGATTGATTGATTGATTGATTGAACTGTGTGTTCTATCCTGTTCCTCTGGTAGTCCACCACAAGCTTATTGCTTCCATTTTGCCAAAAAAATACACATAATACATTTTGTTAAATTTCTTTAAAAGTCTATACTACATAATAAATGAGTCTGGACAAATGGATGTAAACTGCACCTTAACTGGTTGGTGGAGGTGTACAACAGCAAGGCGGTAATTCTATTTTTTTAACCTATTTATGGCCCTTTTCCCTTCATGATATTTGCCTTTACCCAAACTCTTCTGTCCCTGTGTTTTTCAATCAGGTGAAAGACGATGACCGTGCTCTGTCCCTGGGCAGTCTGACCATCCCTTTGACCCGTATTTTGGCAAGCCCTGAACTCACCATGGACCAGTGGTTCCAGCTGGAAAATTCTGGTTCTGCCAGCCGCATCTACGTTAAAATTGTGCTAAGGGTTGGTATTTCACTGGCTCTTTTATTCTACACACTTACATTTGTTAGGTAGTGTAGTAAAAAAGTAATCCCTTTTTTAGTTAAACCCAGCTAAAGTGTCTATGTGGAAGACTTTGAAATCATATGATCTTTTTTTGCCTCAGGAAGCTCATAATAAGACACTCACTTCATTAGCACACCCACAACCACCCTTTAAAACTGAGATCTCAAATTGAAACGTATCACCATGGCTTTGTGTGTGTCTTTTATCCATAGAAATCAGATCCTGTTGAACATAACAACCTGCGATTAAAGAATATGAGAGATTGGCGAGGTTATAAAGTACTTTGGCAACTCCCAACTCATCCTTTTCACCTATTAAACTTAACCCTAACACAAAAAAATTAGAACATAAAGGAGACCATCTTCTTTTTGCCTCATCTTTCTATCCTCATGAATACAGAAATATAAATGGAGAAACCTGCATTTAATTTACAGCTTGACAGTCACTCACTATAACCTGTTGTTTGTTTCCTATTAGGTTTTGTGGCTAAATGATGATGCCACTCCTACGGCTCCATCTCCCCGGCCTTTAGACCCTTGGCCCGGGACGGGTCAGGGGGAAATCACATCAGAACTGAACCCTATAGGGCCTGGCGGGTTGGGTAAACCTCAACCATCACGACCAGAGCACACCACGCCCGACCCAGAGTTTGCAACTGAGGTAAAACAGCAAGCACCACTCGCACATTTACTTTATAGTAGCATGACCTGTCCTTGATATGCTCACAGGGAGTGCTGCGTATCCATCTGGTGGAGGCCCAGAACCTGATAGCGAAGGACAACTTCATGGGGGGCATGGTGAAGGGAAAAAGCGACCCCTATGTCAAGATTCGCGTGGCTGGTATCACCTTCCGTAGCCACACCATCAAAGAGAACCTCAATCCCATGTGGAATGAACTCTATGAGGTATTACCTGTGTTTGAAGATCTTCTACTTATCTGATTAAATGATTAGGTTTTAGCTTAGATTTTAATTTTTTTCTTCTATGATTAAGGTGATTTTGACCCAGCTTCCTGGTCAAGAGATCCAGTTTGAGTTGTTTGACAAGGACATCGATCAGGATGACTTCCTCGGAAGGTGCGGCCTGGCATTACAAATTAAATTTTCACAGCATTTCTGGCTACACAACTCCGATAACTGAAGAAAATATGTCTATGAAAACATATTGTCCTGTCTTTGTAGGTTCAAGCTTAACCTACGAGATATCATCAGCGCACAATTCAGTGATGCGGTGTGTGACACATAATAAACAATTAACATTAACATTTAACAAAACTATATTTGTACTTATATCGTAACCTAGACATTTCTGTGCCACTCTTGTTACAGTGGTACACTCTTAATGATGTGAAGTCAGGCCGAGTTCACCTGGTGCTGGAGTGGCTGTCCAGAGTCTCTGACCTTCCCAGACTGGAGCAGGTGAGATATTTACTATCATATATTTACTATTATATATTTAGATATTATTTATTTTTAATTTCATATTCTCTTTTTATTTGTATTTACAGTACAGTACAGTAGTAATAATACAAAAGTTAATATGCACAATGCCATTTTTCTAATAAAATAAAGATATAAGTAAAACAAATGGATGAGCATAGTAAAAAAAAAGCAAAACATAGTAAGTTGAACTAGAACCTTGGATGTGTACTTGATGATATTACATTCTCTTAAAAAAACATCAAATGTTCCCATATTTCTTACAAACTCATCCTGTTGCAGTCTTAGGCAGAGTTTTTATTTCCATCAAAGAAGAGTACTTTTTGCAAAACTATATGAACATCCTACCTGAAAGAACTTTAAATTGGGCAAGGGCGTATTATGTGATAAAGATTAAGGAAATATATTTAGAATTTTTAGAATTTTAGAGTTGTTGGTTGCTGTTTGTTCCTCCTGTCCAAGTGATCCCATCTTAGTGTAACTCCACTGTAAGAGATGGGGGACAAATCCTCGTGGTTCTGTCCAAAAACCATGTCAAGTAAATATTTTCTAGTCACAATTTGTGTTGGTGTGAAATTCCCACATTCCTTGCAGAGCACCAGCAGAGAGATACTAGTAGTTTTGTTTCTAGCTGGGACACAACAGCGTCAAAAAGATACCCACTTGACTTGTTTAATTCAATCTGCTGAATATTAATGTCAGCTGAACTTTAGAATGCATTTTTGCACAGAGGACTTTTCCATGTATCTTTTCCAGTGGAGTTGTGCTAGAAAGGACCTGCTTCACAGCCAGTATGAAGAGGAGGAATGAAGCAGCAACCTTTAAAAAATCCAAACCTATCGTTTAAATGATGTCTCTTGTACTGTGAGAGCCTGGTGCCCTTTTTTCTAACGTTGTTTGGTTGCTATGGCAGATACAAACGTTTTTAATCAACAGGAAAGAGAACAACTTTTACAGTGAGGGACTTGAGGTTAGAGCGTCAAAGCATTTTGTTGAATAATGAACTTATCTTTGCAGATGCTTTGTGTAGTTTATTTATTTGTTAGAAGTGTTTTGATGGAAATTTTAACCTCAACTTTGTTATTGCACAATAATTTTCAATAAAACTCCCACTCTCTTTTCTCTCTCTCTGTGAACTACAGATCTTGCAGTACCAGTCCCAGCAGGTGTACCACAATAAGGTTGTGCCATCATCGGCTGTGCTGTTTGTGTATGTGGAGCGTGCCCATGGCCTGCCGGTGAGATCATATCCAAGTCCTTGTTAATTGTTGTTTATTTTAGGTGTTTTTCCTCGCCTAAAGTATGCAGAAGTGCACTAGTTGCTTTTTAGGTGTTAGGCAATACAGCTGCATTCCTATTTATACATTAAATAACTGGTGATGTTTTAAATTCTGTAGATGCCATTTATTAAAATTTTTGATTTACAGTATTCTTTGTGTGTAACAACAGTTAAAAAAGAGCGGGAAGGAGCCAAAGGTCGGGGCTGAGATTACCCTGAAAGGCGTTTCACACAGAACCAAGGTAGGATCGTGTGACTTCTTACATGAGCTTATGAATGCAAGAAAAGAAAAGTGCTGTTTGAAAAGTAATTAAATAGCGCTGTTGGTTCTTATCTAAGATTTGTGAGCGTTCCACATCCCCTCGATGGGACGAGGCCTTTCATTTTCTGGTTCGTGACCCCGGAGATGAAACATTCACAGTGAAGGTGAGTCTAAACAGTAGCTGGATTTCAACTTTTTGCCTAAACTATGTAGCTGTAAAAGCAAATAAAATGTATTCATACAGTTTATTATTTAGTACTGATATTATAAAAAAGCAGTCTGAAAATGTTTTTGTATATCCATTGTTTGTATCTAGCTCTCCCACAGCTGGGGCCAGGCCCTTGGGTCCGTCACACTTCCTCTCAGAGAGGTACTGTTTGAGCCAGGCTTGGTGCTGGACCGCTGGCTCAATCTGGATGGAGCACTGCCAGAAAGCCAGATACTTCTGAGAGCCACACTCAAGGTACTGACAATATATGTTCTCTATACTATGTATGTGTATAATACTATACATTTAAGTAATGCCCTGATTGTTATTAAGTATGTACTATATCACTCATGTTTCCCTAGAACAAAAATTGTAATGCACTGTACATTACTGGTGGTCCAACATCATATGTACAGCAGTTCTTCCTAAATATGTGCTGTAGTTTGAAAGACTGAAAGTCTCTGCACTTGTCATTCACTTTAGTCGACTGGGTTTTGTTAAGTAGATAAGCTTAAAGGAATACTAAGACATTTTGGTAAATACACCTAAATCTACTCCTTTGAGAAATACCACTCTCATATCTGTAGCTTAACTTAGCACAAAGATTGGAAACTGAGGGAACAGCTAGATTGGCTCTGTCCAAAAGTAATACAACATGGCGTACAACATTTTTTTATAGTATAAAATTGACAAGTATTTCTTAAATCTCTGGTTCCAAAATGTCAAACTATTCCTTTAAAAAAAGACACAACAACCACCATACATAAATACAGATACTGGCAAGGTGTCCATCAATACATGGATGTTGAAAGTCATTCTGGGAAATGTAGGAGATTACAGATTGATGCCATATATCTCTGTATCAGTATCTGACTTTGGTAAAAAATAAAATTCTGATAAAATGTTGCCCTTATTCAGAAATGAGGTAAAATATTATTATTATGCAGCAGCAATGTGATACTGCAATACTGAGATATGTTCCATATGTCTTGCAGATCTTGGACACTCAGCTGGCGGTGTGTCGTAGGGCTCCAGGGGACGCAGCTAACGAGGGCGGTGGAGAAGAAGTCCTTCCCAGATGGATTCCTTCCCATCTTGACCTCAGACATAGAAGTGGATTCGCCATGTGAGTCAAACATGCTGGCATCAATGCCCTGATGTGTAGTCACAACCTCTACTGTAAAGATAGCAGTTATCAGTTATTCCTTAGTGGTTTTTAAAGTTGAATTCCTCCTATTTTGCTCTAAATATTTAAAGACATCATAATATGAATAATCTCATTTCTCCCACTGTTTCTTTAGGGCTGATACCGCAAATTCTGCAGGCCAGGTTAAGCTTACCGTCGGATATTCCATAGAGGAGAGCAGGCTTTTCATCACCATTCACTCCTGCAGGTCTGTATAAAGTGATGGATTGATATGACACATGTTACCTCTTTATCATAACATTGTTGTCCCGGAGCACCCAATATCAACACATGTTGTAAATGTGATCGCTGTATACCCACAGAGCCCTGCAAGCCTGCTCCAAGGATGGTGCAGACCCTTATGTTTCCTTCATCCTGTTGCCTGACAAGAAGGCCACCACCAAGAGGAGGACTGCCACCAAGAAGAGAGACCTCAACCCAGAATTCAGCGAGAGGTAAGACAAACAAACAAGACTCATGATAGTGAAGGAAGTGTCAGGATATGAATTGACTTCTCCCTCTTTCCGTAGGTTTGACTTTGACTTCTCTCTTGAGGAGTCCATGCAGAGAAGACTGGACCTGTCTGTGAAGAACAGCGTCTCCTTCATGAGCAGAGAGAGGGAGCTTATCGGCAAGGTAGATATCATCGTCTGAAATGCAGTTACTCGGTCTTGATAGCCAGGCAGGAAACACATCTTTTGCTTCTCTTTGTTGCCCTCAGTTGCAGCTAGACTTGGACCAAATTGACCTGAAGACTGGTGTCACACAATGGTAATCATTTTCAGCTACCGAATACTGTACAATAGAGTTGTATCTACCAATGTACTACCACAAATGGATGTTGATATTTTACTTTTCAATATTATTTAAACAACTTCTTTCTGTATCCTTTCTGATTTCCAGGTATGATTTGGTAGCAGAGACCAACTAGAAGAATCAGTGGTTGGCCTCAAGTGCTATATATCATTATGTGTTGCTTCTGTGATCTGTTTGTATATTCAGCTTAAATGAAAATTTCCACCATCACTAAAGGAAAGAAATGACGACATATCTGCTCCACAAAAACACAGTTCATCAGTATTTATGAAACTTTACATGTAGCTTATCATCTGTAAAGTGTTTACTGTGGTAAATCCATGCTGTCGTGGACAGATTCTTCAGTAGAATATTTTGGCTGAATAGTTATTTGATATTAATGCAACTATGTTGCACAACCTACCGAGTTTATATGTGTTCAAAAGCATGTCAAAGTCCTCTTTGAATTTTATTCAGATAAAGGGCTTATGCTGTGGTCAATATCTTAAAGTGTTTTATGGATTTGTAGCATCCAACACAACAGAGAGAAGTATCTTTGAATCTTTTTTTTTTATTTTTATTTTTTTTACAATTTTCAAATAATTCCCGAAATTACTTTGTTTATATACGTTTATATTATTGCCTTATGTATTACAAAACTGTGCACAGTTTCTCAGTGTTTATGAATTATGTTCCAAATGAAGTTTTATATGTTTTAATGAGAGCTTTATTAAAGTTACTTTTATAAATCAAAGTACTAAAACCTAGACCCTCGCACTTAGCACTGACACGAGAGGTATGATACTTTAAGCAGAGTCCAAATCACTGTGCTTTTATGAAAAGAAAACTTTGTAGATACTGAAAACACATCTCTGGTGGTCTCACGCCCATGCTTCTTTGTGTTCTACGTGTTCGTGGCGCTAAATGCAACAGGCTGAAGCTGTTGGCCATTTATTTTTCAAGCAAAACAGTTATGACCTTATGAGAAGCAAGCTAATGAACGCCAGCATCCAGCATTGGGACAGCATTTACATACCACCACTGTCACCTCAACCATGAAGGCTTGGCCCACTGATTTGTAGTGATGGAAAGAAACTAGTGTTTTTAAGTGTCAGAACAAGAAGAAAACTGCTGAACTTTGACATTATTTGAACATATCATCTTGTTTCTGCTGAAGTTGTTGATTAAAGCTTGCACTCTCATGAATCAAACCAGTTTTGTGACTTGATTTTTTTTAAGTACTAAATTCTACAATATTATTATTGGGTGAAATGTCATACTCATATGTGTCCACTGGGTTGCGATAAAGTGCTGACAAAGCCTGGCTTTTCCGTCCAGTTGTATGTGGGCTCACTGCCTGCAGATGTGAGGGGTGGCGAAACAGAGATGAGAAATTGACAGATCTTCTAACCAACTGGAGAGCCGCCTCCCCCTGCTAGGGGCGGGGTTAGCGCAGAAAACCTGCCCTCTGAGTGGAGGCAACAGCAAAGACTTTAATCAGGATCACACAACAATAATGAATGGAAACACGTCGTAGCCAAAAAAGTTGAGCAGCAACTCAAAGTAACTGTTAGTCGGCATTTAAAGTTATATATCGCGAGGGGAAATCTGTTTAAAGTGATGGATTGGCCAGGCAAATTAGAAACTACTTTCTGGAAGAGAAAGCAGCTGTACTTTGATAGATACTTTTGAAAGTAAGTTATTGAAGGGAAACTACAGTGGAACACACTGTAAACCTTAAACGCGTGAATAAGTGTAAATGGAATTTTGGGACAGTGATACGAGACTACTGCACGGTCAGCGATTTATCTCGGCTTGGAGAAGTGGATTATTTGGATTAATCCGTTAATGAAATTGTTGGAATATTTGGGATATTTTTGTTTTACTTGGAGTATCATCACTAGAAGAAAGCTGAAGGATTCACGTTGAGCATAGTATACAGCACATCTGGGGAAAATGGGTAATATAGAAAGTGTGGATGGCCAGTCGGAGATGAAGCATCACATCATGCCACTGAAGGTTCCCATGCCTGACCCCACCGAGCTGGAGGAGAAATTTGCCATTGTTTTGGTAAGTTGTGAACATCTCAGTTTGTCATACGTGGTCCAAATGTCAGAGATCATTTTAAATTCTAGCTCCAAGTGCCTCGCTTAATTATGTAGGTAAACTACAGAATTCAAATTCAAAATAGAGCCAACTTTAACATCCCCATTAATGGATGCTGTTGTTTATGTAACAAAAGAGTTGCTCGTAAGTTGTTGTTTTTACAGGAAAAAAGTGTATTTGTAGGCTACCTATTTACATTTATTTGACGTCCATTAGATCTGCTGATATTTTGAAATGAACCGATCGATGCTGCTGTCCCGCCCCTTATTCTGTGCCTGCTGTTCCCCCCCCCCTCCTGCGGTTCTTTTGTTTCCCCTAAAGTCAGACAACTCAGCGTTTGGCTGAAGTGGCAAACTGAGCGCAGCATGGTGAGAGTTGGCAGGGTAAGGGGCGGCATTTTAGCCTACTGTAGGCTATATCCTTGACAGAGGACATCTCGGCATTCTCCGTCTGGGTTTATTTAAATTTTTCTCGCTGCAGGCTGAAAACAGCATTTTCTGAATTCCCCCAAAACTCCCACACCCGATGAGTCTCTCTCCTCCCCTCCCTCCACACTCCACATCAGCCTGGAGTTGAGCTGTCTGAGCGCTTTGTAATAATGAGCCGACAGTCAACACCCACTTTTACCGACCATCAACACAGTCAAGTGACTCTGTCATCCTACGTCAAGGGGACATTTCTTCTATTGGGGAATTTACCAAGTTTTATTTCAAGTTTCTTTTTTGTCAGGAACAATCATGTGGACTTATATTACGTCAGTGTCAGGCAGAGTGGGTGCTGCAGTCAGTCATCTCACGGAGGGGGTATCTAATCTGTAACAACGATTAACCCATTAATCAATTAGTCAATCGACACAAAATTAATCAGCAACTACTTTGATCATTGATGAATCATTTAAGTCACATTTCAAAAGATACAAAACACTCTCTGTTTCTGGCTCCTGGGATGTAAGGATTTGCTGCTTTTCTTTGTCTTTTGTCTTAGTAAACGACATAGGCTGTAGGCCTATAGGCTATATAGCCCTATATTTTGGGGTTTGGAAACGTCACCTTGGGCTTTAGAAATGTATGATGGACATGTTTCTACTATATTTTTACATTTAAATATAAAATATTAATATATATTAATCAGTAAGTATAATTAAAGGTATAATTAAAAAACGGTTACAGAATTTTGTTTAGTTCTTGAAAACAGGTGGAAAAGGCTAGCCTGTTTTTTTGGTTTAAGACATTCAAAAAGCTTTGGTGCCGGGTAGTTTGGACAGAAATTCAATTTTCATCTTAGCACAATCTGACAAAGAACTATCATTATCACTTTCAAAAGAAGTGGTCTGAACTAAAGAACTGGTTAATAGGGTGTACTTATTGAAATAAATCAGGATCAGGAAATAATCAATAATCAATCAGGATTGGCCTTTTCACAGTGACAGTGGTAGACTATCCTTCAAAACAGCTACCTTGAGTTACATTTAGTTGTGTAACATTTTAGAAATGCAATTTCTTCACAGAGGTATTTGAGTTATATTATATAGCATATATTCGAATGTTCTTTCCACCCCTGCTATGCTCCATGCATATCCAAACAGAAAATAGAAGGCTCAATAAAATCACTACAACTTGTTGCTCTGCTACAGTGTGAGTGATCAAGCCCCACAAAGTCAGAAAGGATAAAATACATATTTACAAAATTCAAAAGTTTTTTTTTCCATCATAAAGACTATAGGTTATACCTGTTTTTTATTAAACAGTGGCATGAAGGTTTCTCACAGGTGCTTATTTCACATAACCACACCCGGCCTTGATTTTCAGCTGTTTAAGACTTTAATTACAGCATCAAGCAGCAAAGAGCTGGGAATGATCTTCACAGCATTACTCAGATAATCTCATTCGTCAACACTTTGTGGATCCTTCATGTTTCTGGAATAAAGCCATTATTTGCTTGCCAGAGTTCACAGCAGTTATCGAGTAAAGCCCTCATATGAAGACACTAACACAGCAAGAAACCATTCAAGGCCTGCTTGTAGACTGGTGTGCTAAACATCAGCTCTTGTGACAATTATACACTGTACTACACTGTAAAAGCTACTATGACAGCTCACATCATAACTCTTTTATGTAGATGCTTAGGACATTTTAGACAAAGGTTTTCCATGTGATTTGCAGGCATCACATTTCCCATAAAGGAAAAATATCAACATACATCTTGCCTAGAGACTGGAACAGTCTGCAGTTGTTTGACTGCCCTGCAACACAAAGTCAATCCCTGTTATTATATTCAGCCGTGCAGAGCAGATGATTTCTATGCAAGAGGCAGTAGACTCAACATTTCAGTTGTGTTTTTGACTGGGAACAATTTTCAAGCTCTCTAGCCCTACCCCACCTTAACCCATAGTAGCTCCAGATTTCCTTTACTTTGTGGGAAAGAACAACATGCTTGTTTATTTTAGTGTTCTTATCAGACAATGGTCATGTCTCTGCATTGCTGGCCCCTTGTTGCGAGATAAAGGTACATCAAAAGCTTTTGTCTTCAGGAAGACAAGGCCATCTGTTGTCGGGCTGTTGCTATACAGTATCATATATGGCAAAAATGTCTTCATTATTTGTTAGCAGAGACATAATTGGCTTTCTCGCAGCCTGAAAAATAACAGACTTTCCATAAATGGATATTTTGAAATGGTTAATTTCCCCTCCTCTGACAAAAGTGTTTCCTGCTGCATGATGGCATTCTGGTGTGAATGCATGTCTGCATCTGCGTGGCAGGACTGCCCTCTCCTCTCAGACACAGCTCACAGAGGTCCCACTGGACTGACAACAGCCCATAATGATGTCATGGGTGCAGCAGCCTTCGCCAGTGTAGTAATATCCCAGGGCTAATGACTTTAACAGGACTGCTCTACTGTAGACAGTGGAGGGGAACAGAGGAGGGGCAAGAAGTAACTAGCTGAGTTAGCTTTGACTACTTCATGCGGTCTGCTAATAAAATACTAGGTCTGTTCTAACCGGCAGCATGTGCTAAAGGCATCGTCTCCTTCTAGTCTCTTTTGTCCAGCATCCTCAGAAACCACTCAGTTCTGTCTTTTGTGGCTGGAAATAGCTGCCTGGCATATTCCTTTCTTCGTTTTACAGGGGAAATTGCATTGTAGCCAATGGTCGTTGTGGTTGGTTTGCTTTCCAATAAGAACTGTGTTCCTGCAGGCTGCTACTGGTGCATAACATGCCATTAGTTCAGCTAAAGATACAGATCTACCTAAACCTCACAGATGCATAACATAAAAGACAAATCAATAAAATTATATCCTAGTCATTGGTAGCATTCTCTTGATAGTTTTGTCTCTCTTTTCCCTTTCTCTGTCCTTGCTAACTCTTACTTATCTTTGGCTTTGTGCGATTCCAAATATAAGTAAAACCCTTTCGTTCACTCACCCACTCAGTGTTTCCTATTTTCCCATTCCCTGAATTCACTCTCATTGTTGGTCTGTCTGCAAAATAACCTTTTTCATATGAATCTGTCCATGAAAATGATGTGAGATGAGTGAGTGGCATTTTCAAAGGTGCACTCCTGGCCTGGGATCCTCTTTCAAAGTGCCCGAAAACCAATCCAATACTGGATTCCTGCGGTCTAGTCTAGGCTGAGGCCACAGGACAACTTCAGAAAGGGAAAATTCCCTTTGAACTGGCAGTCTGCCACTGTTCTTGGTTGTAATGACTTTACCAACATTTTCTAACAGCGCACACATATTTAAGAGCTGTTACTGGAGTAGCTTGGGATTATTTTTACCACTTAAATGGTTGTTTGTCGGACTGCTCAACTCTCAACATCTTTCATGCCATGACACTGAGTTGCATCACACGTAAATGTGCCGTTGTAGCTTTCTTTTGAGATTTGAGCGTCTCACCATTAAGTAGCAGCAAATGATGGGAAAACTACAGATGAAAAGTCAATGGTAGTGAAATCAGACATGCTGACAATGTGACTCCAGCAACCCTTTCTTGATGGCTAAAGTATAAAGAAAACTGCAGTGTCTGATAGATGCCACTCAAGTGGAACTAATGGAGTCAAGCTGTGCGATGTGTTTATTGGACATAAAACCTAAATCATTTTGATATGTTTAATGGCGGTTGCAGTTTATTTATGTGCATAGTCTACCACTCCCTTTCTCACATGCATCATCTTTTCTAAAAAGAGAAAATGTGTTTGTTACATCACTTGCGTTGAAAGAGTGTGTACATCTGGCTCAGCCACCCACCACCATGTCCCAGGAAAAGGTTCATTATGGGAGTTGAGTGCACAAAGTTAGAGCAGCAGGGCAGGCATGGGGGTTCAGCACAAGGCTGTCCACCTGGCTCTCTCCAACCTCGGGCTACGCGTCCCCAATCTGGACTTGGCTTTATGGGGAGTTTTAGTGCTTCTCCACCCTTCTCATTGCTGTTATGTTGGAAAGTAAAGGTCATCTTGAAGACCATGGCTGTGCAGATATAACATTTCCACATATATCGAGATTTTAGAAAATACGCTTATTTGCTTTCTTGCCGAGAGTTAGATGATAAGATCAATGCCACTCACGTTTTTATGGTAAATATGAAGCTACAGCAGCACCAGCACCTCTAAAGCTCACTAGTTAACATGTTTCATTTTGTTTATTTAAAGCACAAAAAACAGTGTAAAAAAGCAAGTTGTAGTTGGAGCCAGGCTAGCTATTTCCCAGTATGCAAACTACCGGTAAGCTAAGCTAACCAGCTGCTGACTGTAGCTTCATATTTAGAATACAAACATGAAAATGGAACGTGTATTTACCAAAAATGCTATTACATTTAAAGCCACTCAGACCAATAGAGATAAAGCGCAAAAGGTATTTGTTGTTTACTTTTCCAGATACATTTTAGGGACATATTTGTTCTTTTTCAACTCTCTAGCCTCAGTAACGGCTATTTGCCGTCATTTTTCACATCACAGAAATGTTTGTAGACCTGGTTTAATTCATCAATGCAGAGAAACTGCATGTGTTTTCTATTTCTATGCATATGTAAGTTGTTTTTGTAGCATGCATTTGTGCGTGTCAGTGGGGGTTTGCATGCTGCTCTAATGCAGCTTCAACGAGGCTGTAGTAGTTTGAAGTAGTGGTTTCCTCCTCAAGACAATGGGGACTCTGTCAGTCGGTGTTGTTTTAGAAAGGGGGCCTCATCCCCTGTTGCACTTTGTGCCGCTACACTCTTTTTACGCGGATGCTCAGAAGAACTGCTATAATCATTTAAATAGTGACATGCTGTAATTATTTCCTAGGCGTTCCTTAAATGACATTCAGTAGCCTTTCTTTATTTTCTCATTTGTCAAGAATTCTACTTCTGCCTTTTACAGTAACAGTTCTAGTTGATAAAGTCATATTAAGAAACAAAAGGGAACTTTTTAAGACATGTGACTGGTAACGTGATTCTGTGGTTCTCATGTGAACTCAATACATGTCGAAATCTTTTGATTTTGGTTTTTATTTATTTATTTTTATTTTATTATCACCGTTTCCCCTGCCTCCAATACAAACCTCCACAGATACATCCTATTTTATTGAAAACTTTTGTTTCCACACAGCTCAGGCTCAGATTGGTTGCCCTTTCTCTGTGGCCCACCTTCATCTTTTTACTGGGCAGTGTGTCAAACATGGTATGAGTTATTGAGGCATTCATCTACCTGCATTCCTAACATTCTCTGTATAATCATCTGTTGGCTGGGGCTTCCCTGGGCCCTGCTCGGATGCACGCAGGAGAACAAACAGGATGTTCGCCACACAGGAAGGAACGAGTACCTCTGATTCATGACCGATTGTAGTATTTATTTATAACTCAGTCATAACCTCACTTATATTCTTGTTTGTGTTCACATTTCCTTGATACAGTATGTTCAAATAAAACAAATAAATAGGACAATATAGGCAGGTGGGATTGCTGGAATAATTTGATCTCCTTGTTGTTTAGGAACATAAAAATGTCCTAGATAAGACCATGTAAACAAGAGTGCATTTCAAATGTGCTCACGTTTGAAGCTTGAGGAACATCTGGCTTCAGAAGGACCTTGTGCTCAGGACATTTTTGTCTTTATCTCAGGCTGTGGCTGTGTGTTCGACTTACCCTGTGCCTGTGATAATAACTGTTCCTCGCTTGATGTCAGCGGGTAAATAAATGGATTAGCAAAAGGGTAGTTTTTTGATTTATCGAGCAAAAACCAACTTCCTGTTGCTTTGACTGACCATGGAATGTCCATTTGGTCTTGAGTTGTAAAGAAGGGACTGGAGGGAAATTTATTTCTCTCAACAGAGTGACTCAGAGAGGTCACATAGTAGAAGACGTGAGTTCATGGGGGAAGAGAGGACGCTTCAGAGTCCATTCAGGCAGGGGAAGGGAAGGTTGTGGACGAGCAGTAGGGCAGAGAACAAGGTCTGAAAACCTTACGCCACAGCTGCACACTCCATAATTTGAGCTGCAACACCACTTAGGGAAAGTTTCAGCCATTAGAATTACCATATTATTATTTCAAGTAATTTACCAGGCAAAAAAAGTCTTAAATTCACTAGTTTCAGCAACTCAAAGGTGAGGATTAGCTACCTTTTTATTTCATTGTAGACTCTTGGACTAACAAAACTAGCAATTTGAAGATGTCACCTTGAACTTTGGGAGTAGTGATTTTAAAAATGTTATTAAAATTAAAAAAACTTTCCCTGTTTAATTGGGAACAATTATCAACAGATATATTGATAATACAAATGTTTAGCCCTAATCTATAGGTTAGTATAAAACTACAGCAACTAAGAAGAGTATAAGTTGTGTATTGATTAAACAATGGAAAAAAATTAAGTAATTATGTTTGTATCATTTTTTTAAACTTAGGTTTCACATGTCAAAAATGTGGTTTGACTCCACATTTGAATGTACATAAACAAGGTGTGCCTTTACCTGTTATGCCTATATCTTATTAAACAAGTCTAGTCTATTTGCTTGGTAAACAAGGAACAGCATCAGAAGGATTGGACTGGGAGGATTACTGAGGGCCATGAAAATGTACTTCTTCGCCTGTTAGAAAAACATCTAGTCCTCTCTGCTCTCTGTCCCTCCCACCTTCAGTCCACTGTCTTTGGAAGCGCTGGTAGTGTCTGCATTGTTGGCCTCCCGGTCTTCCAGCATCTTTGTGCAGGGACTCATGCTTTGTTGTGATTGCCTGGTTCGGGTTACCTAGCAAAAGAGCGATAGGGTGATTGGATGTCTACTTGGAGAAAGGGTGGGCAGTGTTTTCTCACACTCTGCTCTGTTGCTTTCAGTTCAGCAAGGATTACCTGTGAGCTGGAATACACCTACAATTCATTCATACACACATAAACACACATTGTTAGATTGGATGTGCAAAAACACACACACACATGCTCGTATTACAAGTAACAGCTAAGGTACAAACCTGACATTACTCAGAGCAGTTTTTTTACTTTGCCAAAGAGTCAAAGAAGTCCCTGCAGCTCAATGACGACAACCAGTCATCCTGTCTGCTCTCATTGTGATTCAACAGCAAGGAGAAGGAGAAATCTAAACAAGAGCACTGACAGGAAAATTCATTAAGGAAAAGCTGGTTTGATAATGTGATTCACACCTGGGTTTAACATAAATTATGTCATTTAATAAGGTAATTTGGCTTGTTTAGCCCCACCTTATGTAGTCATCAGTGTATGTGATGAATGACAGACACCCAGGAGTTGGTTGTATTTACCCTTCCTGTCCTTCTTAGCGTTTGTGAGGGTGTAGAGTTATTTTTTTATTTATTTTTTCTCTCTGAGGGACACATTTAGGTTTAAATATGTCCAGTCACCTCCGGCAAAATAACTGGTGCATCACTTTCTTTTCTCATTGTGGATGCCTGAAATATACTTAAAGAAAACACAGTCATGCCAGCTCCCATATTCATTCTGTTTTCTTTGCCTCCTTGTTGGCTCTCCTTCCTTACAGGGATCAGTGGCCTGGCTTTTTCCAACCTCTTCAGACAGTTGCCTTTATTTAAGAGCTACTGTTCTTATCTAACCCCTTTTTGGCTGGCCTGTTATTTTCCTTTGTTACCAGATCATTGAAATACGTTCAGAAATGTGTTGCTTTTTCATACATAGCTGAGGTGCTTTGAGACAGTATGCCAGTGGTTTAAATTGGATTAAGAAAAAATATAATTTTTCTCTGATATTATACATGAAGCCACAGAGTATGTTTACCACTTTGTTGTTCTTGAAAAGTAAAATAGAGGCTAGATCCAAGTGTTTATCCTGAAAATAGCAGCCAAATGAAATAACTTACAATGCCAGTCTTTTATTCTCTGAAAAGTATAGCAAGAGCCAAAGGATCTGCAAAAGCTGATCCATGCTTTTGTTTCCAGTAGGTTAGTAACTGTTTCTTTTCAGGCTTCAGCTGCTAAAGCTGTAACAAAAAAATAAAAAATAAAAATAAAAACATGAATTCTTATGCCTCTAAACTGGCAACTAAACGGTCAGATTATTGATTTTAAAATGACATGACATAATTAACATAATTAAACAAATAAATTTTCCGGCATTGTTATTTAGGAATAGTTCGACATTTTGGGAAATATGTTTTCTTGCTGCGAGTAGATGAGGTAATGGATACCCCCAATCAATCTTCCGATTTTAACTCCTGGCAAGAAAGCAAATAAGCCTATTTCCAAAATTGTTGGACTATTCCTTCAATATTCAGATTTTTAACCTTTTACCTTTTGTGAAGCAGCTTGAAATGCCATTGTGTATGAGATGTTTCATACATAAACACATAAATTACCCTACCTCTCTCCAAGCTGCATTGTGGTGTGCAGCTGTGACCCTTGATTATGTTGGCAGTTTAGCTATGCCGTAGCTCCCTTCTTCCTGGACCCCACTCCGATGAGCAGACTCTCAGATTTGTTGAGGGTAAAGGGGGCTGTCTGGGCCTCCATGTCTGAACTGCCACAGGCAATGTCCAGCACTGGGAGCTCATGAGCCGCCCACTCCTTTCCCTCTGAGCTGACAACTAAGTCTGGCCTGTGTAAACCTACTAAGTAGATAAAAAACACAGACTCAGCATATCCAACACACTGATAGAGCACAAAAGAGAGAATCACATTGAATGCATCTGCTTAGTTGGCCACTTATAGGTTCTTTCAGTCTGGAAATAACACAGAGTTAATACTGGTCAATTAGTCCATTTTGCCTTCTCTTCCAGGCTTTGATAATCTCTACACCCGGATACTTCAGGGTATTTCATGGATCCACATCCTTTAACCATCATAGTACATAGATGACAGCTATATTTGCAACCAAATTAATCTTGCAAAATAAACTTCTGTTGCATGTCTGGTAGCAACCTAGGGAGCAACTCTTCAATTTAGTGTCCTATACAAAAACAAACTGGCTGTAGTAATTTTGTTTGGTGCTGTGTATAACTGTGTTATATCTTATCCTGACTGAAAGTGTGAAGCTGTGAAAAAGGTCCGGGGGGAAACATCCTGTCACTCTTTTCCATTTGTCTCTCTGGAGTTTCTAGTCATAAACTCAACTCATGGCTGATTGTAAATCAGCCCGGATTAGGAAGCTGTCCAGTTTAGGGCATGTTGACTCTGATGTCTGAAGTGACCATGGGCCCAGCAGCATCCCCCCTTGGTTGTGGGGGTCTGTGCGTGACTTGAGCGCTCTGCTGAGTCCCTGAATGCTCTCTTGGACCCTCCATGCCTCCTTAACCTGCAACCTGACCCCTTCAACTACTTTAACTGTTGAGGCTTTGAAACCTCCATCTTCTTTGTCAACAGCTCAAATGTCTCTCTGTTTCAGATTTTATGCCCTCTCTGTTGGCCGGTGTTACTCCTGTGCTTAATTCTCCTTCACAACATCCTTTAACCTTTAAACACTTTGTGTCCCCTTTGTTGGTGCATAATGTTTTTTTCTTTTTTAGATTATTATTTACTTGTTTATTATTCTAGGGCTGCAGACAAACACTATTTTCACTATCAATTCTCACAGTCATATGTATTACTTACTATTTTTGTGTTTAAAAAGTGACCATCTTAGTTTCTCAGAGCCCACTGTAACGTCTTCAGATTTTGTGTTTTGTCCAAAACCCAATTGTATTCAATTTCATATTTAAGAGGCAAATCTTTGGAATTTTTTATACCACTGAATCCAAATTCATGTTGATTAATCAACAAACTATTCGTTGTTATTCATTTCCTCCATCATATATTTTGTTGTAACATTCATTTACTTCTTTTATGTAACTGATTTGTGTGCAAGAGATCTCTACATAACAAGCAAAATAGATGAATAATGTTTGGTCTGTTAACAAGATTAATACATTTTTTATTCTCTGTTTGGAAACTCGGCCTCCTGTTTTGCTCACAATGGGGGCCTAATGATAGTAGTGATAGTGGTGATAATAGAACCAGTTCATCTGGTTGTGCAGTGTACTGGTGTTGTGTCTTTGCTCTACACAGCACCAGGGGCCATACGCTGACCCTGCCCACCAGCCATTGTTAGCGATTTTCTATGAGGAAAAAAATAGCTCAAATGTCAAAGGATGGGAATGGCACAGCACCAAATCAAAACAAAGCACCACATTGAATCCTTTTTCAAGACAGTCTCAGGTCAAACAAGAAAGGCCTTGCTGGAGGAGAGAATATGTGGGCAACATGGCAACATAACAAACACCAAACATTTTTGGCATTTCTGTAGTATTTCACCCCTAAAATGGGACGATGATGCGTAAACTACAAAGTGCCACTGCTCCCTCTTTCCCATAAAACAGCTTCTTTTTAGCTTCTTAGAAACACAGGAAGTGCAAGATTGTATCACTGTGAGAGAAAGTGAAATGACATTAGCTAAATTGGGTTATTTGGCTCAAATTACCCAAATCTAGTCAGAAAGGAATAGTTCACTCTGCCTTTTGCCTTGTCGCAGGAGAAACCTCTTCTATACCCCTTCTGTCATCAGAACAATTCGTTTTATATCAGTAACATTTGCAGCTCCACACATCTGCTCATAGTCCCACCTGTATTTGTTTACATTACCTGAGGCTCTCACTGACAAAGAGCAGAACTGTATTAAACATCAAAGTCTGTGTGTGTGTGTGTGTGTGTCCTCATGGCTCATAATGGCACCAAAGCAATTGCATTTACGTTTACTGATTGTTTACAGAAACTCTACACTGTTCTTTTCTTCTAATTCATGTTTTTGTAACTGAAATCTTTTTCAAATCCAATAACAATGGAAAGGTTTTGACTTAATGTTGCTCCTTTTGTCTTTACTGAATGGATAAAAAATTGTGTGTGTCTGGTTTGCATCTTTTTGAGTATTTCAGAATTAAATTACTACAAAGGGGACCTTGCTCTTTGCCCCACAGTTCTACTTCAGTATACATGACTGGCCAAGACAACAAAACAAACCAGGCTTTGGGCCTTGACAGATGCTGGAGTAGATAACTGGGCTTATTTTTTTCATTTACCACTCATGTGTTTACATCAAAATTCAAGCCTTTGGAACATTATCTGGAGTGTGTCTAAGAGGTCCAATTAGTGCAATTGGTCCTTCTCTGCCATTATTTCAATATCTATATGCCTTATCAGCGACCAGTGCTCATTAAAGTAGTTTCCAGTCTTTGTTAAAAATGCTCAGAGACATAATTTATTAGAGATAGATACAGATTGGAGGTAGTACTCTTCGCTTCCTAGTACGACTTTGTCGTAGGTGAAATTTCTCCCAGGAGAGACTGAGGAGGAGAGAGCAGCTTGGGGGTCAGACAACAGAGAAAAGTTACTAATATAAACTACTACTATAAACAGGACACATTCCTCCTGTAATTCTGGACATCTGGCATGCACGTTGCCTCTCTCTACTCTTCTGCATGGGTTTTATAAAGCAGGTTATGTCAAAGGCCCCATGTGAACAACTGATTTCCACTACAGTTAGGGCTTTTTCAGGCAATGCATTTTTAGGGGCTTTTCTATGGCATTCATCTACAGTTTAAAGTTGATGTGTATGTTTTTGAGTGTACTTGGTAATGTGTGATTACAGAAATATGAAATTATTAGTTAGCTGTCAAGAAATACAGAAGCACCGTTTCTTTACCTCTGTCCTCTTTAGACAACATGATTCATGATGTGCTGATAGAGTGAATAATGTGTCCTTGATGGGGAAAACATATTTTAAAATCAAAGAAAACTCACATGTGATGTTCCACCCTTACCAGTGACTGAGTGGTTGTCATAGGAGCAAGTGTGTCATTTTCCATCTATCAGTGGTAAAATGCCAGTGTGAGCGTCACATCTGGCCTGAGATGGGTTAACAATGGGTTGCATTTTAGATGGGAGGCTGAGTTATAGCTGCAGGTTAAAAGGCCGTTTGTGGCAGGGCCTACAAGGTCCTGTTGAAATGGGTGTATATGAGGGTTCACAGTGCAAACAATCCCTCATGTCTCCTTAAAGAGAAACGCTAAGGTGATCAGTTTCAGGGGCTTGCAAGCTCCCTCAGATTGTTGTGCTTCCTCATTTTTAAGATTTCCGTTTCAACCTCTGTTTACAAGTTCAGTCAAGTAAGTTATTATTCAAAGCTTATGTTGTATAGTTTATGTTATTTTTTAACTGTTGTCCAAGGAGATAAAACGCTGAAGTGGGTTTGTCTCCAAACACAAATTAGAGCATTTAGGGTTTAATTTGAGCCACTGTAAATTGGCTGCCTTAGGATGTCTCATGTGGAGTTCCAGTATTTTTAAAGCTGGATTAGATGACAGTACTTTGGTAGTGGCTTCTTGTGGTTAAAAGTAAAGGGTTGTCTGAACAATACTGAGACTCGAGAGTGCAAAGGAGATGCGGATCATCTCTTGCAGCAGGATGCTGAGTGTTAACACAGGAAGTGAGGTCATGGTCCTAAGTCCCCAAAAAATTTGGCGATGCTCTGCTGTTGGCGCCAGAAGCCTGTAAAGCCCCAGTTACGGACACACACTCAGTCACATCTGCTTGAAATAGTCAAATAAATACAATGCAACAAAGGAAACGTGGTTATAAATTAAACTAATGCTTACATTTTCTATTTTCAGAGTTCTATGAACCTGCCTCCAGACAAAGCACGCCTTCTCAGACAGTATGACAATGAGAAAAAGTGGGACCTGATCTGTGACCAGGTGCAGTAATAAACTTAAATTCATAAATGACCAAACCGGCACTCACAATGTCATCACTTTACATTCTGCACCAACACAGTTCAGCAAACTGCACATTACAATCTGTGTGTATCTTCAGGAGAGATTTCAGGTGAAGAATCCACCTCACACCTACATCCAGAAGCTACGAGGATACTTAGACCCTGGAGTCACACGAAAGGTGGGAGAGTACTTTCAAATAGACTGTCCACTTAAAGTGAGCTTACCAGACCTCTGTAGCTCGCTCCTCATCTGTGCTTGATTGACAATATTATATTATATTATAACAATATTTCTTGTTCTGCTGCATTGATTTTAATGAAGTTTTTATTAAACTGTCCTTCACAAGCTACAAGCTACAAGTTACAGGAGCGCTGTGCTAAACTGTAAACTCTCACTGCTTATTAAGTAGCACTTGCACAATGAAATTTCTGCAGCAAAACTCTGTGTTTATTATGTGTTGCAGAAGTTTCGCAGGCGGGTGCAGGAATCTACAAAAGTATTGAGGGAGCTGGAGATCTCACTAAGGACAAACCACATTGGGTAATCAATACTTATCTCTCTCATTTGTCTGGTCAAATATACAGGGCTATTCAATGGTGCACAAACCTGAAGGAAACCACATTATTGTTTCTTCCTGATAAAGAATAGTCCTTTCTGGGCCGTTGCTGCTGCAGGGACCCAGAGCTCTTTCTGGTGCCCAGATATCCCCCATTGTTCTAACTTGCCAAGCTCTGCAGCTTCACTTCACAGAGCTGGTCCTCATAATGCCCAGATGGTAGCCATTGTGCTGCCTCGTCCACTCCCCCATAGTGTTGATCAGGAAGCTTTGTTGTGTGTGCCAGAGGGACAGGAAGTGTGGCTGACCAATGCTGAACCCAGTGAAAGCACAAAAAACATACAAGGATACTTTCATGTTTACGCATTTTTCACATTAAAGCAAACTATTCTTTTCTATTGTTGGGTCATATTTTGTTATCGACATACAGTACTGTTCATTACAAACCCACTGTGTATGTGGATGTTGTGTCAAGCCTTTGTAGCCTTTATCTTTAGTGTTGCAGACATGACCCTTGACTCTATAATCAGATGTCACACAGATACATTCACATAAAAAAATGTCCTGCAGAGACTTGTCACTGAATTCCCAAACCAAAAGCAGACTTTGATTTTCCGTAGCATCCATTGAGTTACAAGAATAACACATATGCCATTCAGCGTCATCAATACAGGTCTGTTTCAATGCATTTTCCAGAGAGACTGGTAGGCAAAAAAGAAAAGAAAAAAGAAAGCTATTTTCAGAAGACTTCTGTGGATGGGATTAAGTGTAACAGTTGCTGGTTTAGTGTGTGTGTGTGTGTGTCTAAATCCTGGTTCCTTTCTGATGTGTTATTCCAGGAATTGCCAAGAAAATCTGAAATAGCAACCGGTTGGACAGAAGTAGAGGAAGGGAGAGAGGAAGGAGTGAGGGGTCAGAGGCAAGGAGGGAGAAAGGGGAGGGAGGGTGGTGGTAGACGGAAACTGATGATCAAGCCTGCCTCCTTGTCCACCCCCTCCTCTCCTTCCTTTCAGTCTTCCTACTGCTTTGTTTGCTTTCCTCAGTTCATCTCCTAAGCTCTCTTCCCTTCCCCTCTCTCCCTCTGTCCCTCCCTCTGCTACTTTGAGGCTCATGATTGCTCTCCTGCCTGACTTGCCATTGGTCGACTAGCAGTCTGTCTTCATAAACAGCACTCCAACACTATTTTAAGAAACTTTTACCCCAATCCTGTCCCCCCCTGGAGTTTCCTGAAGAAATGGGGAGGAGGTGAAGGGGTCTGTAGGGGAGGCAGACTAAATACTGTTGACTGTCAGGGGTTCAACCTGAGCCCAGCTCCTTCAGCCATATGACCTCCACATTCTTTCTCTCATCGCAAAGGGAATTCCTTTGTTTGGAGTTGATTCTTTCTCCAAAAAACTGGAGATATATGTGGAGGAAAGCTGAAGCGTTTACTTTTCATAACATTCCTGCCAAGTTCCCTCAGTCAGGTCTTATTTTTGTAATTTTGCAATAATCCTTTCTAACAGTTATGAAAGCATTGTACTCACAATATCATTGCTCAGATATTGGAACATAGTGACATTGCTACAACATTAATAAAAAAATATTCGGATAGAGAAGTAGCACAAGCTGTCATACAACTGAAAGTTTAGCCAGATTACAGAATTTATCTTTTCAAGATAAAACCGAAAGTGAATGCAACTTAAATGTTTGTAATAACCCTCAATTTGCACAACTATGGTAAGTTTAACCGGCTGATATATGAATGGACAGTTTGCCTTTTTTTTGCACTTTTGCTTTTATTTCAATTTCCTAGTAATTTTGGTTAACCTGGGGGTTTGTTTAAAACCTGTGTAATCTTCTGACATAATAAAAGAAATACAAGTTATTGGTTAATTTTTGTGATAGAGAGGATAGCCCAAACAAGATTTAAGTTGATACTAATTTATACAGATGAATCCTTTAAATACAGTAAGTCCTATAAGAAGCCTTTATTGAGTAGATATTACACCAATCTCCATTTTCTCTGTGTTTTTGTTTTTGTTTTTATGCACATTAATGGGTAAAATGCAATCCTAAAGGATAAAACAATAAGGGTGTGTTCTTGACTTGGTGCCCTGCTAACCTTTCTATGTTCCCATGTGTCACAGGTGGGTCAGGGAGTTCCTGAATGATGAGAACAGAGGTCTTGATGTCCTGGTGGAGTACCTCTCCTTTGCCCAGTGTGCTGTCATGTGAGTATTTTTATACACACACATACACACACACACACACACACACACACACACACACACACACACGTCTAGCACAATAAGCTTTCCTAAGGAACAAGTTGCTGGGTTAACACGTTGTGTCCTTAAGAGCCTGTAATGAACTGCTTTTGCATAAAAAATTTGCTCTTGGCAAATTGCACTCTTTGAATGTGTTTGTATACCTTGCTGCAAACTTGGCAAACTGAATGAGCTAAGCTATACCTTGCCTGAATGGGACAGAATCTCTGTGCTGAGCTTTATCATGCAGCTCGATGACAGTTCTTGTGATAACTTCTGGCTCTCTACCAAGCTGCCTTGCTGACTTAAACCTCCCTTCATCTACACCCTCTGTGCCTCTGTGTTGGCTTGTCTGTCTATTTGTCTGTATGTGGCCCAGGTTGGATTTTGAGGGGCTGGAGAATGGGGAGGATGGCTTTTTGGACAAGGCTAAATCTTGGAGTAGGTCCATAGAAGATCTGCATCACACCAGCACCCAACCCTTCTGCAACACACTGGTGCGCTCTGCCCGCCAGTCTGTCCTCCGGTACGTATTGCTAAGCTAGCTTCCCCGCTGTTACCTATCCCTGTTATTGCTTTGCTCTGCTAATCTTGAATGCTACAGACATGTATTACCATGCAAGCCAGCTGTCTTTGTAAGTTTTAGGACAATAATCGAATAGTTGATCAATTATGAATCTGCTTACCTCTGTCTTACTCTATGCTCTGCACAAACTCAATCAGATGATGATCTGTATCAGAGATTACAAAATTCTTTGACCTTTTGCGTTTTGAGTCTCTCTTTGTTAATGGTCCTCCCTCATCTGTCCAGATGTGCGCCTACACTGTCTTCAGATGAGAGCCAGCTGTGAGCTGCAGCATATGTAGGACAGTTGTCTTCTTCATCACTAAGCCACACACAGACAGGAGATGAAAAAACATGAAGTCTGATAGGAATAATTAAAAAGAACAATAGTCCACAAGAAAACTTTCAAGCTTTACAGCATTTAGATTAAGATTACTGCTGAATCTAGATTAGTATAACTTTATGTATTATGTAGTATTACCGTAGAAAATGTTTATGATTTAGAAATGCCTAATCACGAGACACTGTAAAGGCCATTTATAAACTGCACACAAAAGGTAACACTATGTTAACAATGATGACTGAGCAATACAGTTACATAACAGCAGTCCGTGTGCATAGACCATGGTCTGTTGACAGCAGCAAGGAAACCAAGCATCTCCCATGATGCATCTGTAACCACAAAAGTTTTTTCTGTCAGACCTCATTCTCTGTAATTTTCTCCCTCTGCCTCTCTCTATGTGACTCACTTACAACAAAGAATCATATGAACACCAGATAAATTCAAGAAATAAATGAAACAAGCAATGGTTAAACATCAAATTTATATTAAAGCACTACATTTGATTACTGAAACTCTACCAGATATTAACTTCTGCCATCCGTTGCAGCTATGGCACAGTTCCCAACAGCAAAACCATCAAGAATTCCCGCCTTGTGAGCCAAAAAGATGATGTGCATGTGTGCATCATGTGCTTGAGAGCAATTATGAATTATCAGGTAACTCCACCACACACAATCAGACACAGATATCTGCCATAAACCTGAGGGTTATGTGTTTCCTGTGCAGTCAAGTGCTCAATATATTCTAAGGTATTTCTGACCACATTTTCTGTCTCTCTCTCTCTCTCTCTCTCTCTCTCTCTCTCTCTCGCTCTCTTTCTCTGTGTCTTTCTCCTTCTTACAGTATGGCTTCAATATGGTCATGTCTCACGCACACGCAGTCAATGAAATTGCTCTCAGCTTGAACAATAAAAACTCACGGTAAGAACTGAGGCCCCCTTCTCCATAGACGCAGGGCTGGGTCAAACAATAGGGGAAACCCTGCAGCCAGTTCATATGATATGCCTCTCATTCTCCATGGGGCTCAGCTTCTCTCTGATGTCGGGGATCAGAAGCGTATATACATGTTGTTAAAAGAATGTTTACTAAAGGGAGATTAGTGGTAAACCACCAGGGCTGATCACTTCATAATGAAGGCTAGGAGGCTAGACAGCTAGAAAGACCTGCCCTTGCTTCATACCTTAGTATTTTAGGTTGTATGTTAGTGTATTTGCATTAATTTGGAGGACATCAATTCTGTTAGCATAGCATAGTATAGGTGTTCTTTTTCACCTTTAATTTGAGAGCTTTAGTGTTTGTAGTTGAACTTTTTTCGGGTATGTCTTAACTAGTGTCACTTTTACTTCCAGGACGAAAGCCTTGGTCCTTGAGCTGCTAGCTGCCGTCTGTCTAGTCCGAGGAGGTCACGAGATCATCCTCTCAGCATTTGACAACTTTAAAGAGGTGCCCAAAGCAATTCTTTATTTGGGATTTGGGGTGTTATTTTGTGTCTCTGGTGCTTCCACACACATACAAACTTGGAAAAAAACATCCATGCTTTTTAGAGTGAGATACAAATTTCTGAATGTCCTCTGCCTTCAGTCTCTAGGTGAGCTCTTCAAAATCTGTACGGCTTTCTACCTAACTAGACAAAAGAACTACTCACATGTCCCTGTTCTGGAGGTATTCCACAAGTGCACCCTCGTTTAGAAGAAGTCTCCCAGCTAATCTTGCCTTGCGTCTCCCAACTCTGTAGCTAACACAGAGACCTAAACACACAGGGTGAAAACAGGATCTGTAGCAATTTCCAGTACAACAAAAATATGGTGCTTTTTGAAAATTAAACCATGCAAACCTATTCTGGTACAACCTCAAATACAGTTATGAACCTGAAAATGAGCATAATACTGACGCTTTAATGAAACTTGAAGTTGTGGCAGTAGCTCAGTCCGTAGGGAGTTGGGCTGGGAACTGGAGGGTTGCTGGTTTAAGTCCCCGTTTGGACTAAAGTATGGTGGTGGACTGGTAGCTGGAGAGGTGCCAGTTCACCTCCTGGGCACTGCCAAGGTGCTCTTGAGCAAGGCACTGACCCCCAAACTGCTCGGGGCGTCTTTCCATGGGCAGACCCCCCCCACTCTGACATCTCTCCATTAGTGCATGCAGGTACTGAGCATGTGTGTGTAATTCAGGCCTGTGTATAAAGTGTGTAATAACAACAGAGTATAAATTGAAATTTCCCCTTAATTAATAAAGTATAAATTATTATTATTATGAACTATTATCATCTAAAGTGGCACTGTTTATATTTGGTTGGAATACATGGCTACCCCTGTGAGGATTGAATTAAAACCTCTAACTGACATTAATTAAATTGACGCCATCTGCCACATCCATGGTGTGCATGAAGGCAAAAAGGCCAGTGTAGGGGGGTGAAAATGGAGGAACTCTGGGAGATTTTGTCTACTGAGGGTGTAAGCAAAGCCCTACGTTGGTCTGAGGTCATTAGTCTCATTAACACACCAGATGTGAACCAACTTTGAACAATGATAAGGATCAACTCCCTGAAGGGAGCCAGTGGACCACAAAGGTTTGCTTAGCCTCTCGATTTCTGCATACACAGTAATCTAAACACCGGAACTAGACAATTACCTCGCATTCAAAGCCCCCAGAGAGCCGCAAGAGCTAATCAACCCACTAGTCAAAACATGATTTCTGCAGTGGTATTTTAAAAAAAGTGATACATTAAAACAAGGTGACAGGTCTTTGGAATATCTCAAGAAGGCCATCTATGGTATTCAACCACAGCAATCAAGGATGAGGTCCACAATTACTACTATTTTGAGTTTGGATTGTCAGTAGCAGTACGCCACAACCCCTACAACATGTGCCAGATTAGTTGATATATTTTTAACAGAAGACAAGGACTTTTACAATAACTCATTTTGACCTTCCATTCAGATTCTCTGCATGATGGGCTTTTTGTTGTTCTATATTTAGTTTTAATGTTTCCTCTCTCATTTTAACTGAAATTAAAATCAAATACTTTATATAATATAGTATACTTAAAAATCATCATTATTCAAAAAAACAACCTCTGCATTGCTGTATTTGCTTTTGCATTTTTAGGTGTGTAAGGAGAAGCAACGCTTTGAGAGACTCATGGATTACTTCCGCTGTGAGGAGGGAAACATTGACTACATGGTAAGATAAGCTTTGTATTATGGAAGTATTCTTTTGGATTTTTGCACTCCATCATCCATCCATCCATCCATCCATCCATCCATCCATCCATCCAGCCATCCATCCATTCGATTGAATATATTTGGATCTAAATCTGTCTGTGTCTGTTGTCCAGGTTGCTTGCATGCAGTTCATCAACATTGTGGTCCACTCAGTCGAGGACATGAACTTCAGAGTCCATCTGCAGTATGAATTTACCAAGCTGGGACTGGATGATTACCTAGAGGTAGGGTGATGTGGTAAAAATGAGCAGTCCAAATAAATATCCTCAAGACTATTTGTACAGTGGGTGTATAGTATTTCTAATGCTGATTCATTCTCCCTCACGTCAGAAATGTAAACATACAGAGAGTGACAAGCTGTCGGTGCAGATCCAGGCCTACCTGGATAACGTGTTTGACGTGGGTGGTCTGCTGGAAGATGCGGAAACGAAGAATGCAGCTCTGGAGAAGGTAGAGGAACTGGAGGAGCACCTGTCCCATGTAAGTGCACCACCCAGTCTGGACCACCAACACTGCTCTCTGGGCCCGTTTATGAGATTGTTGTGGTTCACCAGCCGTGTACTTAACTCTGCTGTTTGTACATGGTGATTAAAAAATCTTCTCTGTGTTTTCACTTCACAAGTGGTTCAGAATAGTGGCTGGAGAATACTGTGCGTGAAACAAGCTTAATATTGTTCTCATATTGGCTCATTCTTTCTGGGCAGTTGCCTTCATATCCCACGCTGCTTTGCTAAGACCTTCTTCTCATAGAAAGATTGTGGGCAGCCCTGAGATCACTCTAGGAATTTCATAACAAACTCTGCTCTCGGGGGTCAGGAATGATGGGGGAGGATGAGGGTGAAGATTCCCATTAAATTCCTGTGCGACATGTGTAATTCGAAAATCCAAACTAAATGCTGTGTCACGCTCTTGCTGTGCCATGCTGCTGGCTATATCTTATTTCTTATTGATGATGCACAGTGTATAAGGGAAGGGAGTGGGAGGGAGTAGAACTGGGAAAGATGCCCGTGCTGCGGATTAATTCCTGAATTTACAACCTCTCATCTCCCTGTTGTTCTCCCTGTCTTCTTTCCCAGGTGACAGAGAAGCTGCTGGAGCTTGAGAATGAAACAATGATGAAAGTAGCTGATCTGGAGAAGGTGCTCATTCAGAAAGATAAGGACTTGCATGCAATACGGGTAAGCCGGCAGTTGTAATGATGAATATTGCTTTGCCTGCCTTGCATCAGAAAGGCTTCACTTCACTTCATTTCACTGTGTGTTAGCAAAGATCTGTTTCAGATGCACATAGCTAAATTGCTGTGATAGCAAATTAGGTCAGCAGGAAACAGGATGTTTCTTTGGCACGTAGAGTCATTGTGTTGTGCTCTTTATCGCCCCCCGGTGCCCGTCCAGGAGACATACGAGTCCACCAACACCCAGGTCACCACCCTGAGGAGGGTGATCAAGGAGAAGGATGCCGCTTTCCAGAGGCACTTCAACATCGAGAGGCGGCTCCTGGAGCTTGAGCAGCAAGGCACCATCCGTTTGCACAAGAAGGCTGATGGAGATATTGCCATCGAGCCGCTTGGTGTCGGGGGTGGGGGAGACATTGGGAGTAGTGGCCCTGGGATCTCACTGGGTGACATGAGGCAGCTGTCTTTGGGTTCAACAGCTGGATTAACTGAACCAGGGGGGCCAGACACTAGTTTACCACCAGCCAGTGAAGCCCCTCCACCTCCTCCACCACCTCCACCGCCTCCTCCTCCTCTTCCCTCTGCGTCAGGTGATAGACCATGACTCACAGTGATTATGTCTGGTGACACATAAATGTGAAAGTTGACTTTGTTGGACTACAGACCCTCAGAGGAGGTCTATTTTCAGTTCCCCTCCTTGTTCATTCGTGCCAAGCCAGGTGATGGTTTGCAGCACTATGTTTCTACGCCAGACAGGAAAGGGAAACGCAAGTTGTTTCCTTTGTATGGGAGAGTGCAGGCAGTCTGTTGCACAGAAAAAAACTGTTAGAGCAGTTTTCAGCTGTTTTTGTAACTTTATTTAACCAGGATAGGGCTTCACTAAGATTAAAATTCTCAATAACAAGTCGATAACCGCGTAGAATATAAAACACAGAGGTTACAAAACATATAATACAGGCATATGATGAATCAATATAAAGAGAATAATAAAAGATGAATAAAAGTGATGACATAGGATTGATAAAATTACATCAAACAGATAGATGAAATGAAAATAAAATCCTAAAACTCTTTTGTTCAAGTGTTCCAGTAAAATGTGTTTTAACATTTTCTTATACATTAATTACAGATCACAACGCACCAGTCCCACCACCGCCACCTCCTCTTGCTCCACCTCTGCCAGACGCTTCTCCATCAGTTATCCTGAGTGTGGGTCTCTCAGGTAGGAGCCCATAAAAAATTACATCATTGTTCTGTTCTTCTTTGCTTTCTTTTTCACTGGAGGTTGCAGAACTAATGATAACACTAATTCTCGAGTACAGCTATCAGAATCAAGAAGCCAATCAAGACCAAGTTCCGCCTGCCTGTGTTTAACTGGACAGCCTTGAAGCCCAATCAGATCAACGGCACAGTCTTCAACGAGATTGATGATGAGCGTGTGCTCGAGGTAAATCAAGCAGATAAACCTGCTAAAAAAAAGTCTCTGAAAACATTGGATATATTTAACTTAATAAGCAACAAAGATGACATGTTTTTTTTTAAAGAACATCCTTATGTATTATAAACTCATTATTTACACTCCAAAATTTCATGTAAATTTGCTAAATCCTGTAGCTCACCTGGTAGAGCAGGCACCCATATACAGAGGTTTACTCCTTGATGCAGCAGCTGTGGGTTCAACGCTGCCCTGCCCTCATTCCCCTCTCTCTCCCCTTTCATGTCTTTGGCTGTCACATTTAAATAAAGGCCTAAAATAGCCAAAAAATAATCTTAAAATATATTTTTTTGCATGAAATACATGGCATCACTTCCAACTGATCAACGCCACTTCAGACCAGTGAGAAAAGCACAGAGGAAAATAAAACTACAGATATCTCTCATGTGAAATGTCCAAAACCATTCTAACTTTGGCAGAAAATAGTGTGTTCATGTAGAAGCCCATGGCATGAACCAAGAAGCCGATTGCCGTTTAATATGAGTTCAGAACATGTAAGTAAACTGTTATTCGTGTGCAGGAGCTGGATCTGGAGAGGTTTGAGGAGTTGTTTAAGACCAGATCCCAGGGTCCGGTTGTGGATCTTTCCTGCACAAAGAGCAAAGTAGCCCAGAAGACAGTAAACAAAGTCACCCTTTTGGATGCCAATCGCTCCAAGAACTTAGCCATCACACTGCGAAAGGCAAACAAGACCACAGAAGAGATCTGCAAAGCAATAGAGAAGTATACATTTTTTCCTGGATTTGAAATATTTTTTTGAACCAAAGACAACATAGAACAAATTACTAATATATGTTATGTTTACTCAGGTTTGACCTCAAGGCCTTACCCGTCGACTTTGTGGAGTGCCTGATGCGTTTCTTGCCCACGGAGGGGGAGGTGAAGGTGATGCGTCAGTACGAGCGTGAGCGGCGTCCCTTGGACCAGCTAGCTGAGGAAGATCGCTTCATGTTGTATTTCAGCAAGATTGAGAGGCTCACACAGCGAATGAACATCATCACCTTTGTTGGAAACTTCTCTGACAACATCAACATGCTCACACCACAGCTCAATGCAGTCATTGCTGCTTCTGGCTCAGTGAAATCTGCACCAAAATTGAAAAGAGTGCTTGAGGTAAGAAGTGTTTTAAACCGGTGATTTTATATCAGCAGTGTTTGTGCTTATGCATTTTCATTTATTCTTCTGATTTACTTGTAGATCATCCTAGCTTTGGGAAACTACATGAACAGTAGCAAGCGAGGCTGCGTTTATGGCTTCAAATTACAAAGTCTTGATCTTGTGAGTATTACGTAGTAGAATTTCATGTTCAGTTTATCGCCATATAGAAAAATCAGCACAAAACTATGCCACACAGTTCATTTGTGCAGTGCTTTTGCTGATATTGTCATTCATTCTTATTGTTACACAGCTGCTGGACACTAAGTCTACAGACAGAAAGATGACGTTGCTCCATTACATAGCTCTCATTTTGAAAGAGAAGTACCCTGAATTGGCCAACTTCTACAATGAACTGCACTTTGTTGAAAAAGCTGCAGCAGGTGAGTTCAGAAAAAGTATATGAAGATATGTTAATAGAAATGTTAGTTATGTTCAGTTAAATAAGAACATTTGCATTATGTTGTATTGCTGTAAATAAAACATATTCCCTTTTGACTGTTTGCAAAAGTATCTCTGGAAAATGTGCTGCTGGATGTTCGAGAACTAGGGAAAGGAATGGACTTGATACGGAGAGAGTGCAGTCTCCATGACCATTCGGTCCTGAAAGGCTTTGTCCAGACCAGTGACACGCAGCTGGACAAGCTGCAGAAGGATGCCAAAACAGCAGAGGTATCCAACACTGTCCTAACCTCAAAGGAAAAATAAATACAAATAAACATGAGGCAAACCTCTAACCTAGAAGTAGCTCACTGACCTCTAACACACACACAATCATGACTTGACAGTGTTTACATACATTGCTTCTACTCTGGCACTGTCCTTCCCGATTCTAGGAAGCCTTTAACAATGTGGTGAACTACTTCGGAGAGAGTGCCAAGACGACTCCGCCCTCGGTGTTCTTCCCCGTGTTTGTGCGTTTTATCAAGGCCTACAAGGTGAGAACACCAAACAATCTTTATATTTTCTTTCACATCTGTCCTGACAGGGTGACGCTTTCCCTCCTGGTTAAATGGGAAGTTTCCTGGTTTCAGACTTGGATGTTGTCAGTCTCAGTGAGAGAAGAGCAGGGCAGTGCTTTGGCTGCCTCCGTGCCACAGGACGTGGCGTATAGTCCGAGGCCAAATAACAGGAAAGGCCAGCTGGGTCTGACTCCAGGGCTGCAGCTGTAGCATTTCTACTGGTCCCACCTCTCCTTCTTCTCTCATCCCCTTTACCCCCGGACAGCCTCGCCCTGCACCACCACACTGCACACTTCCTGAGATTGTTCTAAGCCTGGATTTATGAGATCTGCTTAAGGAAATGTGCAACACAAGGATTTCTGTGATTGTGTTTGTCTGTCTGAGTGCGTATGAGCGACTTAAAGTTATAGTTCAACATTTGGGAAATTCACTTGTTTTGATTCCAGGTTGGTCCAGGAAACATAAAACCTGGGGATGAATGTGAAGAGTTGGTTTGAAATAGTAACATAAAATAATGAACTGATTAACTGAAACTTGCAAAAACACTACCTTTCTGACATTAGCCTGGGAACAACAAACAACATAACTAACTTGCGTTTTTGCAGAGGGTTAGATGAGAAGATCGAAAACCACTCATGTTTGTCATTTAAATATACGTTTTCAGCCAGCAGCCGCTTGGCTTAACATATACTGGGACCCGGGGGAAGTCTAGTTGTTTCCAGTCGTTATGCTAAGCTAAGCTAATTCTCTGCTGTCTTCATATTTAGCATATACATATTAACTATCAATCTTCTTATCTAACTCCCAGCAAGAAAGTGAAATGTGTAATTCCCAAAATGTTGAACTATTTCTTTAAAGCACATTCAGTGTATGTATAAAGTGGTTTTGTGTGTTTAAAAGTTCAAAAGTTTAAAAGAGCGTGCGTGCGTGCGTGCGTGCGTGCGTGCGTGCGTGCGTGCCACACAAGTGTCTTGAAGTGTCACGTTTTTCTCTTCTCAACAGGATGCAGTGGAAGAAAACGAACAAAGGAAAAAGCAGGAGGATGCAATGAGAGAAAAGTTACTTGCTCAGGAGGCTAAACAGCATGACCCCAAGGTACAGTCAAAGCACATGCAACTGAGCTGAATGAAACCAAATCAGGTGTTTACACAATGCTAAACAAATCTTTGGGGCATGTTAAAACACTCGAGTAAACAGTACAAATATCTTCTCCGCTGGTTCAGGTCCAGGCCCAAAAGAAGAGGCAGCAGCAGGAAGAGCTGATCGCAGAGCTACGCAAGCGGCAAGCCAAAGACCACCGGCCCATGTACGAGGGCAAGGATGGCACTATTGAGGACATCATCACAGGTGGGCCAGACAGCACCCCAAAAAGACCCCATGTGGGTGCCAGCAGCCCTGGTCGTCCAAGGTGGAGGATGACTGTGGTCATTCACTGCTCAGCTCCTTTAAAGTGCACCTTGTGCTACGTAGTCCAGACACCACCACATCTGGAGCACAGCACATAGCAGCCTCTAGTTATTATTCCATGACTTGCTGTCTAGTTAGACATGTACTACACTTAAGCTGTTGAGCCTGTTGAGGCAGTTTGATTCCAGGTGTACATTTAGTATACAGGGTCTTTATTTACAGAATCCTTTTTTAACACTGTGTAGATTCTTTTGTGTGATTATAGCATTTGTCAAAGTATTATGATGGAGGTTTTTTTGTAGAAAAATAAGGTAGTGAAAAAAAGTGGTTGGGGATTATGCAAGTCTCTCTTGAATCTACCAATATGAGGTGCCAAAGTCAGACATTTTAAAGTCCCATATATAGGGGCTTTAATGACAGAAAAATCAGTATCTCCAGCCTCAGGATAGCAAATAAGCTAACCAATGTTTTTGTCATGTTTATTAATCAGTGCGTAAAACGTAAATAATATAAATGTTGCATTCATGTCATTTTAAGTAATGTTAATAATATAACTATCAGAGCTGTTAACAGCTTATTATGCAATTGAGGCCTTACCAAGACATGCACAGTGCATCCTAATCTGATAACGCTTTACTTCTAGTTCCCTTATTTAACATTTAAGCAGTATACAAACAGTTATGGTTTATAACACACCATAATGTAGTTGTATGTAGATATAAGGACATTTTAAGTTTTAATGTATAGTGTTTGTCAGCAATTATAACTTCTATGAAGACATATTTTATGTCATATATACACAGCTGTTTTTAGGACCATTTTGTTTAATTCAATTCCATTTTTTTATTTATGGTATCAATTCATAACAAGTGTTATCTCGAGACACTTTACAAATAGAATGGGTCTAGACCACACTCCATAACGATTATACAGCAGCCTGCACTTATATCTGCTCACAACTACATTGTACTGAGTTATTAACCATTTATTAAATGTTGTGTGCTGTATACTGCTTAAAAAATGCAAATAGGGGGATAGCACAGGATTATTACAGTCTTCTGAAAGAAATTTGAAGGTGGTCTCCCCGCCCCCTCCTAACGCCCCAAAGGGCAGTGTCTCAGGTGTGACATTTTTTCTCTCCCTCACCCTCCTCTCCCAGTACTGAAGAGCGTGCCCTTCACAGCCCGCACTGCTAAACGTGGCTCACGGTTCTTCTGTGAAGCCAACATCTGTGACGACGCCAACTGCTAGCCCTCCCCCCCCCTAATGGCAAGGTTGTCCAGGTGTCTCTCGTACGCTTCCTGACCCAACTGTGCATGCAGCATGATCCCCATCTCCCACTCAACCCCAACCTCACCACTACAACCACTGTGAACTAACTTGGGCTGTCATATGATTGTTTGTGTTCTACTTCAGAGGACTCCTATCAGGCGTATGGTGATAGGAGTCAGCCAAACCTCTTTGCCTGACGCAGATCTCCATGGGGAAAAAAAGTTGTACAGTGTGTCAACATATTTTTGTGTGTGTGGAAATATGTTGATATACTGAGAGTACAGTTTGCAATGACTGTGATTACATTTTTGAGTGCGATGCATGTCACAAGGCTGTGCATTATTATGGCATATTTATTTCATGAAGCTGAATTCAACAATCATACAGAAAAGAGGTTTGGCTAGTTGACTGGTTTTATCAACAATGCCTTGTTCCATGAAACTAACTTGTTTGGTGTTGGTTTCCGGCTAACATATGACTCTTCTTTCCTCAACCACCACTGTTCATTCTACCCCCTCCAGCTGAAAAGAAGATTAATGACAGTATTTCCCACTCCTAAGAGAGGGTAAGGAAGGTAGCCTGGCTGAAACCCGGCCCGCTTGGCCCTCCGGCTCCTGTGTGCTGCTATAGTGATGTCAGCTGCTTCGGCTAGTGCTTTGGACGCATAAAAAAAACACAATAGTTAGTAAACAAGATTATTGAAGATGAATTAAGAAGCGAGTTACAGTAATACAATATCACTTGCCCCAACAACAGCCATTAAAACATGAATTCAATTCTTAAATTTTCCACTAGGTCTTTGCCTCAGACAAGAAGTCTTTGTGATAGTTTAAGAACATCATTGTTCAGTCTAAATTACTTTTATGATTATTATCATCATCATCCTCCTCCTCACCCCCTCCTATTATATGTTGCATGTTGTCCAGTGTTTATTTACATCTCACCTGTCAACAACGTCCGCCATGTTTTGTCTATGCTAACTGTCATTTGCGCTGTGCGGAACAGCTATTTGGTCAACAGGCTCTAGAAAACACACACACACACACACACAGAGTCAGATTAACATGAACACTGCCTATATTCAAATTATTTTTACAGAGCTGAAAGTTTTTCTGTTACTTTTGACACAGTCAGCTTTATTTTTTGCAATTGAAAGAGCTTGTTGACCATTGTACTGTAACTGTAATAATGATGGCTACTTTTACTTTTACTGCTGCATTATTAGTTTTACAAAGTTACCATAAATGCATTCCCAAAGCCTTGAATTTCACTGTTTTGTGTATCACTTCTACAAGTTAAAATGCAAGGTTATGGGAATGTCATTCAGTCTGTATTGTTTATGCACTTATTTGCTAATTTTATATTTCTAATACACAGTAAACAAAGTTTACCTGCAGACGTTTTGCAGAGTTTTTGCAATTGTTTGAATGAAATATACAAATATACACTCAGCTGCCAGTTTATTAGGTACGCGTAGCTTAAACTAATGCAACAGTCGAGCAGTAACTCATGATGTTTATAATGTTCAGTTTGATAATGTTGGAGGATGTTTGTGGCGCTGTTGAACTGTATTGCATGAGTGGTGTTTCTGTTTAGTCTACCCTCAGTCATATAAATGGGGGGAGAGCAAAATAATAGAAACAACTCACGGAATTACATGTAGCTGATAGACTTGCAACTGAGTGTATGGCCTCTACATTCATGGCTTAAACACACTCTTAGCACTGCAAAAGTAAAGGATATAGTAGTAGAAAGTTTGCAGATTGACCTCTGGGTCCTCTAACATGTGTGCCCCCGTCTCTCACCCCTCTCTCCATGCCTACTCACAGATCTCCGAAACCAGCCTTTCCTGCGAGCTGACGCGTTGATCCGGAGCGGTTGGAAGAGACCCTAAACCACTTATTGGTCACTTATACTCCTCTCCCCACTATAACCTCCCTCCCTGTGTCCCGATGGTCTATCTCAACCCTGAGGCTGCAGATCACAAAGACTGAAAGGAGGGACAGGACAGAGCCCTTGTTATAGCTGGGTAATTTATTTATTTATGGAAGCCCTTTACAGCCACTTTAAGTGAGCAGGCATCATTACAGAAGCACAGTGGGTTAGTCCTGTCTCACTGCAAATGCAAGACTTTCCCTGCTCTGCTGCCAAGCAGACCAGTCGGAGAAACAGGTGAGGTGAGTTGAGGACTGGTGGACCACAAAAGCAGGAAGAACTTTGCTTTCACTAACAAGCGCCTGCTAGCATGTGGATCTAATTCCCCAAGACCGTTATTTTCCTCAGATTATGCAGTCGTAGCAGGACTTAGACTGGGAGCCAGCCAGGGGAAGATGCCTTCTCTGCTGCTGGGATGTTTGCCTTGAAGAGACTTTCAAAACCTTCCTCCAAATAACATATCATGAGACATTTGGGGACTGTTTCGTAACTTTAAGCCAAGTCAACACATTCAATCAACACTTAAAATTGATAATTGATTTCAGTCGCATGTATCTGGGAGGAAAGAACATTGATTTTTTTTTTTGGACTGCTAGCCAAATCAAAATTTCTCCAATGTGTCTTGTTTTGCTTAAAAAGTGCCTTGTGTGTGAACAGTGTTATTTCTCATGTGTCAGCCATAATTTGTTTTACATCTTTCATTTGTAAACAATTGTATTTTTTTTTATTGCATTGTTCTATAACATCAGTCTTATAATACTGACAATATGCAGAGGTTGAATTTTAAGCTTTAAAGCCTTACAACTAGAAGGCCAAGGGTATGATTCTAAGATTACGCTTTTTATTTACCTCTCTAGGACATCAGTGTCTTTAAGCTCATGATTGACAGTTCTTTGTGCCTTGTCCAAGTAGTTCTTAAAAACTGAATGTTATATGCTTTGACAACACTTCCTGCACACTTTAAGTGACATTTGGGAAGTGACAAATGTATGAAGAAGATTCCACATGGACTGCTGTTTAAGGGCCCAGATTATGTTAACCTGCTATAGAAGTGATGGAATGAAGGATGTTCTCATTCCTATGAGGTTCCTTCCTTATGTTTTAAACTTTTTTTTTAATCTTCTCTGTTTTAATAGAAATGTTTCCTCCTAACAGCTATTGAAACTTAAATGACATTGACATAAAAACTTTACACTACTTAAATTTGGCTCAACATTGTATGAGACACTATTTTTTCCATGGACATTAATATTAATGTACATTTAAATCAAGAAATTTACTTTTTAAAATAAATGATCCATGATATTGTCCATTGACTGGAAGATGACACTTCCAGTTTAATAAATAAGATGAATTATGCTAGTATGAAAACAAAGGCTGATCTTTCTTTGATGAAGCAAACTTCAGAACAAGGGATTACTACACATTTTATTTCTTTTTTAAACAAAACTTGATGTTCACGTCTGATGTACTCTAGCCTGAAATAAGTGATTGCTTTCCCTCTCATCTCTCCAAATGACAGACAGAGCCACCGTACATTTCTACTGTAAAAATCCATTTAATTTTGTATATCAAAAAGAAATAGAATCATAACAAAACAATCAGAACCACAAATATCCATGTGGGTTTTTGCCAACAAAAGAAATTCTCCAACTGAAAAATGATTGTTCTAATTTACATGGTCAGGTAATAATCTAACAGAGCAGGATGTAAAAAAAAAAAAAAAGTTTAAAAAGAAAAGTGATGAATACTGTTAACAAGTGAGGGGCAAAGCCAGAATTTCCCTCTAGGATGGGTGTGTGAGAGCACCATGCAGAGTGATATGGCAAGTTATGGCTGATAAGCTCAGTTAAAAGCAGCGTGGTGAGCAGTAAGAGCAGTGAGACACAAAAAAAGCAACACTTTTAAGACTAAACAGTTTGACTGACACAGATGGTTAGTGTTAGCAGCAAGGCAAAGAAATTAACAAAAGGAATGAATGCTTATCCTGAAGCTCATCAGTCCCCTTCCTGGGAATGCACTTAACAATGAGCATTAACCTAAATTACACGTCCATGTAATTACATACAATCAATAAAAGAAAATAAGACAAAAAAATACCTTGATCTCGCACAGAAGTACGTACCATTAAACTTTCTCCCCGGACTTTTCTGAAAGGACATTTACAATCAAAAGACAAAGAACTAAAGCCAAATTGCAACGATTCTCTACTAAATATTCGCCGCAGATTGTTTTTAAGTGATAACTGGAAAATTCAAAGAAGCTTGCCATCACTCCTAAATACAACTTTCTAGAACGGTTCCAGAGCAAAATCCGACTCCTGTCCAGAGTGTCCTGCAGTAGGCTAAACCAAGGCCACAGATATCATCCATCCCAGACTTTTCATCCCGGAATGTGGACTTTGTTACAATCATCTTCATCCAGCACACTCGCACACTGCCATTGACTCATTCATTGCTGACACAACTAATGTCAATAACACAATGACTTAAAAAAAAAAAACTGTTAAAAAGTACAGACTGCTAGTTGTTACTGATGTTTGTATTCCTGGGTATATTTTCAAGACACTTGTTGTTAATAGGTTTATATATATGCAAATATATATAACTTTAGTTCTGTGCAAGGAGGTAAAAGACAATCACTTGAATGTAGTTCTTTGAGACAACAGAACAGATGCAGAGTCCTCCATGTGTACTCTGCCACCCTCAGTCTCCCTTTAGACCTACAGCAGCAAACATACACATAATGTGGAAGACTGAGCTGAACCAGCATCCAGGAAGCATTCGTAGTGAGCACTGACACTTCTCCTCTCTTTCATGAACAACAAAGACGTGGCAACATTTTCTAGGATGGAACAATATTTTTTTTTCCTCCCCTATATAATTCATACAAAAATAAAAAATAAAAATTGTTCCACTGCCATTTGTATCCCTGTATCTTTTACATTTGCACAGAGGTAGTGGCTATATGCGTGAGAAGGGAGAATTGTGAGGGGGAGGTGAGCAAAATTTAAAAGAAGAACTGAATAACTGTCTATAAAATGGTTCCTTTTTGTCACCAGAGGATTTTTTTTTTGTCAAAGAACAAAATATAATACTGCAATCACTTAAAAAAGTAGTCCTTCATTTTATACATTTTATACAGTGTTCTCGCTTTTTTGTTGCTTTTCTTTTCAGTTGGTAAAGGCATAAGATGAGAGCTCAGCACTGGGTTGGGCAGGGCAAAGTTGGCAGAGTTCAATTCATTCCAAGCTCTACGCCAGCGGGTCACTCATGTCCTCGTCGCCCTGGGAGAGAAGCTCCTTCTTTTCATCTGTGCTGGCCAGAGAGTTGCGGCTGTTGTGGGCACCCATGTACAGGGTGGCATACACTGGGTTGGTAAAGTTGGTGGGCTGCAGAGCAAAGAAAATTACATGGTGACTCAAAGGACACAAGACAGGCAGAGATTATTTACATGTGAAAGCAGCATTCACTGTATTTTGTGGTTGAAAAGGTCATTTAAATAACAAAAAAAGATTTTGCCATTTCACCCAAATAACCACCACACATTTTTGCTCTAACCACTAGAAGCCTTGTGGATAGCTTATCTTTGTTATTTGACTTGATACGTCCTATAGTGTTTATTAGGTTGTATAGTATGTCTGTCTGCTCTGGTTCTTTGTTTCAGTAAGTCCATCCAATTAATTGCTCCTGATCAACCAGTGGCACTAAACTAGCCTTCAAAAGACCTTTCCTCCACCTCTCTCTCCCTTACTCAGCCAGCAGACTCAGCCAGAGCAGAGCCTCCCTACACCACTTTGTTTTTCTTTAATTACTTTCCTAATAAACTTCAATTTGGTTCACCTAACTTTTTTCTATTTTGTTACCTCCACCCAAGCGGGGGTAGTAACAGGTCTTACTAGCCTAGTTTGAAACATTTGAGTCCAATATTTCTCATACCACCCCAAGACAAACAGGGGTCAAAGCACTGAGTGTGTCTGTCCAAAACAATGTCCTGATTACTCTGGATAATTAAAAGGCCTCTCTCAGAACAGTTTACAATGGAACTACTTTTTACCAAAAATGAAATTCCACATGCAGAAATGTTCTAATTTAGTAACATACTACTCAAACTATATGCATGGCTATTTACCACTAAGAGGAATAAGTGAGAAGATATGTTTTCTGTGAACAAACCATTTACATAAGGGTGCTTTTAGCTGTTACCTTGTCTGGGTCCAAAGCAAAGTCTGAATCCAGGAGCTCCCCAGCATCATCATCAGGATCTCCTTCATAGATCTTATAAGCAGGGTTCCCGATCTCAACATTCATGGCTCCATTTGTCATTCTGTGGTGCTGGAAGCCCTTTGCACTGCAGAGAGACAAAGATAAACAAACAGATTAACTTCTAAGAAATTAAAAATAACTTTTTTTGGAAAAACCTTAAATTAAACAATCACATTGGCTTGAAAAGTATCAAACCAGGTACTGACTCAGCAACAGCAACATACCATTCACAAAACCACGACAACAACATATATTAAAGGTTGTCAAATGAGCTTTTGACAAAAGGTCATTTGATCAAACCCAGGGAATATACTGCAGCATGTGAATGCTGTAATTTCACATTGCAAATATTCAATGGTTTGCAAGCACATTCATATTTTTCATAGATGAACAATTGTATATTTTACTATGCAAGCACATATTGTAAGCCTAACATTTACACACGTAAACAAGGGACGGTATGGATACGCAGAAAGGACAAAACAGTTCAATTGCTTATATACAGTATCACCAGCAAAGCTACTTCAGATAGGAGTCAATACACCACTGTGTTGATGGGTGGGAAACCCAGTGGGTGGCAAACAGGAAATGGCAGGCAGGGACATGATTTCTACAATGAACAACAAAGTGGACAAATGGATTGACTAACAGCATGGTCAATCTGACTGGATACTAGGGAAGGGAGGGGACAGGATCTTTGGGTCAACAGGTGAATTACGTAACCCTATAAGTTACCGCGAGCACTGAGAACGAGATTTGCCCGGCCATAGAGACCTGGGAGACAGGAAATAGATGGTTATCAAAAGGTAACATAGTGTGTGAGGAACAGATGAAAAATGGGAGTTTGAATCTAAAGTCTCTGAAACAAGGACTCACCCGCGCATTCTCCGCTTGTACCACAAGATGGCACCAACCACCAGCAGTGCCAGTAACAGCAGCAGAAGTACTGGGATGACAACGGAGGCAGTACCTGCAAATGACCAAATAATGTGAGCAAATAGGACCAAAGAACATGTATTACTAACAAGACTTTGACTGATGTGACTTACTTCCACTGGAAGCAGAAGAATCCAAAGAAGCTGCTGTAATTTCACATCTGTATCCCCTCCATTCTACAGGACACCTGGACACACAATAAGAGAGTTACAGAGAGTGTGTGTGAGTGTGTGTGCATGTATGTGAGACCTGGAAATTGTTATTTCTGGTTTTGAGGCTAAAAGATATACCAAGATGTCTTCCACTTTTCCTAAAACATTTATACAAACTAATAAATAATTTATACAAATTATAATCTGGAATATTAAAATAATTAATTTACAATTGAATTAAATACAGAATATCCATATGCAAATAATAATTGTTGAAACCTGTGTAGGAGAGTTGAAAGACAGAGAGTGTGAGGATTCTGTGTCATATCTTACTTGCACTGAGGCAGCAGGGTACGAGTGTCAACTGAACATTGTCCATTTGAGCAGTAGTTCAAACAGGAATAGCAGCTGGGTTGGGTCTGACCGTTGGGACAGCTACACACACACACACACACACACACACACACACACACACACACACACACACTCAATAATATCCCCTCAGAGTCCTGATATAGCAGGATTATTGCCCATAGTTTCAAAATGATCAAATATGGGTGCTATAAATCAATGTAACCTGTAAGATTATATTAATGAATATTTATAAAACTAAGTTCAATTCATTTTGTGTAGAGTCCACGTTGTCCACAGTCCACCTACCTGCAGGAAACCTCGCCTGAGGATGCTGTCAAACACTTGCCCGTTCCACAGAATAGACATTTGTCTAGCTCACACTGGAGTCCAATGTACTGAGTGGTGCACAGACAGAGTTTGGTGCCATTGGAGGTTTGTAAGCAGGTTCCACCGTTGTGACAGAACCCCTCACAATTAGCTGAGGACAGAAATGAAGACGTGCAAAGAACTGTCATAGATGTAGATGTTGTTCCATAGGATTGTGGTAGTATTGGGGCTTTTTTCTTCCCCGGTACAATTATAAATCATTTATTTAAAAATTTTTATTGTTATTTTTTAAACAGATGTCATTTTTTGTCAATAACAATGTAGCAATATCTGACAATGCTGCAACTTACTGTACTGGCACTGGTCTCCCCGGTACTCTGGTGGGCAGCTGCAGGTTGGCTGGTTGCCCATGTTGACCGAGCAGTTTCCTCCGTTCAGGCAGTAGTCCTGACAAGTGTGGCGGTTACAGTTGGGCCCTGTGAAGCCCTTTGGGCATCTGCAGGTTGGGGCACCTGGGACACAGGTCAGATATTAATTAAGAGTTCAAAAGAATTTGAGACAAATATTATATATAATATAGTATTTATGATACAACTACAATTGTTTTCACAAAGGCTGTAGCTAATGTATCTCAAAACTGACGTCCCTTACAGGACTTATAATTTCACCCAATTTTACTTTACTGTTACTAGAAATGTAAACTGATTTTACACATGATAAAATAAATGCAGAACTAGCATAGAACGAAAGTTGGTGATTTTTGGAAATGATCTGCTTATGTCCTCTCTGCTGCAGCATTTGGGCATGGAATTGCCGCTACTAATAAATACTCCAGAGAGCTTTCACAGACATGGAAAGTATGGGTGGAAATTGAACTAACAATTTTCAGAAATGTTTGCTCAGCTGCCATCATTGGCATAAATTACTTACTAGAAAATAATTATCATTTCACATCAAATTTACCGTAACTTGTTTATTTCACTTGATAATTTGCTAGTTAGAGACGTTTTCCCACAAGGAAAAGTGCCTATTTATAAAACTACAAAGAGAATATGGTATTCCCACTCGCGCAGTGACAAAATCAGTACAAAGGCCATTTACCTTTTTGAATTCTACTGAAATATACACAACTGAGACATAATAATACATATGTTTTTATGAAAAGGAAAGAAACTTAATATTAAGTAAATTACTTCTTGCTTAACTGCTAAATGAGCAAAAGACATCCTGCTGAGATATCTGTAAGTGTACACTGGTGTGCTGTATCTGCAGACTTGTGAAAGAATGGTGGCTTGGTGGTGCTCTGTCTCTACTGGAATGCACTTACCTGTATGAGAAGCACTGCATTTGCCTCCGTTCTTGCAGTAGTCCCTACACTGGTTGATCTCACATCTCTCTCCGGTGTAGCTAGGCTGGCAGCGACACTTGGCTATCTGGCGGGCGTTGAGGAAGCAGCTGCCACCGTTCTGACACAGAATATCGCAGGGCCCAGAGGGGGGAGCTGTGGAGGAGGTGGAGGTTGCAATTCCATCATGAACCAACATTTTGTATGCAGCATCTTAATATAAAGCCTCCTAGATGAAAACCACCCAGGAGTTTGAAAGTAGGGCTGATGCTCTACTGCTGAGATTTGTGTAAGTGTACATTGGTGTGCTGTATCTGCAGACTTACAGAATGGTGGCTGGGTGGGGCTCTGTCTCTCCACGCATGTGCCGTTGTTGGCCACATAGTTGTTTGGGCAGGTACACACAGGTCCACTGGGGCTGAGCAGACACAGCCATTCACACTTCTTCCTGTCGCATGGATTAGTCACTGATGCAGAGAGACACAAGACATCCAATAAGAAAAACTGAATAAAATATATAAAACCCAGTTGTATTAATTTATACAATTTCAAATTATATGCATGTTATGATTTTCAGGATGTAGATAACAGTATACTAAATGTGTAGCACAGCAAGACACAGTATTTTTGACACTCACTCTCTGGCTGCTTGTAACGGTGGTAAAGAACAATGTCAGTAGCATGGTTGATGCCTGTGGTGAGATTCTCCATGGGGCCTTTGCCAAACTTGTTAACCCGGAAGACAAAGTTATTGATATAGGTGACCCCGTATATGTAGTCCTCAAAGACATCTATGCTGAATGGATGTAGCAGGTCTGGGAATAAGAGGGAAACAAAGAGAAATGGGTTAAAAAGAGAAATGTCCGCAGGGAACATTTTATTGTGAGATTTCTTTCATGTATCCCAGTTTTGTTTTTGAGTGTAGAAATTACTCAACTGTTTTTGATGCCAGAGACAGAAATGACAGGATCAGAGCCATCCAGACGAACACTGCCAATCACTGAGAGTTTAGCATCGGCCCAGTACAGACGCTCGTTGAAGTAGTCCACAGCCAGACCTGTAGAGACAGAATGGAAGCGCCTTGAAGGAAAAGACATGACAACCTATATAGAATAAAAGGCTGTCATTCTGGTTGTCAGCTCCCAAGAATAAAATCTGTCTAACTTTGAATGTTGAGCAGGAAGTTGCTTAGAAAGAACATGCATGTCACGGTAAGATAAATCATGCAGTGCTAATGCAATACTGACCGGTGGGCCACTGAATGTTCTCATGAACTAGAGTTTGCCTCAGAGTGCCGTCCATGGCAGCTGTCTCAATTTTAGGGTGATTCCCCCAGTCTGCCCAATACATGGTACTGAAGGGAAACACAGAATTGGAACACGCAAAAACAAAATAAATCATATATTATATAGAATTTTTGCACTAAAGCCAACATCAGAGACCTCAACACTCTCTCTTACCCTCTCTGAGGATCCACTACGATGGCGTAAGGTTCGTCTATCATGCCAGAAACGAGGGTCTTGCAATGTTGGCCTGACATCTGAGCCACTTCAATTACATCTCGACCAGAGTCTGTCCAGTATAGATTACCAGCCACCCAGTCCACTGCTATCCCACGAGGCATCTTTAGCTCTTTGATCTGGATACGAGCAGAGAGGTGGTCATAGCATTTGTTTGTAAAAGTATGATGAAGAGTTTGTGTGTCTGTACACATTTAACCAGCATTACCTGCAGGTTTGTGATCCTGCCCTCATTTGAGGAGGATGATGATGTGGACGATCCTGGAAGTTCATAGGAGGAGATGCGGCCCGTGTGCCAGTTGGTCCAGAAGATGCGGTTAGTCTTAATGTGTAGGTCCATAGCATCAATACGCACGCTGGCATCGCCCTGGAAAGTCTGCTCATAGCGCCAGTTGGGCATGCCGGGGTCCAGGCTGCGGATTTCGTTGTCGTCGGCTATATAGAGAATCTGTCGACTGCTGTTCATGCCTGGAAGGAGCAGAGAAAAAAAAGGATGGCCTTTCAACTAAAATTAATAATTTTTAGGAAACTTTATGATGGTTTTAAAAAGTAGCCTAAAAGCATAAGCAGTATATAAAACATATGCAGTTCTGGTCCTCACTGTCAGCCTTGCAGGTGTCATTGATTCTGGTGAAGTACTTGTGGCAGCTGCATTTGTAGGAGCCTTTAGTGTTGTTGCAGACGTGCGAACACACTCCGAACCGCAGACACTCGTTCTTATCTGAGAAAAATATTAAATAGAAAAATATCACAGCCCAGCTCATCGCCTCCAAAGTGTTTAAATATTTGAAGCGAGTTATCATTTGTCAGGTGCAGTGTTTTGGGCATGTGTACCTCTACAGGTGTGGTGTCCCGTCTTCTGAAAGCCTGGTTTGCAGGAGCAGAAGGAGTCTGTTCTGTTGGTGACACAGTGGGCCTCGTCTCCATCACCACACTGAGTCCTGTTACTCCTGCAGTCATTTAGTTTGGTGTCTAAACACAAACATAAGTAATAAACATGAGTGCATTCGAAAATCTAAGTGATTCTGCTAATGCTTAACATTTGAAACATCAGATCTGTGTAAAGCTATAATATAGAAATCAGTTTTGACATGAGCCACCTGTCTTGCAGTTGATTTCATCAGAACCATAGTCCTCACAGTCGTTAAAGAAGTTACAGCGCAAAGTGGAGCTGATGCATCTTCCATTGGCACACATGAACTCGTCCTTCTCACATGTGGGAACAGCCGGAGGGACCTCTGTAGAAACAACACACACACACACACACACACACACACACACACACACACACACACACACACACACACACACACACACACACACACACACACACACACACACACACACACACACACACACACACTCAGCAATCTCCCTAGAGTTGAGGAAGGAGAGGATTTCACAGAAATTTGAATGACTCCACAACTTACTGCAGTTCAGTTCATCTGAGTTGTCGCTGCAGTGATTGACACCATCGCACCTCTTTGCCACTTGCAGACATACACGGTCGTTTTGGCAGCGGAAAGCTCTGGTGGGAGGACACTGGAATTTCCCTAAAAGCCAAACAGAGAAAGAGGACAGGTCAGGACAAAAGATGAAGACAGACATTCAACACATGTGTGATCTACAAGCCTGCACTCACGGCACTCTTCGGGTGTCTCGTCAGAGTTGTCCCCACAGTCGTCCTCCCCATCACACTTCCAGGCGAGGGGTTTACACAAAGTGTTGTTACACTGGAACTCATCCAGAGGGCAGTGACGCCCAGCTGAGAAGAACAGAAATAAATTATTACTACTGCAAGGCAGACAAGACACAAAAACACTTGTAAATGTAGTAAAAATTAATACAATTCAAAATAACATTTACAAACTCAAACATACACTTACCAGCGCTGCCACAACTCTCCTCATCGCTGCCGTCCATACAGTCAGGGTCGGCGTCACACCGCCAGCGGATGGGGATACAGTGTCCGTTTTTACACTGGAACTGGTCATTGTCACACTTCAGATCACAGCCATTCTGAAGAAACATCACAACCAGCAGGATCAGCTTTTATACTTATAATAATACTGAACACATATACAGTAATTCAACCATCTTTACAAATAAATACAATATTTTATTTAAAAGAAACCCAAATACAAGCTTTCTGCACCTCATCAGATCCATCAGCACAGTCATGGTCTCCATCGCACTTCCACCTCCCGGCAATACAGCGGCCGTTCGTGCAGGCAAACTCACTTTCAGAACATTGTCGAGGCACTACAGAAGAGACAAAAAGAAAGTCAGTGGTTAAGGTTAAATAAGGTTGCTATCTTAGCCTTCAGCACAAAACACAGGATAAGGGTTGAAACAACCAGAATGTAAATGCTGCAGGAGGTGATGTGAGAGAATGAAAGGAGCTCACTTAGTCTCAATGTAAAAGTTTCTTTTGGCATTTTAGTCCTTTATTTGATAACAACTTAGACAGGAAAGGGGAGAGAGAGGGGGAATGACATGCAGCAAAGAGCTGCAGGTCGGAATTGAACCTGCAGCCTATGTGGCGCGGAATGGGCCGTACATGGGGCACATGCTCTACCAGGTGAGTTACCAAGGTGCCCCACTGTTATGATAATTTTAATGTATTTTCAATATACATGATTTAATTACGGTTATTCATTTGTTTCCATAGGTTATATTTGTGGTAATAATCAAAGACAGCATTGAAGACTAAATTAAAGTCTCAAGCAGAAGGAACAGCAATGTTACAAAATGAATCTATTTAGAGCTCAGTTTGCAGACTCTCATAGGTGGGTGGTGATCACATGGACAGGAGCATGAGAGTGGAGACACAGCAGAAAGGTGACATATGAACGTGGAGTCACTTACCTCTGGCTCATGCCAACAGGTCAGTATGAAATGAAACAAATGACAGATGAAGTGAGATGCATCAGAAATGACAGAGACCAGTGGATAAGACATGAGTGTAAGTGACACTGGACCAGGTGAGATAACAGATGCTGACAGTCGTTGTCTCCAAGTTAAAAAGTGACACCTACTGCACTTGTCTTCATCTGAGTTGTCCCCACAGTCGTTGTCGTAGTCACACTGCCAGCGGCCCGGTACACAGCGGTTGTTCTTACATCTGAACTGGTACGGCTCACATGTCCTCTCAGCTGTACAAATCATTGAAAATGTTACGAACAATAACATAAAAAGAAATAAATAAGAATTTGGAAACATCAGTGACACAAATGCCTTTGGCAGTGGCATCTGTCTAATTTTAGTCTATATTGACGCCTTTTAATTTCTGGGATTGTTCAGATGCTGCTGGATATTCCGGCAGATGTCCCTAATTTTGGCCAGATGTGCATCACCTTCCGAACAAGTTCCTTCCCGAGGCTATTTTGCAGAGGCACCATTGCTCCGTCCGGTGCCTAGCGCTGCCCAAGACGATTGTGATTGGTTTAAAGAAATGGCAATAAACCAGAGCATGTTTTTCTCCCATCCCGGAATGCTGTGTGTACTCGCCAGACCCTCCTTTATCCAATATTCTTACCACACTCCTCTTTTGGCTCATCGGATGCATCGCCACAGTCGTCCTCGCCATCACACTTCCAGCGAGCAGGGATGCAGCGTCCGGAGTCTTTGCATCGGAACTCGTCCACACCACAAGTCATCTGGGCTGGAGAGGGAAACATATTGGGGCAGTTACATTTGAGAGCTCATTAGAATGAGTCAAAATAAACAAAATGCTAAATAAAATGGGAGTCTTACTGCAGTTGGCAGGTTCATCAGATCCGTCCACACAGTCATTATCGCGGTCGCACACCCAGACACGAGGTATGCAGCGTTTGGTGATGGCACACTGGAACTGGGTGGGTGCGCATGTGACCTCGGCTGTTGGAGGGAATAAGGTTTATAGTTACTGTGTGAAATTATTATTATTATTTTATATATACGTACATACATACATACATACTGTATATATATGTATAAAATGCAACTCAAAAAGAAAAAAGCTTCTACTCACGACAGTCCTTCTCATCCTCTCCTTCTCCGCAGTTGTCCTGGCCGTTACAGCGGAAGATGCCAGGGATGCAGCGGCTTGGGTGGGAACATTTGAACTGGCTGGGCAGGCAAACGTGAATATCTGCGGTGCAGTTACACAGGCAGGCGAAAAGAGAAACAAGCAACAGATATGAGCAACTAAGTGGTGATGGTAGACAAGGCATGATACAGGGAATTAAATATGTAAGATAAATATTTGAAGATGAAATTAATAATTGTATACAAAAAAAACGAGACATACCGCAGTTTGCCTCGTCTGAGTTGTCCTGGCAGTCGTTGTCTCCATCACAGATGTAGGCAGGGTTGGTGCAGATGCCAGTGCCACACTGAAACTGCCCCGGTCTGCATTTGAACTCAGCTGTCATGACAAAAAGAGTTAGTTTCTCAGCATCACATTAAAAAGTTACACAATACTGTTTAACACTTCAGCTCCTCCCTGCAGGATTTTCCCTTTTATGCATATGAGTTCAGATCAAAACAAATCACACACACATTACAGGAAGGTGACATACTATGGTCTCCTAATTATCTTTCTCAAACACTTACGGCAGTCTGCTGGCTCATCTGACCGGTCACCGCAATCATCCTCTGTGTCACATTTCCACCAGAAAGGAATGCACTTGTCGTTCTTGCACACAAACTACAGCAGGAAGAGGGAAATTATAGGTGATGATAGAGCATAACACCAGAGCTTTCAGAGTTCATCAAACAAGACATAGCGAGACATTGAGATACGAAAATCCACTTATCAACTGTAGTCATTCAGCGATATTCACACTGATGATGATGATGTTTACATAGCCTCCTTACCTGGCTGGCTGTACAGTTGGACATGCAAGTGCGTTGATCATTGGCCAGGTAGAAGTTGGTTGGACAGGCACACTTGTAGCCTCCTCCAGGAGAGAGGAGGCAGAGGTTACTGCAGCCACCATTGTTTGTCTGGCATGGGTGATTGAGCACTAGGAGGATGGAAAGAGGGGAAATGTTTTAACCTCTGACTGAACCAATGTTTTTCAGTACAAGACTCAGGTTATATGATAGCTCGATTAAAGTAGGGAACCATAACACTGTCAAATTTATTTCTTGGAGTAGATGTCACATTATTTTGCAACAAAGGCAGGTCAAATTTGATTTTGGCATTGGAATAAATATGATAAAAAAAACTGTTTCACTGTTTCCCCTATTACCTTTGTGCCTTAACTTAAGCTTAACTTACATGTAATCTTATGTACAAGGTCAGATGTAGTACATGCTATTTTCTGTCAAATTCCCAAACCTTTACAAATCCATTGCTACACGCTTCCTACTACAGTGTCTCTCTTACCCTCGGGCTGGCGGTAGGGATGGTAAATATGGATGTCCATGGGCCGATGCAGGGTGCTGATCAGGGTGGTCTTGTTGGTACCCAGAGACTTATGAGCTCTGTTAATGGACTTTGTTTCCCAGTCAGTCCAGTAGATGTGCTCCTCAAACAGAGTCATGGCAAAGATGTGGGGGATGTCTTGGCTGAGAACTGAACAAACAGACAAACATTAAATCACATTCATTAGTTGTTAGGTACAGTAAATCTGTCATACGGTTTCCAACTGTTGTCCTAAGTAATGACTTTCTATAATCAGTGCAGTTCTGTGACCAAAAACCAATTGTTTCCTAATTTGTAAATATTTTTAGCTTAAAAAAAAAATGCTCTTCAATAGTAAACATTCTTCCTTCCCAAACAAAAGGAACTTGAGGTGTGCATAAAAAGTGGAGATGTGTGCACTACAGTAAAACTACTGTCCAATCAAATTAATATGCGAAAAAAGTTAAATACCTGAATTTTCCCCATTCATAATGCATGTCTCAATTTCCCATGATATTCTAGAAATTACCAATGACCAATGTTGTGATTCTGGTAATCAAACATTACTCATTCTTGCTATTGTATCCCGAAAAGACAAACTGTTGGAACAATCTTGACCTGTTAATGTAAAACTGACGCAGGGTGGGGTGCACAGCTTCAGCACTCTGTGTGTAATGTAATGGTTTCTATGCCTCATTAGGCTTTATACTCTATTTGCACCTTTTCTGCTCCCACTTTCTTGTCATTTTATTGTTTGTTCTCAGTATTTGAGGCTGGTGCATTATGGAAACACACCATTAGTTTCTGTTCTGCAATCCTAGTACATCACAAACACATGAATCATGCAACAAGACACACATGGCACAAGTTTATCATTAGATTATTGTGGTTTCAGGATTGATTATAACAAGTAAGATGCTTTAAGCAACTAAAATATTGAAAACATATCATGTGATGGGGGAAGTTTTACAACAATAGATTGAACTGTGATATTAGTTGGATTGGCTTGAAGCTCCCTTTGGTCAATCCTTATCAGAATTCAAACAAGTCAAGTCTTGTTCTGCAAACACACACAAGGCCACACTGTGTGTGTGTGTGTGTGTGTGTGTATTAAAGGTTAGGTGAATAACTCCCTGGACAAACTACTAATGAACACCACAAGTTAATATATGACAGATATCTTTCATGAATTGTAATTTTGTATAAATAGTTTTCCCGCAAACAAGCTTCACACAGCGCAGTTTAGCTGTTGGAACATTGTGGTGGAAAAAACACTCAGCATGCTCAAAACATGTAGGGCACTCACAGTACAACGCTCTGTACAATGTATGTACATTCTTCATCCAAGGGATGATAGAATGATATAGCCATCTATATGTGTTGAGCAGAGCTTAGCAAGTGAACTGCAGACACTCAGCTGTGCTACACAATTCTTCTGCACGGCTGGTTAGCTGACAATATAGACTATTGTAGCGAGTGTGCTAAACAACTGAGCTATTCAGACGTCATACATGCAAGAGGCCTCACTGGTCAGAACAAAAAAGGACTTCTGTCCCCAGGGCCTGTGCTGCAGGAAATCTGCTTGCTTATGCTTGGTGGCTCCCAAACTATTTGACAAGGAAATTTATTCAGATAGCTGACCAGCCCATTGGCCTGTCACCCAACAAAATATAGCCACAGCAAAACCTAATCGGCTTCACTTTCTGCACTTCTTTGCACATCCTTGTTTCACTACCAGTGTGGTTTCATAAATCCTCCTGTTCCTGTTAAGTGGACCAGATGAAAAACACTTAAAGCAGTTTGGCACCAGCTTTATTTAAAAGATCAATAAATGCAAAGATGCAACAATATGGCACTCAACAGCTTCTTGCCTACATAACTTCTCATTTAAATGTTACCTTCTACTTACTGAAAACATGTAATCACACATACTAATAATAACTAACTAACTGATAATACTTCTTATATATTTCTACAGACCAATATTTAGACCAGTGTATGCAACTGGAGTCCCACAGAGTCAAAAATTATTTGGGAAAGTGTGACCCAGTCAAGTTGGTCTAAGCAGTAAGAAAAATATATCCATGTCAGAGTGTGAACTGGTCTGTTACCTGTGTGTCTGTTGGTGCCATCCAGGCTGGCAAACTCAATGTAGTCCTCTCTGGCATCGGCCCAGTATATACGGTCATTGATGAAGTCAAGGGTTAGTCCATTGGGCCATGTAATCTTATCCTCCACGATGACACTTCTGTTGGTGCCATCCATCCCAATTCTCCCAATGTGAGGGTTATCACCCCAGTCAGACCAATACAGGTACCTAACCAGCAAGTGATAAAGACAGTTACAGCATAGTTAGTCTAAATGAAATTGATCATAACCAGAGTGTGAAACCTAACATAAGGTGTGCTTCTCACCCATAGCGAACATCCACAGCCACAGCGCGAGGTTCCCTCAGGCCATTGTTGACCAACACAGTCCGGTAGGCCCCATTGAGTTTTGACACCTCGATAGTGTCCCGGCCTTTGTCACACCAGTACAAGTTTCCGCCAACCCAATCCACTGCCAAGCCATCTGGGTTACTCAAGGAGGTCCGGTGCAAAACCTGCCATGTCAGTCAGTCACAGGGTTAGAAAATGATAAAGTTTCCTGTCAGAGACTTCCATAAAATGGAGGAAATACTATGCTTAATGTGTTGGCTAGCTAAATGGTTTTATTTGTTTGTTTTTTACTGACCTCTATGTTGCTGCCGTTCATATGCATGCGTCGGATCATGCTTCCCTGAGTGGTCACATCTGTCCAGTAGATCATTTGCTCTGCATAGTGAAAGTCCAGTGCCACTGCATTATTCAGACCCTAAAACACAGATTGAACAGTATTAACAGGTGAATAAAGTTCTAACAATAAGAACTTTACCTTGTTGTGTTCGACTAGGTCACACTGGCCTTTAGCTGGATGAAAAACTAAATACTAAACTAACAAAAACTAACTAACAGTATTGTTGTTATTGCTGAATTGTTGTTAGTTATTATAAGACCTGAAACAACTATTTACTTTGTAATAATATGATTTTGTAGGGGCAGGACCAAATAAGCTATTTGCCCCCGCCTGCTCCTTGTTAATTTCTGACTGGTTGTGTTTTATTTATGGTTTAAAAGTGTTGTTTTGTCGTGTAACATTGTTGATTGTTCGAGATCAATAAATGAAATGAAATGAAACTGAGAACCGAGGGTTTTACCTGTTTAATAAGAGTGTAGTTGGATCCATCCAGATTGAGTTTTCTCAGGTAGTACCGGTTAGCAAAGATCAAGTAGGGCTCCTCTTCTATACCAGACAGAAAACATTTATGTCAGTATTGAAATGTCTATGAGCAACCAGAAAAATTAAAAACCCACACAAGCGTGGCGCCTTACCTGATGTAGACTTGCAGATGGTGGGGTCATTGGGGCTGAGTTCAAAGCCATCCACGCAGAGACAGTGGAAACTGCCGTGTGTGTTAATGCAGCGCTGAGAACAGGGGTAGGTGGTTGTGCACTCGTCTATATCCACACATGTCTTCCCATCCCGCTTAAGCTGGAAACCAGGATGACACCTGCACTGAAGGGGCCAAGAACATAGTAGATATGTTAAAATATCTCTGCCTGCGGCTTCTGGCACTTCCCATATTTAGTCTGGACAAATTACAAGGGCCTGCCACAAAACCACTCAGTCAGTCAACCTAATATGTGCTTTTTCCTTTCATTGAAAGACAAGTTGTTGCTCACTTCCTATGTAGAGTGTTACTAATCTCTTAACACTGTCATGAAATCCAGTTGCTGCAGTCAGATAAGCTGTAAAAATAGGTACAAATTTCATTTGCAAAATACTCTTACAACAGACAGCACGTGTAAAAATAAGCTGATTTCCAAATAAGTGGCATGAACATCTTACCACAAGGCATTGCAAAAAACATTTATTTATTGCGAGTCAAAATCAGCTTAAACTGTCACTTGTCATAAGCACATCTGTGTTTTAAACAACTACAACTCACACTCTTACTAAATTCTATTCTTTCGCTGCAAATATGTGGAAATTTTCAGGCTACTAACCCAGTATGCGCACAAAGGAAATACACACACACACACACACACACACACACACACCTACCTTATACTGACACCGACACCACCATAAACGTGAATCCTTTGGGTGTACAATTCATTCCATATCATATTCCATATCATCAAATAAAATGCTGACCACAGTCTCCACACCACAGACAGGAGAGTTTGCACAGAGTTCAAGCTGTTCTAACTCTGGCCTCTTACTTTTGACCAAAGAGAGCCCAAAACATGTTTTTGTCTTACATAACCGCATGCCTGAAGCGATGGTTCCCAACCTTTTCGCTAAAGGTAACTAACTCACCATTAATAGCATACACCCCATTTGTCTGTGAGGTACCTGTATACCTACGGTATAAGATATATAATTTCTTCAAGTCAATCGGGGAAAAATTGGGGAAGGGAGAGAAAAATTAAAAATAAACCAATTAGAAGGCTTACCTTGAAGCCAATCTTGAGGTCATCACAGAGCTGCGAGCAGCCACTCAGCTTACTGTTGAGACACTCGTTGATGAAGCAGTTGAGTTCGTCAGAGCCATCTCCGCAGTCATCATTGCGATCACACAGCAGAGTCTCATTCAGACACTTCCCATTACGGCACATGAAGGCTGACTCATTACACGTTCTCTCTGAAATCATTGTGGCTTGTTACATTACTGTCACTTTGAAATGGGATGCTGCATGCATGCTATATATATATATATATATATATATATATATATATATATATATAAATAAACACACACACACACACACACACACACACACACATAACACACACACTGCATTTTGAAAGTTCTCCACTTAGAAATCATGGACGGTCTGAAATTGTCATCGTAGGTGCATGTCGACTTGAGATAATCCAATAATCCAGAAATCATTTATGAAATATTTATTGTATGATACAGCTAAATAAGTATTTGAACACCTGTCTATCAGCTAGAATTCTGACCCTCAAAGACCTGTTAGTCTGCCTTCAAAATGTCCACCTCCACTCCATTTATTATCCTAAATTAGATGCACCTGTTTGAGGTCGTTCGCTGCATAAAGACACCTGTCCACCCCATTCAATCAGTAAGAATCCAACTACTAACATGGCCAAGACCAAAGAGCTGTCCAAAGACACTAGAGACAAAATTGTTCACCTCCACAAGGCTGGAAAGGGCTACGGGGAAATTGCCAAGCAGCTTGGTGAAAAAAGGTCCACTGTTGGAGCAATCATTAGAAAATGGAAGAAGTTAAACATGACTGTCAATCTCCCTCGGACTGGGGCTCCATGCAAGATCTCACCTCGGGGGGTCTTAATGATCCTAAGAGAGGTGAGAAATCAGCCCAGAACTGGCACCACAGTTTCCAAGGTTACTGTTAGTAATACACTAACACGTCATGGTTTGAAATCATGCATGGCACAGAAGGTTCCCCTGCTTGAACCAGCACATGTCAAGGCCCGTCTTAAGTTTGCCAATGACCATTTGGATGATCCAGAGGAGTCATGGGAGAAAGTCATGTGGTCAGATGAGACCAAAATAGAACTTTTTGGTCATAATTCCACTAACCGTGTTTGGAGAAGAAGAATGATGAGTACCATCCCAAGAACACCATCCCTACTGTGAATCATGGGGGTGGTAGCATCATGCTTTGGGGTAGTTTTTCTGCAAATGGGATAGGGCGACTGCCCTGTATTAAGGAGAGGAGGACCGGGGCCATGTATTGCGAGATTTTGGGAAACAACCTCCTTCCCTCAGTTAGAGCATTGAAGATTGGTCGAGGCTGGGTCTTCCAACATGACAATGACCCAAAGCACACAGCCAGGATAACCAAGGAGTGGCTCTGTAAGAAGCATATCAAGGTTCTGGCGTGGCTTAGCCAGTCTCCAGCCAAACTCCGTGTTTCTCAGCGACAGCCCAGAAACCTGACTGATCTAGAGAAGATCTGTGTGGAGGAGTGGGCCAAAATCTCTTCTGCAGTGTGTGCAAACCAGATGAAAAACTACAGGAAACGTTTGACCTCTGTAATTGCAAACAAAGGCTACTGTACCAAATATTAACATTGATTTTCTCAGGTGTTCAAATACTTAGATTTAGATTACTCTCACAGTGGACATGCACCTACGATGACAATTTTAGCCCCTCCGTAATTTCTAAATGGGAGAATTTGCAAAATGCAGATTATAATCCTGACCTGAGTTAGTGCAGCGAGGGTTCTTGGGAGCTTCATCAGAAGCATCCTGACAGTCAAACTCTCCGTCACACTCCCATTTCTTCTGGTTGAGGCAGCGGCCGTTGGCACAGCGGAACTCATCTGGACCGCATGTTGGGTATTCTACACCAGAACGAGAGTATGTTTATCATTAGCCTCAACCCCAGATTGTACGAATATAATTTATGAATAAAATTCTCTCACAACCTATTTTGTGGTCAGACTTTTCTAACTTTCTGCTCAGTCCTTCTGCATTTCTCTTCCAGCATTACACTCACCACATTCTGGGGATTCATCTGAGCCATCGGAGCAGTCAATGTCATGATCACAGACAAAGTGCTTGGGGATACACTGCCTGTTCTGGCACATGAACTCATTTGTATCACAAGTGCTGTTGGTGTACACTGGAAGTGGAGAAAAAAAAAACACTATGATTAATAGACATGGAACTGTGTTGGAAGAGTTACTGATTGTTTTGTTTTTCTTCAAGTTTTCCATGTTTTTTGTAACTGTCCTACTCACTACAGCCAGCCTTGACACTCTCATCAGCTCCATCAGGACAGTCTTTGTCTCCATCACACTTCCAGCGTTGAGGCACACACATGTGGGAGCCGGGACACTGGAAAGCCTCAGGACTGCAGGTCTTTGATTCTTTGACAACATAACGGGAAAGTTACATGATGATAATATCAGGAAATATTAAGCATACAGTCAAATGCCTCAACTGTGCGTGGGAGAAAGCACTTTTACAGTGGTAAGGTAAGTAATGTGTCACTTACTGCATTTCTGGTCCTCATCAGATCCATCACCACAGTCATCAGAGCCGTCACACACCCAGTGGCTGGAAATGCAGCGGTGGTTCGCACATTCAAACTGGGAGGATGTACAAAATTTGTCTGCAAAAGGAGGGAAAGAGAGCTCAGTATTTTACAAAAAAATATTTTTCTTACCCTTACAAGTTTTTTCATGTGCAGTGGGAAGCCTAAAGCCTAAAGTCTGTTTTTTCTGGTAAGATTTGTGTTTTCAGGAAAAAAAAATGGTACTTAAGGACAACTTTGTAGACTGACCACAGTGCGTCTCATCAGCTCCGTTCTCACAGTCATTCTCCTTATCACAGGTCCAGCTCATAGGAATGCAGCGACCACTGGGACAAGCAAAGAAGTTGACTGGACATTTAAGCTTCCTTTTATCTGCAAGACAACAAGAAAACATAATGTAAAATCTCTAACAATTCAAGAAAAGCTGAACATATTTTAGAGAGGAACAAAGCACACAACCTGGACAGTTTCTCTCATCTGAAAAGTCTCCACAGTCATTGTTGCCGTCACACACCCATGAGGACAGATAACACAGAGTAGTTTTCTCACAGCTCTGGAAGGACACTCCTTTCACTCCAAGGCGAAAGAAACGGGAGCAATCGGTGGTTTCTGAGATAAATTAAATGACATTTTTTTTAAAACCAACTTAAAATAAATCTTGACTAATACATTAAGTTAATTTCCCTCATGTAATCCCATTTGTGTTAAAGCTCAGCTTTCCCCTTTAACAATGTTTTCTAAATCATTATTGTAGATTACTTACGGCAGTTCATTTCATCACTAGCATCCTCACAGTTGACCACCTGGTCACAGCGACTGAAGTTGGAGATGCAACTTCCATCTTTGCACTGGTACTCTCCTACTTTGCACAGTGTCACTGCAGGATGCACACAAGTTTTTGTTTTTTGTTTCACAAATGGGGAAAAAAGAATCAGTGTTGTGTGGGCAAAATCTGATACAGGCCAACATGGTTTCTCTTTGTGCATCTATCAAAAGCTTAGCTAATGATTTTTCAATCAGTTGCAGTTACTTACTGTTACAGGGCAGCTCATCTGAGTGGTCACCGCAGTCATCCGTGCCATCACACCAGAACTGGTGGCCGATACAGCGGCCATTCATGCAGCGCCTGTAGCCTTTCTTACAAATTCGATTGGCTGTGGAGGAACGGTATTTGATTAGAGTTTGCTAAAGTGGAGAGTCTTTTTTTGCACATTTAAAACACAGCCTAATTTAGCAATTCACTATTTTAAAAATGAAACTGATTAGCACTCCTACATATTCTGTATCAAACATACTAAATTAATAAAAATACTTGACCACAAAGAAAAGAAAAAAAAAAACATACTAAATTTACCTCCACTCCTGTACTTAGCTCAAAATTTAAAATCATTTCCCTGGTAGTCATTTTCTCTTTGGCTATTCTATAGTTACATATTAGCACTCATTCTCATATAACCTAATGATCTAATAGTTAGGGTTCAAATTGCAAAGCGGTAGAACCCTTCTATGTTTGTCTGTTTTATTATTATTACTTGTTGTCTGCCACGCTGGCTCAAATTCCTTTGAGCTGGAATGAGCTAGAAACATGAAACTGGGGGAATAATAGGAAATAGTGTGCATGCGTTTCTATAGAAATACGAACCCAAGTGGCCACATGGAGGCATTGTAATTAAGGCTTAAAAATGCAAACTTTGAAAGGTCATGGACCCACCACCGTAAGTCCAATTGACTTGATATTTCTCACACAGGTGCAGCTTAATGTGCTCTACAAAAAAGCCTCAAGGATCTTTAATGTCTGCCTAGAAAAGTTTTCCACCATTTTGAATTTTTTGAAAAACACATTTTTGAGATCTCCTCCTACACTGTAGCTCCAATTTCCACCAAATATTTAGTGAATCATCAATGGATCAAGCATATTACAAGATGTATAAAGCACATCCATATCTTAATTGCTTTAAGTTTTTTTTAATTAAGTCATTGAACAATGAACTTCAAAAAGGGGCGTGACTCTGGACATAAATTAACACAAATCAGCAACTGTAAGGCCAATCATCTCAAATCTCACAGGATATGTTCAGATAAGTGCCCAGATATACCCAGACAGTTTTATGTACATATGCCACTAGGGGGCGCTACAAGCGCAAGCTAGGTAAGTGGCATTACACACATTTTACTATAAATCACATATTCATTGTCCAATCATCACAAATCTCTCAAGATATGTCCTCTTAAGTACCTGAACCACGCCCTGAAAGTTTCATTCAAATTGAACACCGCTATAAATGCAAACAAACTGTAAGTAATATAGCACAAATCAGGCTATAAATGACTAAATGTTTGTCCAATCAACATAAAACATCCAGGAAATATCTACATAATGAACTAAAAAATTCACAAGTCTCAGTCAAATTGACCACTACGGGAGCTTTAAATGCACAATAACTGGACGTGGAATGACGCAAATCAAGGTTTGAGCTTGGAATCGCAGCTTATGGCTTTATTTACAATTGTTTTTGTGTTGATCATCTGCTTTTCTCAAATTGCCGTGAGCTGGACTGAGCTACATATCACACTGAAGTGAAAATAATCGTTCCATTCTGTCAAAGCCTCCGTTGTAGGCATTTTAAACAAAGTGCACTGTTTGTCCAATCGTTACAAAGCTTGCAGGATATGTTTTATGCGTGAAATTACTTTGAAGTCGCTATTGAGAAAAAAGATTTGAACCCGTGAATCGGCGCTTGTAGCTATATTATTTTACTGTACTTTTGTACCCATTCTAAATTGCTTTGAATCTGACCATCAGCTAATTATCTGCAAATGATGAAATATAAATGATGACCTGTGACATTGTTGTCTAAATAATAAAAATTATTTAAAAAAAAAAATCACCACAATAGGACTGCTTCTCATCAGACTTGTCCTTGCAGTGGGCCATGCCATCACAGGTCAGGCTGTAGTTGATACAGTCGCCATTTCCACACTCAAAGTCATCCACACTTCCACATGACACATTCAGTGCTGGTGAGGTAGAAATATTTGAATTAAGCAGCATTCAACTTTTTAATAAAGAGGAAAAATTGTCTCTTAAAATGAGTGAAGACTTTCTCTTACAAGAGCAGGTGCTGTCGCCCAGGAGTTGTCTGTCTCCACGGCAACTGCAATTGACCCGTCCATCGGATGTGGGAAGACACAGGTCTTGGCATCCTCCATTGTTTGTTCGGCAAGGAGAAAACTCACCTAAGAAATGTACAACACAGGAGGGTCAGTTTTGGTAGTAATGTTTCACGTTATTTCCTTGTGGGCACTTCTTCCTCTGCATGTCAAACGATTGACCAAAAGCCCAACATGATGTAATGTATATAATGATATGCCTTTACTATACTGGAACATTTAGCAACAACCATGCTAGTGGAACAGTGAGGCTAAATGCTAACACCAGCATGGCAACATGCTCACAGTGGCAATGCTAACATGCTGCTGTTTAGCATGTATAATATTCACCATTACCATTCCATTATGTTACCATGTTCACCATCTTACTGTAGCTAACATTTGCCAGTTAGCAATAAAGACCAAGTACAGTTGAGGCAAATAGGAACATCATTAGTTTTGCAGGTATTTGTCATAAATCCAAGTGTAAATTTGACCTGATGATGCACTAGCTAGAGAAAAAGTCAGAATCCATTTAATACATGAATTATTTAAGTCTATAGCTATGCAGCTAGCATGGATAAAAAAAATGGAATGATGTGATAGACAAAAGCAACCTACACAAATTTCACAATTACTTCAGTGAATAATACTTACAGCTGTTGCTGTCGTTAGCCACAGCAACAATGCCCATTGGCTGCTGAGGGATGTCAGCACGCAGCACTTTCATGTCTCCTCCTGTGTATTTGTCAGCCCTGAGGACAGCCCTCCTCACCCAGTCAGTCCAGAAGATGTAGTCTCCATACACAGCCAGGCCAAAGGGATGCACAGGCTCATTCTTCAACAAGACCTAAAGCAGGAAACAATTAGGCATCATTTCACAGAACACTGAAGTGTACGTCAAAGGAAAAATTAAATGGTTGTCTTACGTAACGGCTGCTTCCATCATATTCACAGCGTTCAATTTTGTCCAGAGTGGCATCAGAGAAGTAGAGTTTCTCAGCACGGTGATCTATTGCCAGGCCGTTGGGAGTTTTAATATCACTGCCGATGATTGCAAGAACATTGGCACCATTCAGAGAGGCCCTCATGATGCTTGGAGCCTGCTCATTCCAGTTGGTCCAGAACATAAGACTGTAGTGGGAACAAACACAGGAAAAGCATAATGATGTGCACTGGGAGCTCCCAAAATGTCTAACCATTATGGTTGACTGAACTAAAAGAAATCTAATGTTCAAAAGGAAAAAAAAAAAGAAAGGAAAAAAACTGTATTAGAACTGAGCCCTGATCCAGTACGGAGCACCAAGTTTTGATATTAATGACTCACTCCTGACACTCGTCCAGCACAAAGGCTCTGGGGTGGTCTTCTCCAGACATAGTGACCACAGTGTTACGGTTATAGGCCACAGAGCGGCTCTGGTCCACAGTGTGGCGAGTGATGGTAGAAGTTGTGTAACTGGTCCAGTAGAGTGTATCCCAGCCACGGTGGTATGCCAGGCCCTCAACTGACCCTACATCTGTAGAACAGAGAAGGAAGAGGAAATATTTTTGGACCCATGACAATGGTTTTTCAGACAACAGTTCTTTTGTTTTCCTTTAGCCAAAACTAAGCAAAACGCTTGAGAAGAACAAACTCTTTTTATTTCAGTGTAAAAAATATCACCTATCGGGGGTGTTTGCGGGAGCTTTAATAAGGACCTTCAGTTTAACAAGTTTCCCTCATGGTTAACTCTGTGAGACTTTATTGAAGAGGCAGTGGTAAATGCTAAGATTATCCCCATCTTCCCACATCAGTTCATGGATGGTGAAAATACTGTGAGGAAGAAGGAGAAGTTTAAAAAGAAAAGTGAAAAAGAAAGCGTGAAAGTGGTACCACACAGAGAAGAGTATGTGCCATTCCTGCTGTTCCTGGACAGAGTTTAAAGAGTCTGTATCATCCTGTCATTTCATGGCTGTCTGCCTGCGCATACAAATACCGCTCCCTGTGGACACTCTCATTCATAGTGACTTGTTGTTCGGAAGAAAACAGCTTGAGCCACTTCAGGGACATAGGCCAGGGTGAAGAAGTCAGTCGTGAACGACAAAGATAAAGCTGCTGATCTCAATAGCCGTTGTCCTTTTGTCCTGCGACCCCCCCACTCATAGTACATACAGTAGCAGTGATACTTTTAACTGTGGGACCTACATGACCCACAGCATCATGGAAAAGGACACTGAGCTGCAGCCTTGCAGGCTCCAAGGTTCGCATTCATCTGTTCTTGGTCATACTAACAATCACTTATCCCCATAATAAAAATCTGAACACTCCACTCAACTGTTTGCTCTTGGCTGAAAGTTAATCATTGACCTTTTAATAGATGTTTCAAATGAATGAAGTGCCATAATTAACCTTAATGTAGGATGATGTTAAGGCTGAACAGTCTGTTAACCAATCCAAATGCAACTAAAGGCCAGTTTAAGATTAAATACAGAGTGACACAAACAAAGTATTTTCCATACTAAACTATCACACTGTACAAAAAAGAAATGAGAAAAGGGTGTACTTGCAAACTAAACAGGGATAGATAAAGTAGGTTCAAGTTTCCCCTCCCCTTGCCGAGATCAGCTCAGCCCCTGGTTACTGTGCAAACAGTGGTGAAAACCTGTGGAGAAGACCTTTGCCACTCAGATCAGAGTCTCTCTGACTATCACAGGAGTAGTGTGGTGCACCAAGTGACAACTGAGTTACTAATCCTTTGTTACTGTACAATTGGAGATCATGGGGATTGTACAGTAACTCTTCTGCTGGTGATGTCTAAATAGTTGCAAGTCTCTGGGGAGCTTCTAAATGGACGAGATGGCTCCTGCCGCAGTGACCACTTAGCATCAAGGAGCATTGACTGCTTTTAAAGTGGAATGTCTGTTAGCATTCACTGGGATGAATGTGGCCACTGTTGCCTGGTTTCAAGAAATCAATACAGCCATAGAGTACACTGACATCTCTCTGTTTTCTTCTTCTTTGGATTATGAAGGACATGCCGATACAGCCAGGGAAAAGACAGTGTGCAAGGACTGCTCTTTAAGGTCATGATTCTTTTTCCTGAGTCAAACTGGATAACAGCACAAAATGTACACGTTTTTTTCTGAGACTATTGATTTTTTTCAAATAAGTACAGTCTCATCCAGTCATCTTTAAGTAGCTATAATTTTGTCCAACAGCAGGAAAAACAGGAAAGGTGACATAGTGGGAGAGAAACATTTCAAGAGGGATTCAACCAGACACAGAGCACAAGGACTTAACCACTTGACTATCTCTGAATTCAGCCTGCATAATGATGGACTGTATATTTTTGCAACTCGACACAAACTGGAATATACTCACTAATCTGTGAGTGCACAGATTATAAATGTCAATGAAGAAGTCAACTGACCATCTGAACTGATTAGCTAATTGCTATTATTATGAGCGTACCAGCTGTTTCAATGGTGGATGGTCACAATTGTAATTAATACAATTTAAAGTCATGAACAGATGCATTACCTTGTGAACATACTGCTCTGATGCTTAACATTAACAAGTCATTAGATTAATTACTCAATATACTTTTATTGTGAACGAATGGAGACTTTGAGGCAGCAGGTAAACAGCAGTGGCCTTGGCCAAATGAATAGGGCAGATGAGGCTTTGATTAAGGTCTTGGTGCCCATCCTGGATGGAATAATTCTGGTGACTGGACTGGTGGGTCAAACCCTGGTCATCACCATTCTTACTGGCAGGCGGAGGAAAGGAAGTCAACTCCCGCACTGTACAGACAACCTGTTGCTGGCTCTGAGTGCTGCTGACCTGCTTCTGCTGCTCTGCCTGCCCTTCCATACCTCAGCCATCACCATGGGCTTCTGGCCTTTTGGCAGTTTCCTGTGCAAGGCCATCAGCTTCCTGGGTGTGGCCTGCTCGACTGCTTCAGTCTTTACCATGGCGGCTTTGGCAGTGACACGTTACCTCACAGTGGTACACCCCACCTGGGTGTACCGTTCAAGAATGCACCAACGTATTAAGCTGACAGTAGCTCTGCTCTGGGTCCCTGCCTCAGCCTTAGCAGCGCCGCAGTTTGCCTTCCGTACAGTTAACGCCTCCAGCTCAGTGTACTGCTTTGCCTTCCTGCCTGACTTCGGCCAGCTGGTCTACAGCATCGCCCTCTTCCTGTGCGGCTTCACTCTACCACTGGGCATCATTGTACTGATGTATGCCAAGATCTACTGTTTTCTTCAACATGCACGGCTACTGGGGAATGCTCCCCAGCTGGAGCGCTACCAGAGCCAGGTGACTCACACTTCAGCTCTCCTGGTCCTGGTCTTCACTCTCCTCTGGCTACCCTCCTATGCCCTCATGTTCTCCTTCATTGGAGGAACCATAATGGGCTCACATGGCTACAACACTATTGCCATCCTGGCCAGACTGTTAGCATCTTCAGTAGCAGTGGTAAACCCTATACTATATGGGTTTATGTCTCAGAAGTTTAGACGAGACTTAATAAAGCTGGGGAGAGAACGCTGGGCATTATGCAAAAGCTGTCTGATTGGTTGCCCTGATGTGATGGGAAGGGACATGGTACAGCCATTTGAGCTGGACTCAGGCCAAAACTGACTCTTTGACCAGAAAGAAACTACTGCTACCTCATTACTCACTATGTATACAGTGGGGGAAATAAGTATTTGACCCCTTGCTGATTTTGCAGGTTTGCCCACTTACAAAGAATGCAACGATCTATAATTTTAATCATATGTACATTCTAACAGTGAAAGACAGAATCCCAAAGAAAATTCCAGAAAATCACATCATATGAATTTATTAAAATTGATAACCATCTGATGAGGAAAAACAAGTATTTGAACCCCTGGACAAACAGCATGTTAATATTTTGTAGAAAAGCCATTATTGGCCAGCACAGATGTCAAACGGTTTTTATAGTTGGTGACAAGGTTTGTGCACATTTCGGCAGGGATGTTGGCCCACTCCTCCCTGCAGACATCCTCCAAATCATTCAGGTTCCGAGGTTGTCGCCTGGCAACTTGAATTTTAAGCTCCCTCCAAAGATTTTCAATTGGATTCAGGTCTGGAGACTGGCTAGGCCACTCCAGAACCTTGATGTGCTTCTTCTTCAGCCATTCTTTTGTTGCTTTGGCGGTGTGCTTAGGGTCGTTGTTGTGCTGAAACACCCATCCTCGACCCATCTTCAGCTCTCTCACTGAGGGAAGGAGATGTTGGTCCAGAATTCCACCATACATGGCCCCGTCCATCTTCCCCTCAATACGATGGAGTTGTCCTGTCCCCTTGGCTGAAAAGCACCCCCAAAGCATGATGTTGCCACCACCATGCTTGACGGTGGGGATGGTGTTCTTTGGGTTGTACTCGGTGTTCTTTGCCCTCCAAACACGACGAGTTGAGTTGAGGCCACATCACCTTCTTCCAGGCCTCTTCTGAGTCGTCCAGGTGGTGAATGGCGAACTTCATGCGGGCCTGTACATGTTTCTTCTTGAGCAGGGGGGACCTTGCGTGCGCTGCAGGATTTCATGACGGCGTAGTGTGTTACCAACCGTTTCTTTTGTAACTGTGGTCCCAGCTGCCTTCAGTTGATTCATCAGTTCCCCCCTTGTGGTTTTCGCGTTCGCATGATCAGGGACACCCCACGAGGCGAGATCTTGTGTGGAGGCCCAGACCGAGGGAGGTTGGCAGTGGTGTGGTGCTTCTTCCATTTCCCGATAACTGCACCGACAGTTGATCTTTTCTCTCCAAGTTGCTTTCCGATTCTCTTGTAGTACGATGTCCGTAGAAAGCTCTTTGGTCTTGCCCATGGTGGTGATGTTGGATGCTGGTTGTTTGGGTGTTGACAGCTGTCTTTTATACAGGTAACGAGGTGAGGCAGGTGTATTTGATGTAGATAATTGGTTGGGATTGGGGCTGTGTCTTAAAGAAAGACTAACTGGCTTGTAGGAGCCAGAATACTTGCTGTTTGGTAGGGGGTCATATACTTGTTTTTCCTCATCAGATGGTTATACATTTTTATAAATTCATAGGATGTGATTTTCTGGAATTTTCTTTGGGATTCTGTCTTTCACTGTTAGAATGTACATATGATTAAAATTATAGATCGTTGTATTCTTTGTAAGTGGGCAAACCTGCAAAATCAGCAAGGGGTCAAATACTTATTTCCCCCACTGTATCACTGTACGGAAAAAAATGAAAGATTACATATGCAAAACTCAAAGTGATGTTAAATGCAATGAACTTTAATCCATTGTTGTGTAATAAATCAGATAAACAACTCTTCATTACCCATTTTGCTAGTTTATACTAAGAGTATGTAAATTTGGCAGAATGTAGTAAAACTAAAAGTTGATTTATGATAATATTGATTGGTTACCAAGTATTTTCTGGAAGATAAGATATTAGCTGTAAAATGTAATTTTCCATCAAATAAATTCTGTTGTCAGTGGATGAAAAACTGATTTTCACAATCTGTTCAAAACAACATCAAGAAACACATTAACCCCATGCACTTTACTTGTTTTCCTATCTTTCCTAACAAACAAATCCATGCCCAAACATGGATTTGTTTTGCTTGCTAAAACAGCTTTGGAGCCAAGGCTTTTAAATGTAATGCTTTTCTGAACAGAGTTCAACAAGCTTCTTTTGAAACATTTAGAGAGAGGGATTTAAAAGACAAATAGCAAATAGCAAGTAGCACGAGAGTGTGTGTGTGTGTGTGTGTGTGTGTGTGTGTGTGTGTGTGTGTGTGTGTGTGTGTGTGTGTGTGTGTGTGTGGCAGCCCTAAGTGATGTCAATCTCCTCTCATTGAGAAGCTGCAGCTGTGTGTACATACAGTGAATCCTCCTGGGTGCTTGTGTTGTCAAAATGCATGATGATGGCTGCACAGTGCCGGGGAGATGAGGGACAACATTCAATTATTAATATACAGGATAAAACAAATGGTACCGCAAGCTAAAACAGCTGAAATATATGTAGACAGACGTAGCGGAGGGAAAGTTTTAGGTGATAAGTGATAAATAATGGAGAGTTTGTGAGTTTTCCAAAGTGTTAAAAAGAATGGCATATGTGATTGATTGGTCCATACTTACTGTCCACCACAATCTTGCGGTCTGTGCCATCATCGTTGATCTGCTGGATGTTGCCAAAGTGAATGTCGCTGAAGAAGATGCGGTTGGTTCCCTTCCCTCCACCGCCATGATAGTCATAGCTCAGGGCAATGACATTCTTCATGTGGTCAGGGTCCTCAAACGGCTTTATTGGCGCGTTGAGGTTCGTCTCATCAGACAGGTGGATGCTTTTCAGAATGGTACGCTCTGAGTACAACAGGTATCCGTCATAGTCGCGGCAACCGCGGTTGTTCTCTGCCAGCATGCCGTGTGCACAGGCGCAGGTGCGCTGCCCGTTGCCTCGGAAAAGACACAGCTGTTCACAGCCGCCGTTGTCTTTGCAGACGTTGGTGCCTGGGAGAAGTGTGACACGATTATGAGGTGTGTTGTTAAAACAAATAGTGAGCCTTGTTACAAACTATTTCAATTTCATCTATTCCTGGGAGGTGTGAATTAAGTTGGGTGGTAAAGGTTTTGATCATTGTGTGTGTGAGGGCTTGTTTTTGTATACATGTGAGGACGAACAGAAGGCAGAACAATGTTCTTGTGACACTTTTGACAGACCTCATAGCAAAAAAGCTGATTTTTTTGGGTTTAAGTTTAGGAATGTGAGGGATTGTGGGTGTTCCTACCTTGCTGCCTGGCCCTGTTGAAAACCTTGATGTCTTTCAGCTGTACACCAATGCCAGTCCTGAGCTGCACAGCATCTGTAGCGTTGTCCTTACTGCCTCTCTTAATGGAGCCATTGGCATGAGTCCTAAACAAAAGACAGCAAAACTGTGAGTCAATTAACAACACAATACAATATGAAATATTCCACATGGCTTAAAAGCTGTCATGCATTAAAAAGTATGGCTAGATAATAAGAGCAATAGAAAAATATGGTTCAATGGTTGGTTCAACACATTAACTAATCTCTGAACTGACCTGTCGCTCCAATAGATGAATTCCTCAAAAACAGACACAGCAAACATGTCCATGTTGTTATTTGCCAGCACTAGCTCTCGGTTCTCTCCAGTCTCCAGGTTGATACGCTCAATCTTGTCTGTCCTGGCATCACACCAATACAGCATACCCCCTGCAGACAAAAATCAGAAATACAATGGTGTTGATTATTCAGAGAAGAGTATTAGGGAGGCTTGATTGCTGGTACTGTTCATAATCCAAATAAATCATTCTAATGCCCGTTTAGCTTATACCCTCCAGCACGTAATACTACGTAATAGTGAAGAATTTTTATGTGTGATTTTAGGCGACCACCATTGGCAAAAATTTAATTTTGTGGCAGCTAAAACTAAATTATAACCAAATAATCTTAAATATATACTTAAACTACTCATACTTAAATAAATATTATTAGGCTACATATATCTTTCAGATAAAGTCAGATGGGGGAACTATTTTGAGACTACTATATTGACTTGTAGATACATAAAGAGTTAATTACATATTACAATTCAATTTATGAAATCACAGGGCATATAATGCACCACTACTATAATCTAATCATTAAGATATTATTATATTATTATATATATTATTATAGATAATTCTCATTGCATTAAAGAAATGCTGACCAATGGTCCAGTCTTTGGTAAAGTGACAGTATATTTGTTCAATCTAGAAAGGAAGATTCTGTCATTAATAATGACAAATGTATTTAAGAAGGTCTTAGGAGCTATGATGTCAGCTGTGGTCCACACCTCGTAGTCGATGGAGATACCGTTGGGCCAACTGATGCTCACATTGACGAGGACCAATCTCTGGGAGCCATCCAACCTAGAGCGCTCAATACGTGGATACTGACCCCACTCAGTCCAGAACAGATACCTGCACAGAGAGGCACACCAACAAGATTTAAAAATGCATTTTTTGTATATTTTGAAATATAGTAGCACATTTGACACTACACCTGTACCTGAAGGCAACAGTATTACAGAAAGCAGGAAGACTTACCCTTTAACTGGATGGACAGTAATGGCTCTGGGCTTGTCCAAGCCCTGGGAAATGACTACATAGCGGAAGGACCCATTTAGCCTGGCTACTTCGATCACGTCAAAGCCCTGGTCAGTCCAGTAAATATTTCCTATATAAACAACAGGGATGAAAATCAGTTATGTGGTCCTTTGTGAAATATGTACAACTGAATTAAAATAGGATTTCAAATCTGTTATAACTAGACCTGCTATCCAGTCGACTGTGATGCCCTCAACCCTGCCAATGCCATTGGTGACCACATCTTCTCTCCATGTCTGATCTCTCTTAGCCCTGCTGATGGTGCTCAGGCCCATGTCCACCCAATATATGGTGTCATTCTCTGAAAATGAAGAGGCCTTTTGTGTTATCGTGTAAATACTTACTTCACTGAGAGCTCATCTAGTTACTGATGTCCCTCAGTGTTACTCACCAGCGTGGAAGTCAATGCCGACGGCCAGAGAGGTGCCAGACACTGGCACCAAGGCGTCAGATTTGTCTGCCGGGTCGAGTGGAATTCCTCTGATTCCCTCATGAACAGAGTAAAGCAGGAAAGAGCCCATGCCTGCTCAGAGACAATACAATACGTGTTTTGTTTTAGATCGACCTGCATTTTCACTGTACTGTATGTGTAACTGTAGCTGTGACTGTACCTTCACAGGACTGCTGTCCTGTCTTGAGGCTGTATCCAGCTGTGCACATGCAGGCCCTTGATGTTGGAGAGGTGGGCAGACAGAGCTGGGAGCAGTCTCCATTGTTGTTACTGCAAAGGTTGATACCCGCTAAAAGAAAAGGAGGTGATCAATGAGGCCCCAAAAGAAAGAAAAGTATTTCTAGTTTTATGTTGAATGGAACACTAACTTTTTACTTTTCTTACATCCGCTTCAAAACATGACAATCAAGTTATTTTAATCTAAATTATTTTACCAGCTCTTCCAAATTATGTAGGGTTACTTTTTGACTCATTACTAACATAAACCACATGCAGTAATTTTCCGGTGATCTTTCTTACCTTTCTGCACATCCTCATCATAGATCCTCATGTGCATCATAGGAGAGGTGTTGTTCCGCAAAACCTTCCAGTTTCCTCCATCTTTCTTGTCACATGTTCCTATCTGGTCAGTTCCCTGGTCTGCCCACCACATCTTGTCTCCTACAGTGAGTGGCATTGTTTCATATATTACTATGTTATCCTTTTAACATGGGCAGTAATATCATGTAACTATAAACATCAGAAAGATTGAAAAAGAGCAGAAACATTTAAAAGTATCATCTTACCCATAATAGCCAGGGCAGTAGCCTTGGTAAGTTTGCCTTTTACACCTTCCAGGATCTCTAGTTTAGTTCCATCCATCTGACAGCGGTTAATGGTGCCGTTTCCTGAGCTGATCCAGTACAGCTGCTCTTTTTCATAGTCAATAGAGAGGCCTAAGTGGAAAGAATAATGATGCTATTATACACATAGATCTCCAATATGCCTAATTTGTGCTTTCACCCTGTTGAGTTTAATGGAGATCCAGTATTATTTCGCTGTATGGGGTACATCTGCTCACCTACTGGGCCTTTTTGATCAGTGAAAAGTATGGTGCTGTTGCTACCATCCATGTTAGCCATGCTTATGTTGTCACCGTCAGTCCAGTACAGCTTCCTGTAGAGGGATATTAGTGTTATGAGACATGAAGAGGGGCTGAAATCTCTTTCTGGAGCAGAGCATTGCTCTACCAATGAAGCATCACAGTAGAAGACACAACAGAAACATCACATGAGGAAAATCTAGTAGGCCAAGGGAAAAGAGGCAGCAAGGGAACTACAGCTGTACTTTAAAAACCTTCACCAAATGTATTGTTGTTGAAAAGCATATAGGCAGCAAATGCTCTTAAATTCATTGAGTGAAATGGAAAACAGAAAAAGAGCATCAGAAAAAGAATTCACAACTCGATATGAACTGGCGACAACACTCACCCCAGTAGAGGATGCACCACCAGGCAGTGGGGCTTGTCTAAACCCTGGATAACAGCATTCTTGAAAGATCCATCCAGTCTGGCCACATTAATCTGCTTCTTATTGGCATCATAGCTGGTCCAGAAGAGGTTTCTGGACACCCAGTCTACTGCCAGGCCATGAGCGTTAGGAAGGTCTGGGGAAATGGAAAAGGTTAGGGTTTAATCTAATTTTCAGACAGATACAGAAAGGTTTAAGCGTAAACTAGAATTAAAACAAAGAATTGAAAACATTGGAATGACAGATGTTGCTGTAATCGCTCTCACCAGCAGACACAACAGTCTCTACCCCTGTGCCGTTAATGAAGGCTCTCTTGATTGTCTGCGTTCGAACATCTGACCAGTAGATGCGATGCTCCACAGCGTCATAGTCCACCACTGTCACGTTGTCTATGTCTGGCACGGTGAAGGAGATGATGTAGTTGTAGTAGGGGTTGTCAATGTCTACACCCCGGATCTCAATCTGACGAGCATATAGAAGGAACTTGCGGGATTCTGGGAATAAGAAAAAAACATTTACTGAGAAAGACACTTCTGTTGCATTTTTATAAATTATTTCTGAGGTACCTACAAATGATGGGCAAAAAAACAAAGGGAGAACAAATATATAATAAGTAGGTAGCTTTTCTAATTGCTTAACTCTAGACATTATCAGGTTTTATATGATCACAAGATCCCATCTATATTATTAAAAGCTCATTGTGATTAAAGGTTTAGTTTAGTTTAGGCTTCTTCTCACTGTACTAGCCACAAAATAAAAAGGGTAGAGTAAGCTGGATCCCAGGAGACAGAAGCTCAAGAGGGTCAAACTGACCAGTCAGTAACATGTTGCCCTTGTCGAGGCTTGTTCCTGAGAGATGGGAGGTTGAGTAACAAATGACAAAATTCATGCAGCTTTAACTCTGTTTAATTGGTGAATGTGTCAGAGAAAGGTTTGGCTGAGACTCTCCTTAGTTCCACAAATATTTCTGCATTGATGGGGAATGTATCAGACACCCTCTAATCCAATTATCCTTAAATCTACACTGATGAGATGAGGATTGTTCTGTAGAATGCTTAACAATTACATGGACACACAGGCACACAGATTCCCACAGTTACGCCTCAAAACCATCATGAAAGCTACTAATAAAATCACACAGCAATAAATGAAGACTTTTATATAAAATTAAATGGAAATGAGTGAAGAATGCCACGTGGCACAAGAAGAGAAAAAGTAATTAGGTATTCTGTCATAAGAGATGACAGCTAATGACGTTGATGTCACATATGGGAGCTGAGTGCCCCGTAGCGGTCATGACTGTTCTTGGAAAAGATTCCTGCAGACAAAGAGCCTGTTTCTTGATGACATGGAATGAATAGAACAGTGTTATGTGAACACAAAGGTCTGTAGGTGTTTGTAACAGCATCTGTCCTTACCTTTGCAGGTGCGTTTGTCAGGCAGCAGCTTCATGAGGTGAGGGCAGGCACAGGAGAAGGTCTGGTTAAAGTTGATGAGACAAAGGTGGGAGCAAGGGTCTTTTCCATCAATGGTGGCACATGGGTTAGGAGCTGAAAGAAATAAACAGACAGAGGAAGTATTGAAAGAAAGAAAGACACCCAAAAAGACAGACAGGAGGTATTTCCCTGAAGGCCCACCCTATGTTCTATAGATTGCTGTGTATATATTTTCTTATTTAATGTGTGAAAATATTTCCAAAGTATTACATGGACCTCTCCATCAATGGACCCCCAAGGAAAGGATCTTGTTGCCTCGTCACTGTCATAGGCATTGGTTGCAGCTGTCAATCTACAATTCTATGAGATGTCTCTTTTCATGCCTTCAATTACAGGACCTAGTGCCTCTCTGCTGCCCGCACACCCTTGGGATCCCATAGCCAATGGCTACTAGACATCACATTCAATGTGACAAAATAACTGCAAATCTTTTTGTTATTTTGTCAAATCATGTGTGATCATCTGTGAGATCAACACATGACATTTAAGTTGCAGGAGGAGGGTTTTATTTCCTACCCAGCCGGTGGGAAATGCCAAACAGTGAGGTGACTTTTTGATCAACAAGGCAGCAGGGGGTGCTCAAATTGCTGCCGGTGTTAGAAGACAACACGTCTCACAGCTCTGAAAGGTCAGCTGTCTTTGGAGAATAGGAGTCGTGAATAAATGTGTTCAACAATGAACTGTGAGTCCCTGTTCTCTTTTGAGTTAATGCCCAACTCAGTCAGTTGCAGGGGTAGGCAGGGGTAAATTTGAGATATGGAGGCTTTCTCTCTTTCTGTGAGTGTGTGTTTCTCTTTGAAAGTTAATGCATATGTATGTGGTGTGCAACCTACCCTGGGGCTGCCTGGAGGGGTGATAGACCTGCAGGTCAAAGGGCTGTGTGTTGGTACGCTGGACTACTGTGACATTGTGTCCTGTCCATTTGTTGGCTTTGGCCAGAGTGTTAGTCCTCCAGTCAGTCCAGTAGACCTCGCCTCCATACATGGTGACAGCAAAGGGGTGGGACAAATACTCATGACCCCGCAATACTTCAATCAGCCCAGAACCGTCGTACTTAGCAGAGTAGATAGCATCTGACCTGGAGGAGGATTAAGGCAAGGATGTATACTTTACATAATATGTGCATTAGCATAAATGTATGTGTGTTGCTCAGGTTACTAGATAAGCCTGTACTTTGTATGTCATTTTACATAAGCAAAGCACATCTGCATGTTTATTAAAAATGAATCATGGCAAGCAAAGTAAAAAACTGAGCAAGCGGGTGATGTAATGAGTGAGTGGGTGGATGCAATGCAATAAGAGCACTGTATATTTAGAGACTAGTGGAAAATGCTACCTGGCATCAATCCAGACAATGCGTCTTTCCATGTAGTCCACAGTAAGTCCGTTGGGCCAGCCACCACTGCCTGTTTCCCTGTGGATGGTGCGTCTGCCTTCACCACTCATAGATGCTGCCTCAATCCTGGGCAGACTGGCATCCCAATCTGTCCAAAATAAAATACTGCCAACAGAAAATAAATCAATTGTATTGTCCATTTTCTGAAATGGTTGATTGCAACTTTAGAATCTCACAATCTATGTTTCTTACCCATCACGAGGATCTAGGGCAATGGCCCTTGGGTGCTCCACCTCCCCAGCCAGAAGGGTGGTTCTCATAGTCCCATCCAGTTTGGCCACCTCTATCTGGTCCAGATTGCTCTCCACCCAGTAGATGTTCCCTGCTATCCAGTCCACAGCCAAGCCCTCTGGAGTAGCCAGTCCATACTGGATCACCACCTCAAAACTGGTCAGGGCTGAATGTGACACCCATAGAAAAAAGTCTTCTAAAACTAGTATGGTCTTTAGTTATTTATCATGCATTTAAAAACTGAATAGCAAGCTGAAAAAGTGGCCTATTTCACAGCATTTTATTGTTAGTAGGGATTTTAAGTAGGACAGCAGTTGTAATTCAACTAATTTAGTATAGTATCTTGGCTTATGTTACTTTGACCGACAAGAGCAACTGTCCAGTCAGCACATATCGCAAAATAAAATAAAAAAATCTGCCAAACAATAACGTTTTTAGAATTCTTATGGACTCTGTCAGTGAATAGCATGCATTGCTGCTGTGTCTGTCAGTGAGGCTCTGAACAGCACTATCTTTCCCACCTCTAAGAACACAAACATCTACACTAGATTGCCGATTCCTTTTAGTCTTTCCCAGAAACAACGGGCTCTCATGCAGACAAAGTGCAAACCAAAATCTGTGATTATGTCTGGCTAGGACAATGAGACAAGTTCTTCACAAGGCCTTCCAGTAGTAATTAGAGGGAAGGGATATGCCTTCTTTATAGTTTGCTTAAAGGAATGCTGGAGTTTCTGTGTGTATGTGTGGTTAGATGGTGTCTTTGTGAAGCTGGGTGCACTACACATAGAATGCCAACAACTTCAGAGATTCTAAAATGGCCTCAACAAGCAGCAGAAGCTGATCTATGTTAGTCACAATGTCAATGCTCAGGAGTCCTGTTTTAATGGTTACGTTAGAGGGCTGGGAACTGGAACTGCAGTGTGTTGTGCCTCCTACGTTACATCAGTGTTTTGGCTGCAGTCACGCACATCGAGTACTGAGACAAATGGGAAGAGACAAAGCCTTCCATGTGCCCCTTAAGTGCTGTGCTGGGAACACAACCTTGATTGGCAAGGAGACCTGGGGTTTTGGAGCAGGAAAGGCCGACCATGACCCGGCCATTTATTCAGGGTCACAGACTGCCGCTGCTGACCTCTTTTTAAGAAACCTTTTTTTGAATTTGGCTCTAAGAAATTACAGAGTTCTCAGCAGAAGTTAATTTCAGAGAAATGCACAGCCAAAAGCACAAAAAGGATTTACTATCTTAGAAGGAACAATCCACATTAATATTTTTGTGATATTGAACAATACACATATTACTATGTAAACTAGACCGTTCTAAGTGGCTATTCATTCAACCCCCCATTCTGTCTTTCTGCAAAACCTAAAATGCTCGAAAGCTGTAGCTAACTCGCTGTCTCACCTCCATTATCAGACAGTTTCCCACGATAGATCTTGTCCTCAACAACATCAGTCCAGTACAGGGTGCTCTGGTTGAGGTGAAAGTCCAAGGCAATGGTGTTCCTCAGGCCAGGAACCAGCACATTGAACTCCCCCTTGTGAAGCTCAATCCTTCTGATCTCATGGCGGTTGGAGAAGATGATGAAAGGCTTGAAAGGATCTAAAAGCAAAGAAGTTGTACAAGGACAAATGTTAGTGTCTCAACACAGTAAATCTCAAGTCCAAGTCCAGATTCACAAAACCCCTTGATGGCCTTGGATCAAATCCTGCCACAGCTGTCTCTGCAATGTCTCCCCCTCCATCTGTCACGATATGTGACAGACAGATGTGATATGCCACGATACATTAAATACACACACACACACACACAGTATTGTAGAGCCTTTTCAGCACAAGACAAATACTTTTCCTCTCAATTTGAAGCCAAAAATAAATTCTACAGGAAGATTTAAAGTGCTCATATTATGCTCATTTTCATGTTTATTATTGTATTTAGAGATTGTACCAGAATAGGTTTACATGGTTTAATTTTCAGAAAATACCATATATTTGTTGTACTGCACATTGCTGCAGCTCTTCTTTTCACCCTGTGTGTTGAGCTCTCTGTTTTAGCTAAGTGAGTGGCATCTCATTGTAACATCTTTGTTGGGAGTTGCACATGCGCAGTAAGTACTGCTAGCTTGTCAGTTACTGAGCATGAGGGAGTGCCATGCTTTCAGCTAGGTGAGCTTTACAATGTGTGTTACAAAGTGACGCACATTTGTCACAAAAGTAAAGGCTGAACTACAATAATAAATAATAAACAACAATGGAGCAGTTTGTGAACAGTGTTTTCTGATGGAGATGCTAAGTCCCTTTGGGGTGGACTTTGGGTTTTTACACTTTGTAAACCTATAATGTGCACAAAAAAGATTTATAACACAACAAAGGAAAGGGAAAAAGCATAATATGAGCACTTTATTAAAGTCTTTACGCCAAATGGCCCTGTTTTTTATTACCAGTGCTTTTGCAGCTTTCCATGTCAGACTCCAGCTCCCAACCCTCGTAGCAGGAGCACTTGACGCTGGATTTCTCCTGCTCGCACTTCTGGCTACACTTGAGGTGTTTGGCGCAGAAGCTCTGGATCTGGCAGGTCTTGTTATCGGCTCCCAGCTCCATACCCAGGGGACATGAGCACATGAAGCCCTCCCCTGGAATAATGCTGCAGTTATGGCTGCAGCCACCATTGTCCAATGAACACAAGTCTGCAGGCAACAAACAGATGAAAGAGTTGAAATAAATCCAAGACTGGGGAATTGTATGTTCTATTTGTGGTGTTCTAAACAACAAAAGAATCAGGTACCAAACACATTTTCATATTGAAGTTTACGTGTGTAAAGAATGTTTTACCACAAAGTTTCTCGTCAGAGCCATCCGGACAATCGTCAGTGCCATCACACAGCTTCTCAGCAGGCAGGCAGATGGAGTCGTTGGTAGCACACATGTGGTGAGACAACTTGCACACCAACGCCTCACAGTTGTCCTCATCCGAGTTGTCCTCACAGTCACTGTCACCATCACACACCCAAGCTTTGCTGATGCAGCGAGCTGTCAAGACCAAAAATTATCTATTTTAAGCTTGTGTTGTTTTGTGTAAGTTTCAGGGCTTGGTCACACCAGCATTTATACCAAAGATATATTTCCAAATAAATTACTTTTTTATATGTTGGTGAACACGCAAATATGAGCCATTGACCAATTGCAAATCATCTTGATAGTGCTGACCTTTGAGAGAATGGAGAGAACTGGAGAGTCTAAAATGGAGGTATCTTGCAACGTCCAATTTTACATAATACATACAAACTACCTGCGTAATAGATGCACAAATTCATTTTCCACTGCCAGTTTCTGGTGTGACCAGGCACTTAACCTTTAATTTATTTGTCTTCATCTGTCAGAGAATAAAACCTATCTGTACTAACACAACAATATTGCAAAAGGTTCATCGCCCAACTAAAAGCCTCCTCACCAGAATCCCTGCAGCTGAACTTGACTGCTGGGTCACACATGTGGGTCACGCCCTCACAGTTGTTCTCATCACTCAGGTCCATACAGTCTGTGTCCCCATCACAACGCCAGCGCATGGGAATGCACAGGCCGTCCATCCGACACTGGAACTCGTCGATATGGCAGCCCCCTGGAGGACGGGTAGCTGGCGAGAAAACAGCAAGAAAAGTGTGATGGTTAGCCAACAAAAAAAGATGGAGTGTACAGTTAAGTCAATGTCAAAGAAGCAAAACAAATACCAGTAGAAGTCAGCAAATGAAAAATAACTAGACTGGAATCACAACCAGCAAACAACACTCGCACAACCACAAACACTTGGCCAAAAACAGAGAGAACAAAGAATAAGCCATTCTAGTCATTAATTAATTTGTGGGTATGCTGGGACGCAGAGTTAACAACCTGACACTAAGCCAAGTCAAACAGTGACACACACATCTCACCTTTCAACACAGGACAACAACATAGAGGAGGGGAAGGTGTAGAGCTGGGCAATATATCAATATTGTATCGATATCATGATATGAGACTAGATTTAGTCTTAGATTTTGGATATCGTCTTTTCCTGGTTTCCTAGTTTTAAAGGCTGCAGTACAGTACAGTTACCAGACTGTTGTAACTGTTCTATTATTAGCCTTTACCCACTTAGTCACTGAATCCACATTACTGATGATTATTTATCAAAAATCTCATTGTGTAAATATTTTGTAAAAGCATCAATAGTCAACACTACAATATTGAGGTATTTCGTCAAAAATACTGTGATATTTAATTTTCTCCATATCGCCCAGCTTTAGGATGGTGATAGTATTGCTTTTTTATTTCAGCTAATGATTACCAGACGGCAGACCAAGAGAGACCACAAACACCCAGAACACAGATTGCTCATTAGACCAACAGGTCATGCTGGTCCTCCTTTTTTGCATGCTGAGACTTGACGGCAGTTATCTGCATCTCTCTCTCTCTAGCGGTTTCCCACTGTGCTATGACGCTGCCTCAGTCATCGTAATAAAGAGTAATTAACCAGCCAAGCGTGGCCACCAGCTATTTTAATCTGTTAACATGTAAATCAATATCAGTGCAGCAGAGTCAAAACATCTGAGCCATTTTCACAAGACCATGAAAGAGTTTAATTGTTATCTAACCACAAAACAGAATCACATCCTGAACAGAGCAACACAGAGGATTTGCTGTGACTGATAAGCACAAGCCAGAGGGCAGGCATGGGCATGCAGCGCAGAAGATATGGAACGAGGAGGAGGACGATGCCGGCTTCATTACAACGACCTCTTTTCAACTGCAAACAGCAACATGTAAACACAGTGAAATATAATCCATGATGTGATGAGAGCTTGACTCAGGTACAGCTGGAAAAAGCACAAACAATGCAGCAAAAAAACAATTCTTAGAGCAGAGCTATTTCAGTTTGCTACACAGTAATTGTTCCTCACCCTGGTTGGTACAGTTGGCATGTGTCTCATCACTGTAGTCTCCACAGTCATTGTCGCCGTCACAGGTCCAGTATTCTGGGATGCATCGGCCACTGTTACATTTAAACTGGACACTAGAGCAGGAATGGCTGCAGCCTGCTTCGTCACTGTTATCCCCACAATCATTGTCTGTACATAAAAGATTTTATTTTCAGTTATTATGGATTGTTTTCAAATGCAGATTCACGGAAGGTGAAGAAAGTCTAAGAAGATGCTTACCGTTGTCACAGCGCCAATTGATGTTGATGCAGCGGCCATTAGCGCAGGTGAACTGAGTCAAAGGGAAGCAGGTTGGGTAGGCTAAAGAGGGGTCAGCAGAGCATATTTATAAAATAAGAAGAATACTTGTCATCTCAAACTAAAACGTGCTATTCAAGAAAAAGCAACTATATAAAAGGTGCAAGTTGTGACTCACCACAGGAGTCTGGTTCATCTGAGCGGTCTCCACAGTCGTCATCCAGGTCACAAGTCCAGGAGATGGGGATGCAGCGCCCACTGGCACAAGGGTACTGGTTTGGTGGGCATGTGCGAGCTGGCAGGGTAACAAGGTGCAAAACAGGTAAGTGCTGTAAAAAGTCCCTCTCGAAATATCCCTGACTCAGCATTTAAGCTCGCAAGACTCATCACCGTTAAATAAAATATTGACAACCTAATTTCCCATATTCTATTGCTAAAAAAAGAAAAGTTGCCACCCCAAAAAAAAAAAAAAAGAACCTCACGCTATCTTAATAAAGTTAAAGACAATCTGTTATCTCAATTTTTTTGAGACACCAAAACAGCTTTTATAAAAGCAACAAACACTGTTAAGACAATCGATTATCATCGATGCTGTAAATCAATACTCCTGGACGTTTGTAAATTCATGCTGGCATCCACCGCACAAATGCTAACGTAACTGAATTGATTTAAAACAAACAGATACCAATATGTCTGTTTTAGTTGCAACTGGACTGTCTTCCCAAAGTTTTGTTAGTCTGGTATTTCTAAAATATTATCATCATTTTCTATCTTAACCTCAACATGGATAATTTCACTAATACCATTTTTACCTAACAGATCAAAAAATTATTGCAAAATCAAACCAAAAACATAATGAAAAACTGTAATGCTTTCTAAGTACAAAGATGTCCATGTTTGTATATACCAGAGCAGGTGGTGTTGGATTCATCTTCATCATTGCCACAGTCATTGTCGCCATCACATAGCCATCGCAGGGGGATACAGCGGTTGTTCTGGCATTTGAATCTGTCTGCTGGGCAGGTGTGCTGATCTGTGGGAAGAAAACAGAAAACTTTTCTTACTTTCTTTTTTCTTTTTAACACCAAGCTATCCGACTTGTCAATGCTTTCTGTTTAATATACAGCATGCTTAATAATCCTCTCACCCTTAAAATAGGTCACCTTAAATTAAGTACAAAAAAAAGAAGAACTTCGAAGACAAATATGAGTCCATGGTTCTCACAATCGCCTGATGAGGAAAAAGCTTGCCAGTGAAATTACAGTCACATTACAGTGCATGGAAAGAGACAGTCTTGGAAATTAGTTGTTCGCATTAGCCAAGACCCTTAAACAGAAATGTAATGTTTATCTATGTGTTGCTGTGTAACCATGACAATGATGTGGCAGACTTACGACAGAGCTCAGGGGCCTCATCACTGTTGTCCAGACAATCGTTGTCTCCATCACACTTCCAGCGCTCTTGGATGCAGCGGTTGTTCTTGCAAGCAAACTCCCCGGGCTGGCACTGGGGCGGGGGCACGTAGGAGGGGTTGGCTGGAGATGCGATCAGGGGTAGGAGGAAAAACAGATGGGCCATTCAGACATGAGCTAAGCACCAAAACAAAACATTTTTATTGCCTAGGTCAGCGCTCATAAAAGTTAAAAAAATATTAGTGGAGATTGCTTTAAAACTTCTCTCCAGATTTGGCAAAGACGGTGTATAGAATAGCTTGCAAATGAAAAGTACAGCCTAGAATTCTTTAACAGCCTGAACTCCTGCTGAGTAATCAATTTTCCTTAACCTTCCACATTGATCTTTGGTGAAACCTTTCTACCGGCAAAGCTGCTAAGTACCTTTGCAGGTGACATTATCAACATCCAGGATTTGATCGTCGGCACAGCCACAGGACCTGCCGTCAGGAATAACAAGGCACAGACTGCTACATCCACCATTATTAACTCGACATGCATTAGAGCCTACAGGAAAAGACAAAAAAAGAAGACAAGGGAATTATTTCATTAATTTATTAGCAAGTCTTGAAGTGAAATGAATGAGTAGAAGGGAGATATACCTTGTTGCTGGTGTGCATCATACACTCTGATCTCAAAGATGGGTGGCCTCTCGTTACGGAGTAGGGTGACTGTCTTCGTGACCTGGTCCAGTTTGTAGATGCTGCCGCCACGGTACTCATTCCAAAAAAGAAATTGTTTGTAATGACATAAGCCGAAGGCGTGGTTAAGCTCCTGCCCCTCATACACCACCTGATAAATCAGGAAAAAGATAGAGGTTAGATTTCCAAATGTTACCTGCTTTTCAACAATGATTATCTTAAAGTAGCTTGTCATTTTAAATAATGTGGAGTAATATATGTAGTATATATTTCATCATCATGTATCATCAATACACCACAGTCTAAATTTATTCCCTGAGCATTACCAACCTTTCGTTCAGTGGTGTTGAGGTAAACCAACTCAATACGATCGTAGTAAGCATCCACCCAGTACAAGATGCCCTGGGGAATGTCCAGACTCAAGCCGTTAGGCCACAGCACTGTCTTGCTGGTTAAGAACACTTGGTGATGGGAACCATCCATCCAAGCTTTCTTGATCTTCCCTCTGTTGCTCTCTGTGGGGTCCTCCTCCCAGTCAGTCCAGTACATCCATCTGGGAGATGAGAAGAGGTATAACCATGTTCAAAAGCTGTGTGAGACAAGACATTTCTGCCAAAATGTGGCTTTTTAGTTGTTGTTTTTTTAGATGACGTTTGAAAGATCATCCCAAGATAAGGATAGATGCTGTTTCACCCAAACATTATAACTGGGCTAACAACTTCAACATAGCATTTATGGGAAAGAAATACCCATTAAAATAACAATACCCTCCCCTCCAGTGCCTCACCCATGCTGGGGGTCCACAACAATTGCACGAGGGTGGCTCATCTTGCCCTCAATAAGAGTCTTGCGGGTCTGAGATGCCTTCTCCAGCCTGGCAACGCTAATAGTCTTCTTGGGCCCATCATCTGTCCAGTAGAGATTACCTCCCATCCAGTCTACTGCTATCCCCTCTACTGTGTGAATACCTAAGATAAGCAAAGTAAGCCGGTGTGAAAAAGAACCAATTAGCTTGCCAATACATGATGAATAAAGTGAAAATGATACAGAATAACCTGAATTATTATCCTTCCTAAATTCCAGGATTTGGTTAAAGAGTAGAAATAGTTGCTAGAATCCTGTGCAAAGCTGTCATTTTATTCTTACCTTCCTTTAGTATGGTGTCTCTCTCTGTGCCATCTATCTTCTGTCGGCCAATAATGTAGCTGGTGGCATCAGCAAAGTAGATGAATTCACTAGCGGCGTGGAAATCCAGAGCTCGGGGTTCATTAGGTTCTCAATTGGAATCATGTACTCATCAGGCACCTTAGCGTTCATGTCCATGCCCCGGATGATACCAGGACGACCCTTACCGTACACCAAGAACAGTTCATGGTCTGGTTCTGCAGAGGAAGATGAAGAAGAAAATAAAACATTCTCAATGAATAACTGTCATCACTTCTGCCAGTGATTGTTTAACCACCACTACCTCAATGCCATCATCAATCCTCACTGGTGAAACTAATGGGAAGGTTCTCGTTTTGTCAAATTAAATGTTTCCCTCAGTCCTAATACTCACTCTTGCAGGACTTTCCATCGCTGCCTAGGCTGAAACCAGAGCGACAGCGGCACGTTCGGGTCTTGTGGCTGTTGCTTAGCAGGCAGATGTCAGAGCAACCTCCAGCCTTCCCAAACTGGTCCAGGGCACATGCATGGCTGCGCACTAAGCCAGGAAGGAGGGACATGAAAACAACAGTCATGCAAAGACAACTGTTATTAATGGACATGGACCAGTTTGCACTCAAGCTTAGTGCCTTCTTGAATGAGTACCTTGAGGTTGGCGCCTCTGGTGGTACACGTGCAGTGCAGCTCCCCGGTCTACCCGCGTCACCACCTGGAAGTCGGAACTGTTGAAGCGGTTCACTCGGATCACACTGGTCTTGGGGTTGAGGTTGCCTTCGTCTGAGTTGGTGGCATACAGGTAGTTCTCAAATACAGTCAGTCCGTAAAGGTGCTCAATCTGAAATACAGTGAAACAATAAAGCAGCAAATAAAAAAGTGTGCTACTGAGAATGCTGACTCTCAGTGAAACAGCTCGTGGCCCATGACTTATGGCTTTTGTGATTTGTGTTCATATTTTTACCTTGAATGCTGTCTGATGAAATCTGCATCATAAAAACTTTCCTAACAAAGTATTTGTCAGTACAAAACATAGTTTTAAAAGATTTCTAAAAATTTGAAAAAATCTCTGACAGACAGAAACACACATATATAGACTTAGACAGAGGTAGACAGAGAGATAATGAGAGAGAGTATGTGTAAACTGGGCACAGAGTCCACTTCCAATTTGCTATTAAACAGAGAGAGGTCTTACTTTCATAAGGGTCTATTCTGTGTAGCTCTCCTCTACTGTCAGAAAGATGTATAGTTTGGGATCATATTACCTCCCCCACCTCGCTCACACACACGCCATCACCATCACTGCTGTCCTGATTTCATTGAGACCATTCTACCTCGAGTTTAAGCCAGGCTTCGCTAGGGCCAGACTAATGGGCACTAGCCAGGAAAATCATACACTTTAAGTAATATCAATCAAGGCAATAAAAAGGATGTATCCCCAAGAGAGACAGGCTCTTTTTACAGGAGATACATGAGGTAACTGGAAAACAGTACTGCCTCTAAGGATGATGATAATAAATCAATGATACAGATTTGGAAAACAGATGTTTATGTTATCGAAAGGGAAGACTGAAAAGTCAGAAGGGACTCTGACCTATTGCCGTTTGTTTTGACCGCTAAAAAGAGGGCAAAACAATTAGAAATGTATATTCTTGACTGCATCTCTGTGTCTGTTAGGGTGTTTTTAGTTCACCCATCCAACCATCTTTCAAACCTCACCAGCAGGCCCTGGATGATTGTGTGTCGGTTCTTTCCCTCGTAGTCCACCACTTCGATGTAGTCCAGGTAGGCGTCAGCCCAATACACCAACCGGTTGACTAGGTCCAGTGTGATACCATGTGGGAAGACGATCTTGCTGTCCACCAGCTTAGTGCGGTTCTGACCATCCATATCACAGCGCTCCACTCTTGGGGTAGACCCATAGTCTGTGAAGAACACTTTGCTGTGGCAGAAGAAGAGAAGCATAAAAGAATGGAGGGGTTCAGTAATGGTGAGGTGACCGAAAAGGGAATTGTATTAACAAGACATATCTTTATTAATAACTATAATTAATTACAAATGATTTCCAGGAGAATAAAAATAGAGAAGTGACACTCAAGAAAAGGGAACTGCATCAGATGCTAGCTTGTCAGTATCAGGAACTTGAAAAAGCCAACATGCAAGTGTTTATGTAATGCACAGATATCTGTCTAGGTTTCCATCTGGAGGAAGGGCTTTGATTTTTGACCATCTGCTTGGTCAACACGTCGTCTGATCACAAGACAACATTTATGTTGCTAAAACTGAACTGAGAGTACTTGTTAGGTCAAGAAGAGTGAAAGGAAGTACAGACCCCATGGCCGGGTCCAAGGCAATGCCTTTAGGGTTGTACAGCTCTTGGTCTAGCAGGGTCACACATGTTTGGCGGTTAACGTCGCAGACAAACACCCGGTCATCCACGTCATCCACAAAGTAGAAGTTTCCGGTCAGCCAGTCGATAGCCATCTGCTCCACATCTGAGGGATGCAGAGGAGAGAATTTGAGAGAGAATAGGACAGAACCATTTATAAAAAAATTAAATTAAAAAAATAGCCTCTTGAGAGTACAATCATATACCAGCCTCATTTTAAAATTTCTCACTTCATGATGCCACGACCCTCTCCTTCAAAGCGCCCGCAATCTTAAAAACCAAAATCATGGCGTTGAATTAATGAGCTTCCTGTCATCTTCCTGCACTACTGGGTCCAACAGGTTGTCCATTACCAACACTCCACCGGTCTTTGATTAAGGCAAGCAGGGCATGGGGGAGGAAAATGAACACAAAAAGTGACAGATAAAGAGTGATTGCCCTTTCTAAGCCAAACTCTTTCAATGGACTTAAGCAATAACAATAATTTAACAAATAATAATAAGAATAACTTCTGTAAAAAGAGAGAGAGAAATGCTCAAGACTTTACTTTCAAATGAAATTAAGGATATAGAAGAACTACTGGATTATGAAATGCTTAATTATGCATAGCTGCGTTTTTGACCTCAGAAACAACCTCTGGAACTAACAACCTTTTGAGGAACATTTCGACAGTAGGGAACAGCGTCAGGAACCTTCAGGGTGGGATTTGCAGACATGACTGTCACTGATTGGTCAAACACTTGCAGCACTGATTTTGTTGGGATTGTTTTCAAAGTCTTTTTTCTTTTTTTAAAGCGGATGGGCACGAGTGTGTTTACCCCTGCAACCACCAGCCGCCCTCATCCTGTCATGTTGCCTGTAATTTGCCTAATCTTCACAAGTTTTTAGACCACGGTAGAAACATAGACAACAATGGGCTAGAAAAATATGCTAGCAACTTAAAAGACCACAGAACCTGATCTCCTAAAAAAGCGTTTCCACTGCAGTATCTTTCCCAGGTGAACAAGGACCACACCTGTGTTTCAAGAGGAAGAACTAAGCTAAAAGGTTACAGAATAGTCAAGCACAGACCCTGTAACAGATACCACTTGTGAACAGCGTAATTCACAAAATAAGTACCTCATGCCACTTTCAATATTAGGACGAAGGCCTTCCTGACCAGTTTTCAAAAAGATCAAGATAGATTTTAACAGCAAAAAACATGTAAGATTTTTACACAAGCCATAAAAAAAAACTAAGTTCCCAAGCAATTTAGTGTCTTGGTAAAGTGAGAATACCGTAAATAATCCTTGGCATGAACTCCACATGTCTATGGAATCTACAGGAGGGATGAACACACTTCTTCTAAAGATATAAATTTTCTTGGTGTAATGGCCATAACATATGATTTACATCATTGTTATAAGCATCACAACTTTCAGTGACCCATGGTGGCCTCTGCATTTCGTTTTCCACTCTATTTTTTATTTGATTTTGATTTTGACACCCATCTGCACATGTTGGGCAGGAAATGAAAAAACAGACAAGCAAAAGGTTTTGACACGGTAGCACAGAAACATGACACATAAAGCTCTGACATTTTAAGGATCAACTTAAAAATCTTACAAAGCACTCAAAATACTGTTGCAACCCCTCTGACAAAGTAATGTGACATTCTGTAACCCCATTGCTTACTAAGCCAACCAAGAAAGAGGAAGCTTTGCAGACAGAAACTTTGATTTTAGATATACCCCCAGCATTGGGGGGGTATTGGGGTTAAAGTGTTAAGTTAGCACTGAAAACATTTCTCACTTTCTGAGAACCTCCGTCTTATGAGACTAGGTGCAGATATCCCAAACCACAGGGAGCCCCAGCTGTGGGTCTGTACATACAGCCTTGTGTTTTAACAGCTGCCACCTCACTTCCTTTCAAAGCAGAACACTGTATAAACACATACACAATCACACAGACTCAATACTTGCACATACACATGTCTCTCCAGTTAATCCAAGGGACAACTTTGATGTTGGGGTACATGAGTGGGGTCTAACACCATTGACATGAGCCTGCAGTCAGCTAGTCCCAGGGCTTTGACCATTCATAAAGACCCCCTCCCAATCGACCCAACAATGACAACAATGCTGCTCAAAGACAGAGCCAAAGTAAGCTCCACAACAGAGCGTACACACATCTGGACCTAATGTAGAACCCTCCACCGCACCTAACATACATACAGAGCTTCAAAAGACCCGTCCCACATGGGACTTACTGTATGCCTGGTGCTACAATATAAACAGAACTGAGGAGAAAAGAATGAGGTTGTGGTTGGGGAAAAAAAGACAGTTGGATACTGATGGTGAAATAAATCTACATGTCAGAACATTAAAAGTCCTGGTGCACCTCCAAGCTGGAAATACTCTGACAGTCAGCTAAGGCTGTTGCCATTTCACATCTTAAAAGGGGGGTAACTGTAAATACATGAGCTTGTATAAAAATATAGTCAAAAAAAGAACAGAAGGAGGGAGTAAAAGCCAGTCCAAGATGTTTCATAAATAAGGAGGGAAGGTTTGTCATGGAGTTGATAGGGGTTGGGATTCTCCCATTGTTATCTGCTCTAAACCCATACTCCTTTAAAAGAAATCCAGCTGCAAGCGTGGCTTGCACAAGACATTGATTAGAATCACATACAGAGTAAAGGAGCCAGTTGTGCAACACAGTGACTATTGCGTTGTGCAACAGCCTTCAACTGGTGGACCCCTTATCCAGAGAGCCAGACAGTCTGTTGACGTCCTCACCCATTCAGCTTCTGGTAAGTGGAAAGTTTGCTGGGAAACTGAATGAACCCCCCTCTTTCTCCTCATCCAACCACCCTGGTCTCACAACACCATTTCACTTCCTGCCCTTAACACCCACAAGCTCACACTACTCTGAGGAAAGGTTTCACAAACTAAGGGGGTCTTGCTGGCAACAACAAACATGCTTTCTGCCCAAATAGCAAAAGGTATTTACATACAGGGACACTGCCTATTTAGTTTTTCAAACTAGTCACATACCAGTGCTTAGGCTCAGAAACAGGACTACAACATTTGTACTTGAATGTTATTTCCTCTATTTGCATGCCAATGCAAGTATTTACTTTTTTATATTTTAGTGCAAAGCAGAAAAGAATCATCATCATGCTGCTTCCATAATCCTCCCGATACCAAGAGTATCCTATTAATCTGTGCAAAAAACCTCTTTGACCTCTCAAGAGCAGTTTTGGAGTTAAGCGATTATGATTTTCCATAAGGATCTGACATATGACCTCCAGTTAAGAGGCTATAATTCTTAACAGTTAAGCCAGTGGCAAATCCCTGTCTGCTGCAAGTGAAAAAGAGAGGTTATTGGCTGGATAGGAAGACCTGATGATTGCACCTATGACAAAGAATTAGGAGAAGAAATTATAGGTAAAAAAGAGGTCATAGACATGTGCTCTTTGGATTGATGCAGGGTACAGCTGAGAGAATGATGTAGATCAGAAGCCTTTGTTTAAACTAGATGCACATTAACATCTAGTAATATAACAACTATCATGGCAATCCAACTTTTTGTAAGGAGACAGGATGCCTTAGATGATTTTTTCCCATGAAACTTTATGTTTGAAATCAGATGTTGACACATCACAAGACCATCTGTGCACCAAATAATTCTAGAACAAGACCTCAAGAACAAAGACTAGGAAGAAGGAGGAAGGAAGTCTGAACGATGGGAAGAGTGACATGGGGAGAAGGGCTGGTCCCTGCTGTGGAGTTCTGCTCGGAGGGTGGAGAGGATGGAACGGGTAGGCTCTGCTCCTCTTTTATCTTCCCAGTCAGAGATTCACACAGGCAGACAAAGCAGGCCACATCTGGAACCCCTGTCTACTTATCTGCCCTGTTCTCTCAGGCTCCCAGAAGCTATAAATCATCACGTTTGTGTAAACCCTGTACACCCACCCCCTTTGCCTTCATCTATATTATTCTACGGCCAGAGGTCTGCCCAACCTACTTTTAGGAGTGCACCTGAGCCCTGCTCGTTATAAAATACTGAACAGAGCTGACAAAGAGCACATGCTAGCACCATTTATATGATCAGAATTGGTTTTGAAAGAGCAAGTTCCCCTTTAAGAAAAAAATAGGCAAATGGTTTAAAGGACACAGAGGCCAAGCTTAGCTAGCATTTTAAAGCAAACACTCACAAGGGAAAGCATGCTGTATTTTCATCAAATGGCCTTTTGACTGATTCACAAAATTAACAAAGGAGTTTTTGCTCTCTTATCACAGCTGAAAGCCCAGACTGATGCAACATAAAAATTTGGAGTCAGCCAAAGTGCAAAGAGAGCCTCTTGTCTGTTTGTCTGTTTGCTCCCTGAGGGACAGAGGACAGCCAAAACCCACCAACTGACATGATTGGAACCACACTGTCAGGATTTTCCATAGTGTATTATAGTAAAGGTGGGCCACCTTACCTAAAATTAAGACTGCCTCCACTAACACATTTCCACACAGCAAAGGACATACATTTAATGAGTGGGGCTATTGTTTAGTCACAAGAGGAGATGCAACAAAATCTGGGTGGATAACCACCACTGCTCAAACATTTCCTGGGGCAAACCCGTACTGTACATCACAGCAAAAAGCCAGATCCACAGATAATGTTTCAGACACAGCTTAGTTCACTTTTATTTATATAGCACGCTTAAAAACAACCATAGTTGACCAAAGTGCTTAACAAGCTAACAAAATAATATGATGATGATAATATACACAAACAACACACAATTATTATAAATAATTAATAATTATCATTAGTAGAAAAAGGTTAATTGAAAGCCAACGAATAATAGTGGGTCTTAAGCTATAACTCTTAACTATTCCAGAGGTCTGGAGCAGCCACTGCAAAGGCTCGGTCACCTTTATGTTTCAACCTGGATCTGGGCACATTGAGGAACATCTGATTGGAAGAACCTCAGTGCTTTGACAGGTGTGTAAAATAAATAAATAAGAAGGTGACAACCCATTTAAAATCTTGAAAACAAGCAATACAATTTTAAAATCTATCCTGAAACGGACAGGAAGCCAGTGGAGCGTGGCCAAAACTGATGTAATGTGATTACACTTTTTGTCCCGGTTGAAAGTAAAGCCACTGCGTTCTTGATTTACTGTAACTGACAAAGGGATTACTGATCCAATCCAACACACAAAGAGTTACAGTAGTCTAAACAAGATTTAATAAATGCATGTATGACTCTTTCAAAGTCTTTGCATAGCAGGTAGGGCTTGACCTTAGCCAAAAGTCTTAGCTGGAAGAAACTGGTTTTAACAACAAAATTTAAAATTTAAAAGCACAGCTCCCTTTGCTCTTCTTTTTGTGTAACCCCTGCAGAGCCATTTCCTAAATTTAATAGATGGTCAATCACCTGATTGTCTTATTCCAAACTGCAGAACATTAGGACCTAAATGCTGGTTTTACTAGCTTATTAAGTTAGGGCATCAAAGGAAAACAAAGTTTTTTATATTTAAAATATATATTTATTTTATATAAATATAAAAGAATAAGTCATCTAAGTTTAATTTTAGATGCTTCCTCTTATTTACAGGTTGACTATGCTGTACAAGGGTACAATGCAAGCAATACATATTCTAAATGTGTACACAAGTGGGTCAGCAAATAGACAGATCTACAGTATGTGTACAGTGACAGCCAAATCTCAATTCATAAAAGGTAATATGTCACTAAGTAATGAGTGCTTGAGTCAAAGGTATTTGGGTTGATGTCTCTGCATGTGTGTGTGTGCCACAGCTATGAGCGTGGTAAAGTGATATGAGACGTCTGGAGGAATGTAGGGGCTGTTCAGCCTGACATAACCCAACGCTGGAATGTATACTCCACACGCACGCACGCGCGCACACGCACACACACACGCACACACACATGCACACACGCACACATACCAAATCACTACCTTATCTCTCTCTCTCTCATTTTATCATTCCCTTGTCTCTTTTGCTTACATCTTCAGGGTCCCCTCTACACGTAAACCCCTTGCCCCCATTTACCTCTCAGACCAATTAACAGAGCGCTGGATAAAAAGCCACAGTGGCAAGCCTACAGAATGATATGGGATAAATGCAACTCATGAGAGTGCAGTGAATCAAGTTTTGGAGGTTGTGGTTCACGGAGTCTCTGGGCCTCGGGTCTGCCCCGGCTGTCAGCAGTGACGGCAGTTGCAAGCTTCATTTAAAGTGAATACCAGTCAAGACACTTTAATCACATTGCAGGTTTTTCTCCACTTGTTTTCTTCGCATCTGCCATTCATGTCTGGGGATGATTCTCAAGGAAATGCTTTCCACACCTCCAAACTCATTCATACACACCCAAACCCTCACTTTTATGTTTTGTCTACATTTCTGCCCCCATTCTTAGAGGTTAACAGCTCTGTCAGCCAAACAGAAAAAAACAAACTTTGTCAGGCATAATCAGAGATAAATCATGTCAGCACTATATTTGCAAGTATCTTTAAGGGAAATGTGTACACATGCTTTGTAGGTCTGTGGCTGGGTGTTGTCCAAGAGATGAGAGTATGTTAGTTAAGACGATGCCTCAAGGATACTAACTCTACAGGCCAGACAATTCACTTGCCACTGTTTAACAGTGTCGGAATGAGGGTTGCACAATTAATCAAATTTTAATCACGATCACGGCTTCCCACGATCAAATTTGCGTAATCGAGCGATTTTTTTAATTGAGTTTTTTTGCAAAGCCCATCTACCGCTCCGTAAACCACTGTCTGATCATGAGCCAGTCAGAGTTGTTCCCTGCACCGCCCAGCTTAGTTTCTAGATGTAGACAGTCACAGAGGACAGAGTAACATGAGGAAAATTCAACAGATAACAGTCGGTCTCAAGTTTTACCACTTTACTAGTAAACGCAACATTTTGTCCCGTCTGTGTTGTTTTTCAGACAACAGCAGTGACCAGTGCTAGTTGGTGCTAGTTAGTCTGTTAGCTCACATGGCTCTAGGGCGCGAGTAATATTTTCCCTCTAGGTTGCATCCGCTGCCTCGACACAAACGAAGCAATGTTGTTTATATCGATATGGTTTAATTTTACGTTACATGACCCATTTCTTCTGTAAAGCCGTGCCTGTGTTTGGCTCTCTCCTCCTACTCTCTGCGCAGCCCCGCCCCCATTCACTCACACAGGCTCCGCAACAACAGAGACAGAGCGGCAACAGCGCCGGTGTCACGCTTCTGACATTTGTCCACAGTTTTAATTGTTATTAACACAGCTATATATTGTTAAGCATGAGAGGCAAATCTGTATTTTTACCAGTGTTTCCGCTGGTAACATTAAATTACATAAAACAAGATCAGTGGGAAAATACTTTTCCAGGCTTCTGAATAGCCATGCACAGTCAGTACATTAATCAAGCTACACAGTAGGTTAAAGTTTGCATGTCCCGAAATGTGTAAATGAATGCCTGAAGGCATGCTGCCAGCTTTATATGTATCATATCACTGTAAGCAAGCTACACACATATTGCCTCTATGGGAGGATTTAGTGGTATGTCAGGCCCCCCCTGTTCTTCACAGACAAACCTTTTGAAAATTAAAGCTGGACTCAGCGTTTCTACTTCCACTTTTTTATGCTGATATGAGAAGCTTTCGGAGATGAGGCTGTACTGCTTCACATCTTACATTTGTCTAAGCTATTAGATGCAATGTTGACCATTTGGTTCCTGAGGCAAAGTATGGAAATTTCACACGGGTGAGCTGACTAACTGACAACTAACTGATTACCTAAGTGTTGCTTGCATGCTCTTATGAGAGTAATTAATTTCTCATTCACTGGTCATGCCCTCAAAAGTACCTGATAATATGTTATTGTGTCAGCAGAAAATTCTATTTCTAAATACAAAAGCTTTCTGTTACAATCCAAGTCAATTTTGTCAATGAAACCCCTACTCACGGTGCAGACTGAGGGAGATGTTGATGGTGCGGATGTTAGTGACAGTCTTGAGGTCAGGGATACTGGCGCACTTCAGCTGGGTGGCAGCAGGAGTGTCACCCACATCTATCCAGCAGACGGTCTCGTCGGAATAATTGAAGTCCATAGCCATGGTCTGCTTGGTGGGGATGGAGTGCAGCCGTGAAGTGGAGCCGCTCAGGGAGGTGCAGCGGATGTCATGGAGGTTAGCAATCAACAGCATAGGCAGACGATCCACTGGCTCTGGGGAGGGTGGTCAGTGAATAAGAGGGGGGCGTAAGGGGGAAGAGATATGAGAAGAAGATGGAGAGGAGTCAAAGGTCAATACATCTCTCTTTAGTAAACAAGCCTGTAAACAAAAGGGGGTGTCACAACATGCAGGTGTAATTATCTGATATAATACAGCTGGAGACATTTTCAACAGAGAAACAACTTTTTTTTTTTTTTTAATGAAAGGCATCCTTCTTTTTTGTTGAACTTTTAGTGTTCTCACCATTTTTGGCTTTGCAGGAGCGGTTGTCAGGCTGCAGCAGGTAGCCCTCCACACAGCTGCAGGTGTATGAGCCCTCGGTGTTAGAGCATGTCTGACTGCACGTCCCATACACATTGCACTCATTGAAATCTGCAGGAGAATAACACAATGCATTAACAGACACAGTCAATGAAGGAATATATAGATTGTACAGCACTTAGCACGTAGTGCATTGGGTATACTTGGATACAAACTGTTATAGCATAAGTCATCAAAAAGCAAAGGTTACTAACAAACCCTGGAAGATGAATTTAATTTCTTTACATGCTGCCCCATGTAAATTCTAGTCAGCAAACAGAAAGTCAGAGTAATCAGAGGATTTTATGATTTTTTCTTTAGCCAAGTTACAATAAAAATCTGCCATATCACCCACTCACCTTTACATGTCTTTCCATCTGCAGCAACCTCATAGCCGTTGCTACAGTAGCACAGAGGCCCATCATGAGTCACAGCACAGTGAAACTGGCACCCATGGGATGCACAGCCTGGTGCTTGTTCTGAAGCAGAGAAAAACAGAGACACATAAAATATGAAATACTGTGGAGACTAACATGGAAGATGGTGGGGGTTAAACAATTGCCTGATCTTAATCCCAATGCAATCGTCACAGAACCATACTGTCATATCCTTTCACATCTTCACTGGAAGATCAGATAAGATTGCAGATGTGCGTGTGTGTGTCTGTGTGTTAGAGTGGGGTTGGCACACGTGCATGCATGTGTATTCATCTGTGCAGCCAAGGTGATTTAAATGTGCATACATTAGGGGGCCTCTTCTATCCCGCCCCCAAAGGGAACTCAAGGACAAATCCTTTTGGCAGGAAATGAAAGAGGAGCATCCACCCATACCCTCATCATGCTAGCTATAGGGTCTGTGTTTGCATGTAGTTGTGTTTCTAGGCTTGGAAATGAATGGAGGGATGGTAGTGATAGTAGTACACATCTGATATTACATAGTCTATATTCTTGACGTTCCACTTCTAGGATTGTTCCAGTGCTGCAGGCCAGATGCATGTAATTTCGCAGATTTCCATTTCCTTCAGTTTTATTTTTTACTCTGGTGGATTCATAAGGACTATGGTTAACTGCTCCTCAGAACTCTGCATGGTAAATTGACACAGCTAGCTAGCCTATCTGTCGAGTTTTATCTCGCAGTGGGTCTATGAAGAGATTATCGCCACCCATGACGATTGTGATTGGTTCAAAGAAATGCCAAAAAAACAGAGCACGTTTTTCTCCCATTCCGGAATTCTGGGTGAAAGCTTTATCTCTGAATTATGATTTATGCTGACATAAAATATGACGCGTAATCTCATGCTGCAGTCCTACATTGCAACAACCCCTGGTTACCCTTTGAAGCTCCAGGCACAGCAATATTTTATAAGTAAGGCCAAAGCCTTAACATAACCTTCCAACACTTACACACTCCATGACGATCTAAAGAGCTAAACTTCACTTAGTCTCGCTTTGCCAGACCATCCTCCACACGCTGCTGAGGAGGGTCTGGCTAGTCCATCCATCCATCCATCCATCCATCCATCTCTAGCAGGAGACCCCAAACTTCCCTTTCCCAAGCCACATTAACCAGCTCCGACTGAGAGATCCCGAGGCATTCCCAGGCCAGGTTGGAGATATTATCTCTCCACCTAGTCCTGGGTCTTTCCCAAGGCCTCCTCCCAGCTGGACGTGCCTGGAACACCTAGTCCACACAGCATTCCAGGATGGAAGAAAAACGTGCTCTGGTTTATTGGCATTTCTTTAATTACATCAATTACAATAGTCATGGCCAGCGCTAAGCTCCGCATGGAGCAGCTGCAAATTAGCCTGGTTTTGGTGGAACGTGTACTTCAAAAGGTGTTTTAGTCATGCAAGAGAAAACTTTGATTGAACAGATAGTCTAGCTAGCTGTCTCAATATACTATGCAGAGATTTGAGGAGCAGTTAACTATAGTCCTCATAAATTGACCGGAGTTTAAAATTCCAAAACAAAGAAAGTGGAAGGAAACGAACATCGGCAAAAAAACATATCCGGTGGAATTTCTGGCGGCATCGGAGCAATCCCGGAAGTGGAACGACGTGGACCAAACTTCACTCAATACTTGCGTGTAACTGTTGACAAACATTCCCATGTAATTTTTTTACAGAATGTAAACCCCAATGTAACAAATTACAGTGAACCCTCGCTATATCACGGTTCACCTTTCACGGTCTCGCTGCTTCACGGATTTGCATTGTGCATTGTGTTCTGCATTCAGCAAACATAATCAATGGTGGCATGTCGGTTTATAAGAATCTTTTTGCCCAAAAGAAAAAAGAGCGACAACAACTACCGATAACTATGTTCTTCTCTCGAAAAACACACCTGCACCGCGGGCTTTAGAAGAAAAAAATGCTACAGAGCGGAGTCGGGATGCAGCGGCTCCGTCAGAAGAGCAGGGAAATACACAAGTCACTATTTTTACTTTGTATTTTTTTCATAATCATTTTTCATTTTCTCCCGTTCCAATGACTCTGGTCGCGGTGGGGCGGTGCTGATCTCCGCAATTTGAAGCCTTCAGTTTGTATTGATGATTAAAATTATTATTTTACAGTACAGTAGATATTTGTAAAAAAAAACGTTTATACAGTACTTTTATTTGTTAAACAAATGCTTGGGCCTGTAAAATGGTTTTGTTCTTTGGTTTCAATGTATTATGGAGTATTTCATCGTATAATAATTGTAAAAAATATTAAGGTTACTACTTCACGGATTTCGCCTATCACAGGTTCTTTTTGGAATGTAACCCCCGTGATAAACGAGGGTTCACTGTATACATAAAATAGGCTTACACTAGCACAGAGAAATTTACCTTGATGTCCAACAAAAATCAGAGAATGGTCATGGACACACTATGTTTACAGTAGCTAGTGATAGTATGGCTGTGAAGAGCGGAGACTGGTCCAGTGAAGGGCCCTCATTATATAAAGCCTGTGGCACTATGGGCCACAATGACCCTTTTGTTGTTGCCCTGCTGAAAGGAAGAGTCCCCCAGCAAACACTGTGGTCCATTTCAAATCCATTCACCAAGCCTGTGAGAGACCACAGACAACTAGAGTGCTTAAACTACACCTCTGGCCAGGGTAATTTATTTTCTCTCTCTTTCTTTCTTTCTTTCTTTCTTTCTTTCTTTCTATGAGTGGGCGATATAGAAAAAATGAGTATCATCATCAACATTATCTCAATATCACCCTGTGTGAATACAAAGTATTCAAATCATACAGCCAACTCACATCCATCCATTTCTAATGTGTTTTATGATAAAAAAAAATCTGTTATAATTTATTATAATTCCACAAAAGAACAATTATTTTTGACATATTTTGATTAAATCTAAATGATCATTTCTTTAGACATGAGAACTATAAAGTTTGATATGGTAAGACTTTTGTTACAATAGAATTCTATGAAGAGTTGATAAATGTTATTACTGATAAGACTTGTCGCCCATCTTTTATGAGCTCCAAAAATTATGTGTAGGGTCTACTTGATTCACTTTTTAGCTTATCCTTAAAAAATAATTGTAATAATGTAGTTGTACGGTAGCATGAAGAGCAGAGGACATGACAAAAAGACAGAAAATGCAATAATAAGAAAATAATGGAAAAAGAATGACAGAATTAGGAGAGGAACAGAAAGAACAAAACAGAAGAGGAAGGCAGGCAGGGCAAACAGTGGTGGAACTGAGTTAGCAAGTTCCAGCTCTAAGCAAACAAGCAACAGCAGTGTGTCAGACGTTTGACCAGGGGTTAATAAACGGGTTAATGAACGAAGCAAACAAATCACACAGTGACACACTGGAGGCCTTCAGTCCTAAACAAGCATGCCAAAGCCATTGATCCTGTTACTGCATGGATGGCAACCCTCAATTTCACTCATTTATAGCTCTTTAAAAGGGAAGCAGGGAGCGAGAATATAATAGCCTTTTTCCACCAAAATTAGGGCATCTATGCAGGTTTTTAAAAGAGCAAGAATCCTGCTAAAAACATGTGAAAGACTCCTATCTCATTGCCAATAGACAAGTATTGTTTTCGGGAGAGGGTTCCTCATGTGTCACATTCAACGTCACAAACGCACTGGAATTTGACTGACGAAAGCAACTAATCGGGGTGAATATTAGCAGGTCCACCCAGGTGTCATGTTTCCATCACTACCGATCGGAGCTGGAGCCAATAAATACCTGTGACTAACACAGAGTAATTTGTCTCTGGAATAAATGTTGATTGTAACCTTTCCCACTGAAGACAAAAGCCATATATTAGTGGGGGGTTTTGTCCAGTGGGAAAGGGGCTAAATAAGGCTGTTTTCCAAAAGTCCCAGCAGACTGTGTTTCATCAGAAGACATATCACATATGTGTGCACAATTGAACAGGTCGTCAATAACTTGCTGATGATAATTAAGGCGTTTATGATTAATGACAGCACAAGTTCCAGATGCATCCTACTGAGGTTGTGACCTCCTCAAAGACATACATAATATCAAATGCAAATTACTGAGGGAATTCTCAACACACACAAATAAAAGTCAAAGAGGTGATTAGCATGAATAAGATGATAATATTAGAGACAATGAGAAAAAGAGTATTAGGAAAGGCGACAGAGCCATGAAGAAGAACTGCTCTTGGACACTTTCCATGGCCAGTACATAAAGAAATTTATGAAAGTTGACATTTTCTTTAAAATCCAATCATGGGGCTGACAGGCCAGGTGCAACAGGGTGACCCAGGTACAGGGACCGGGTGGTGTTGCGGTCATGGCCGTAGTACACAACAACATTCTTAACGAATAAACCTAACTCCTTACAAAGACAAGCTCATCTATCCATCTGGCTTGAAAACAAATTCCTTTCCTTACAAAATATCTAAAATAAATAAAACCTCCCTGCATTTCTACACCCAGAGGCTGTATTTGAAAGCACAAATTGAACACTCACTTTATAAAACAACCTATTCCAGTGTGTGGCATTTTTAAGAGAGGCAATTCCCAGGACATTCCTACCTTTGTGCTCTCACTGTTTGGAAACAAGTCTTCACATGCCCCTGTCCTCTAGCTGCAGCTGACAAAAAACTACCGCTTTCCTACACTGTTCCATCAAATTACCTGATTTCTGCTTCTTAATCTGAATGGTTTGCACATATTTGAGTTCATTTTGTATGCATATGCATAGCTTTCAAATAACTACTTTGCATTCTAGCATTGCATTAGCAGATCACACAAAGAGGCACTATCGAAAATAGTTTCATACTGTAAAATTACTTTGTGATTAATCAGTGCATTCCATCACACAGAGAGGTTGGTGGTAAATGCTGCATTACTGAAAAGAAAGAACTCTTGAGAACCAGATTTCAGACTTAAAGGAGATAATGATTTGTTTATCCAGGTATGTGGTTATCCATAGGCTCATCAATTGTGAGCATAAAAGTGTATTTATAGGTGATTGTGTGGCGCTGCAGAGTCAAAGAGCGCAAAGTAACCGTATGCCATCACATGCAGGGTAGTGGCTTGAGTAATAAACAAACAGTGGCTATCATAGTCTCAAACAGTGGCAGCATGCTGCCCAGCATGCTTAAACTTACACAAATACTCAACCACAAATGTACAAAACACATAATGTGGCACAAAACAGGTTATGTATCGCAGCAATTTAAAATAGCTGTGAGAAAGCAGATATATAACCAATCGGACATTATTGCTTTTACATCACTTTTTGCCCGTCGTAGGATCTTATTGGTTTGGACATCAGTTACTCCACCAATGGTGGCCGCATGGTTAAGGGGTTTTATTTTTTCTTAAACTAGAAAAAGTTAAATTCACATTGAAAGGGTCAGTCCAGAAATTTTACTTAAAAGGCACCCCTTTGTGACCTATTTTGAGAATCTTAAAGTATTGCCTGAAGTACCTTTTTATTTTTTAATAATAATTTTTTTTTATTCTTCTCTCTTTTTCCTTTTTTATTTTTTCTATGTATGTTTATTCAAATCAATGGTCAACTACCTTAATGTGGTGGGAGTTAAGTAGCCTGACTGAAAATTGTTAACAGAGTTTAAAGCCTTGTTAATCAACTGGTGTTGAAATGGGGGCATGCAGTTGTACGCTTGTTTTCAATGTGTAGATCCTTAAACTGTTGTGAAGAACTGTGTAACAAACAAAATGGAAGTAAGGGAGAGGGGGAAAAAAGAAGCGAGACCATACCATGCTGTTACAGAGACTGGAACATTTAATTGGCATTAAAGGAATCGCACTAAGCTAGTTTAAATCCTATTCATCTGAAATATTCTCAATTTATGTATGTTAGCGATGAATCCTCCAGGCACAACAAAGTTGGCCATGGCATTCCACAAGGCTAAGTGCTTGGATAAATTCTATTCACCTTATATATGCTTCCTGAAGGCAATATTATTAGGAAACACTCAATTAGCTTTTACTGTTATGCGGATTACACCCAATTATATCAATCAAGCCAGATAAAACCAGTCAGTTAGCTAAACGTCAAGCATGCATTAAAGATATAAAATCATGGATGACCTACAATTTTCTGATGTTAAACTCCGACAAAACTGAGGTTATTGTGCTGAGCCCTAAACGCCTATCTAGCTACTCTCGATGGCATTGTCCTGGCCTCCAGCACTACTATCAGAAATCTAGGAGTTATTTTTGATTGCCAAAATTAGGCACATCCTGTCTCAAAACGATGCCTGGATTATTTTATAGTTTAAAAACTAGTCCATGCATTTGTTACTTCCAGGCTGGACTATTGTAATTCCTTACTATCTGGTTGCTCAAATAAGTTTATTAATATGCTCTAGCTGATCCAGAATGCTGCCGTCCGTGTTCTGGCAAGAACTAAAAAAAAGAGATCATCTTTCTCTTGTATCAGCTTCTCTGAATTGGCTTCCTGTAAAATCCAGGATTTAATTTAAAATCCTTCTCCTGACCTACAAAGCTCTAAATGGTCAAGCACCATCATATCTTGAAGAGCTTATAGTACCTTATAGACCCACTAGAGCACTGCGCACCAGTACTCTAAAAAATACAATAGGAGCCAGAGCCTTCAGCTACCAGGCTCCTCTTCTATGGAACCAGCTCCCAGACTGGGTTAGGGAGGCAGAGTAAACATAAAACTCTCCTCTTTGATAAAGCTTATAGTTGGGGAGTGAGGAGTTGCAGCGTTCGCCTAGACCGGCGGGGGAAGGTGTATAGCTCCAGACACGGCACCCCATCTCTTCTCCGCTTCTTTTCATAGTCTTCAGATTCATCTACCAACCCTTATAGAACTGGCTCAGGTTGGCCTTGCACCAGCTCTTAATTATGCTCTTTACGTTTTAGACTGGGGAGAGTCCTTAAATTTTAAACTTTGGAGAGTCCTTATGTTTTTTCGCCCAGCAGTTTTCCTTGGATTAGGGTGGCACCTAAATCATGGTTGCAGCTGTCAGCTGTCAGTGATTCAACACACTGTAGCGTCTCTGAATACAGTGATGGGCAAAGAGTGGCAATAAAACAGGTCTTGTCATGCACAACAACTCTAACTGCAGCCAATAAACTCATTTAGATCAAGACCCACTCATGAATAATGATAAAAATGTGGGCTTACTACAGGCAACCTCTAGTAGCCTTTGACCGATTTTCATTCCACAGTTACTAGGACAGGAAGGACAATGAGGACAATGAAAGCCCACTGCATGCATACACAATAGTATCAGGCCATTACAATAACGAGGGAGCCCTTTGAGCCCAATGGTGAGAAAAAGAAAAAAAAAACTCTAATTTTGTCTTACCTATCAATCAGTCACTTCTGAGGGAGGTAGGTCTAAACGGCCTTGCCCCCCAACAGAGGTGCCCCCAGATGACTGTGAAAGTACAAATGCAGGCCTACAGAACAATGAAAATACTCAACTGTCACCAATATGACAGAAAAAACATAACTGGCAATGGTCTGAAAATGCTACATTTAGATTTTTAGTTTAGTTTTTTTTTTTAAGGCCTGTTAAATATAGGCCTGGAACTATACTTTGTGTTTTGACCAAAGGATGGCAAAGAAAGTTAGACAAGCAAACTTAGACAAGTTGAGAAAACATTCTCAGCATGTGCCTTTTACATGCTCTGGAGCAAGGCCAATCCCTTTTTATAAATATGAGACTGTATATTCCCTTATTTTGCAATCAAAGACAGTTTTTAAAGTGTAACATTGTTATCAGGCTTGCCAACACTATCCAGAGCAACAGTATAATAAGTGTATTGCTATTCTACTGCCAGCCAGTGTTCTGATATTTAAATTTTGTGCAAGCAGCATAAGAATATATGCATGTTCTGATGTGGTTTTTTGTTTTAAAATGCAAACCAAGTTTCAATCAAGTGCTAGATTAAGTGCTATACCTGAACCTTGGAACCATATTGCCTGTATAAACTTCATCATCCATCACAGCACCAATAAGTCCACTTGGTTACTTCCTTGCTATCATTCCTACTGTATACACAAACCATACCAACTAATCCCAAACCTTGGCTTACAGTATGAAAATGCTACGAAAATGTATTTAAGGGAGATAGAACTACTGCCTAACCCTCTTGCTACACTCCTCTTTCTAACCACTCATGTCAACAACTTTGGCAGAATTACTTGAACACGCCGACTGACAAAGTTTGCTTTCAGGCATTAGCGCCCCGGTGTACTTGCACAACCTGGCAGTTTGAACAAGCAAACACTAGGATGCTTGTGAAAGACCAGGCCTTTCCCTGAAAAGAGGGGAGCTCACAAACAGCAATGCCAAAGCTTTGGGACACACTGCTGGTGTGTTTGTGCATGTGGGGTAATGGGTGTGTTTGGGTGTGTATTTCCAAGAATGTGACTGTGAGTGTATGTTTGTGGGCATGTGTTGAGTATATGCATGCATTACAAGCCCATGAACGTGTAGGTGTATGACCAGTGCTTTATTGAGGACAGCTGGACTTGTGTATGTATAGGCAGTGCATGTTGTGATTTGATGACTGTGTTGTGTGAAGGCTTGTATCACAGTGATAACCAGTGTGTGGGATACTAACACTCTCACGCACTCTGTACAACTGTCCACTTCATCAGCCCAACAGTGCTGCTGCTCTTCTGGGGAAACCTTATCACACTTAAATGCTCTGAATAATGCAGAACTATTTGATCTAATAACTCAACTCTGTGTAGAAGAGCTATTCATTCAGTCTTTACCTTTACAGGTTGGTCCAATAAGAAAACACTCTATTGCATGGGTGTAATGTGTACAGAGGAGATTACAATGTAGAGATATAACATCAAAAGAAATAATACAAATAGAATAGAAAAACAGACACTATAACACATAAAGTCGCAACTGATACAAAGATAAAAAAGGATAGATTAAAAAAAAAAAAAAACACATGAAGCCTACATTACAGCTTTGGTCTGAAATTAGCAGAAGAGCTAAGGTAATAAGATAAGATCCAAGATTACAGACATTATTTAAGAACCTGGCAGACCAACCCATGTCCCAGGACTTTGGTCCACTGAGACCTAACAGTAAATATTTGATTAAGTGATTTCATATTCCAGGAAAGGGATCTTGATACGGAATAGCAGTGCTTCACTACTAAAACAAGTAAAATGGAGACAAAACACACAGGCGTGCACAACAGAAATTTTAACTATGTATCCCAACATGAGTTATTAACTATAAACAGGCAGAGCTTCAGACAGCTATATCTGAGGACTGCTTTGTTGAGTACTGAAGCAATCCTCTGTAGGCAGCCAGTGTTTGCTCCTTTGTCTGCTGCAACAAAGACAGACACTATGGACCCAATATGTTCCATCACTCATTCTATCAATTCTAATTAATGGTAGAGGATTTGATGGGATTCTTCTCAAGCTGCATCCAGGCTGAATGCTCATCATTCCCGCAGGGATTGGGGAAACAGCCTCATAGCTGAACTGATTGATAAATTAATGACTTTTTCCCGAGAAAGAGAAATTCCATTTTAATTGCACATGTCAGAGCAGGCCAGCACTTTAAATGACCTATTAGAGGAGATTATTGCATAGAGATTATAGTTTTGGATGCTTGCAAGGAGATGCTTGCAAGGAGAAGCTGGCTGCTCACTTTTTACCCACAACAAAGGCCGACACTAGAGAAAAAGATGCTATCTTTTCTGAGTGTGTTTGGCAGAAAATTGGAGCTAGCAGATGTGTGTGCATTCTTATGTGTTTATTACCTCTGCAGTGAGGGCCCTCATCCCAGCCATCGGAGCAGTCGGGGACTCCATCACACACTTTGCTCATATGGATACACACATCCAGGTCCAGGCACCCGTGTTCATTTACAGGACACTGGTTAGCCCTGTTGTGTGAGCCTGGGAAACAAGCAAAACACATGTAAGGAAACTGCAATACAAAGCCAAATATAAAGTCAAACTCAAACAAATGACTTAGAGAGCGGTAAAATGAAATTGTTTAAATTTAAATTGTATTTGGCTTGATAAAACCACTCTCAACAGCATCTACACAGGCAGTTTTTACAGTATATGGTTGGACTGTGACTAATAATAATAATAATAATAATCCCGCAAGAGGAAATTACAATTTACACTGTTGTTATTACACACATGACACAAAGGCCTGAATTACACTACACGCACACGCTCAGTACCTATACATGCACTAATGGAGAGATGTCAGAGTGAGTGCTGCTCATGGAAAGATGCCCCGAGCAGTTGGGGGTTCGGTGCCTTGATCAAGAGCACCTTGGCAATGCCCAGGAGGTAAACTGGCACCTCTCCAGCTACCAGTCCACCACCATACTTTGGTCCTTACGGGGATTGAACCCAACTCCCTACTGACTGAGCTACTGCCACCCTGGCTATGGGTGAGGTCCCTAGCTATGGACCCTTGTGCCTGTAGATAGAATCACACTTGGAAGGATTTGTCAGGATAAAAGCAGAACATTTCCAGAATAGTTAGCAAATGTCCAAATGAAGAAACAAAATATGTATTTTACTGGCTGCCTTTATTCACTGCAGTAGGCTTTAGATTTTTCAGTTAATTTCTCTACTGTTGTGAAGAGGGCAGTATCCTCAATCGGCATTAAAAGGTCAATTTAGAAAACCTCCTTGTATCTTCATTTTTACACGTCAGTTTAGTTTTGCCAAGGTGGAACAACAGTCGACAGGTTAAATTCTACACTGATATAAAATTGTAATGATCCTTTGATGGATACAGGGTTCTGTCACAGTATGACTTTTTAGCACATGAGAAACGGAATGTTCCTAGAGAGCCAAATATTATGCACATGACATATGTGCACATATGCAGTTACTGTGTATAGTATGGCAGAGCGATGAAATATAGTCTGCAAATGTGATCATTTGGCAGATAGCAACGGAACATTATTATATAATTACAATGAATCTAAGGTGTGTGGAGGGCAAAGTACAAAACATGATCTCCACTGGTCCAGAAAAAGCAGAGATTCTTGTTGCCAGCATTGTCAAAATATAAACATAAAACATAAGTACATGCCGTTTCTTCCCTTCATTCTCTCCCACTCGTCTCTCTATCTCCTCAGCCCACACTGCAGCGCAAACAGTTGGCTTTGGCTGTTTTTCTTCTTCTTCATTCTCCTCCTCCAGTTTGCTTTACCTTTCTCTCCCTCTAACATCTGCTGACCCATTTAAAAAACAAAAAAACACTAGAAGCAGAGAAAATACAGTTCACTGCCTTCACAGGAAACAATCTGTAGAGTTCTGCGGGTTTATGTACGGTGCTGTGTGAGGCTTTGAGAGGATGATATCTGAATTTGTCCAGGCCAGACTGCAAACCTGATTCAGATGCCTCCTTCAAAATCTGACATACACAAAGTCTTCAGTGTCTGAATATTATGCAGCCAAAATGCAGTTTATTTGACCTTTATTTCTGACTCATGCAGGTTGAATTTTTCCTCATCTGAAGTGAGGGTAACAAATAACAAAAATATAATTGACATTCAGTATGTTATGTATTTGTGTCATGCACATCCAGTTGATATGTGGGAGCTTATTGGGTCTTGAAAGGAAAGTCAAAATACAGCTCTCTTGTATTCTTACAAGACATGCCCTTAAATTAATCAAAGTGTGGATGTGCAGGAAGACATATGAGGGAGATCATTCCCTGGAGAAAATCACAAGCATTCCGTCCAAGTCCTCTCTATCCATCCAATAGATTAGTAACTACACACAGATCATAAAATATAACAAGTACCTTAAAGTGAAAAGAACTTCCATAATTATCCTACCAAAATAGCCTGCGTAGAAAATGTGCCACATTCGAACAGAGAATTAGCTTCTAATGCATCTGGCTTAGGGGAGAGGGGGAGCTCTGCCATTTGGAGGATGCTAGCATATTAGCAGCCCTCCTACAGCTTCAGCCTCTAAGACAGCCTGATTTACATTCAATAAACTGCAAACCTGGGGATTTCTACATAAACTGTAATACCAAGATTAAACTGCCATGCACACTGGAAATGAAACTGCCAAGGATGTATTATTTGTCAACAGTTTTCTCAGAGTATAAAAGACAAGTCATGGTGAAAGTCATCTGAATGGCACACACTGCACAAATTGGTGTCTTTGCAACTCTACATACATGGAAGCATATTTGACAGAAAGTGATGGGGTGAGGATTGAGCAGACAGACAGATACACTTATTAACTTACATATTGTGGTACACAATCCCAGGAACCAGGTTTCTACACACTGCAACCACCAAGAGGGAAGACACAAGAACTCTACTTTCCATCACACACTCTCCTACCTTTCCCCTTACTAGGCAGTAGCAGAATACCTCTCTGGAAACAACTACTAGCAATACACAGCCGGAAAAGAATTGTTTAAGTTCCTCAACACAGTAATATTGGCAGGAGCTGAATAGGAACCAGCAGCAGAACACTAAACGGAAAGGACAATATCTAGGATTAAATAACTTTGCAGGAAGGACAATGGAGATGAACCCTGTACTCCCTGCTCCAGTTTAGGAAGTTGTTGGCAGTGTATTACAATAAGCAATAAGCTCCCCTTATACTGGCAATAGCCATTTCCTGTGTCATCTGTCAGTGGAAGCAGAGCATTACTGTGCATATCTGAAGGAAAATAATACAGCATAACTTCTTCTGTCTTGTTTTTTCATATGCACATAATGTGCCTCACACACGCGTGTTAATCTTTGGGAATCAGTGACCAACTATCTTCGTTAAGCAACTTAATTTCTTGGATCTTTGGTCTGGTTTCCCCCAGATAAACTAAAGTTCCCTTTTACACCAGATTATTTGAAATAGTTTTCTTAATGGCTTAGAACATTCCTAGATTTGGCATTTGTGTTGGTGGAAGCAACAGTATGTATTTCATCAAGCCTTTTCTGAACTGGAAGACCATTACTTCAAGATTCTTGATTCTGCAGGCAAAGTAAATTACAAGTTATAGTTCCATAAAACTTCCCAGAAGCTTTTGGCTGTAACTGTTTAGATGTCATATTCCCATCCATCTCTTTCCGCCCCAGATGCTGAGGAAGACAAGAATTGAAATAACTGGGTTTCTATTTACATTTAGGGAGTATAAACTACATATTTACAGTCTTCAGACACTGTTGCTCAGTGGAAAGATGCAACTCATGATTAAAAGACTTAAATACTCTTTTATTTACATGCTCAGCTTGAAAAAAGGAGACCATAGCAGAAACCTTTACGAACCAAGAAAATGTTTTGTTATTAGTATTACAACAGCAGTCCTTAGAGTGACTATATGTAACTTTTCAATGTTTCTGAAACCGTGTAATGTTCCTTCTGATGATAATAAATGACCAGTAACAGCAAACGAGACAGTGAAAAGAATTCTATTTTCATATAGTTTTTATTAATGCCTCTGCCCTAGTCCGATCTTTTCTGCAAAGTCACAAAATGATTTTTCGGCAGGTAGACGGCGCTACAGAGCACGCATTATCAAGGGGCACAGATTTCAGCTAAACACCAGAAAAGCCTGTCAGCCAGGTAAAGGATAGCTGGAGATTTCTTTATACAGGCTTAACTGTTTTAAAATTTTATTTCAGAAGTTATCTGTTGTAGTTGTGGCTGATACTGGGCAGGGCCATCATAGAAAAAAAGAAAACTAAACAAAGAAGAACTAAAAGCTACAAGGAAAAGTGAAAGAAAACGGGCAAAAGCAAGTCACACTTGGTCTCAATGGATGGAGACCATTATGGGATTGCAATCAGGTATGGTATTTGTCTAATGGTATATGTCTGCCATAACGTGAGGTATAAGGTAATGGAGCCTTTTATACATTGTCGTGTTTCTTTAGAAATAAACAACGGACAAATAGAGTTTTTAAACGCTTCAGATATAAAAGTTATTCACTGTCAAAGTGGCACCAAAATGATTGGCAGTCAATGGAATGCTGACGGCAGATGATGGCTTGCTAACGTCAAAATGGCGCCATAGGGTGCTTCGCTTAGTGGGGAGAGGCTTACCCCCTTGGGTAGCGGAGCTGTAGTTCAAATGAGACATAATGGGACAATTCCGCTTCCAACCTGTAGGGGGGCGTGTTCGGGTACATAGTGTTGCTTTAACAACTAAATGTTTGAAATGTACTTTTCAATGTAAATGGTGCTATTTAGACACTATATTTATTTGGGTATATTTCCTGCTTTTGATGGCATTTGTTTTGTCATAAATCACCTATGTTTATGGAATGAAATCTTTCTTCCCAGGTTCACCAATAAGGACTAACACATGTGGTTATCTTGTTTAGTTGTCAACTCTTTAGTTAGGAAATAACTAATCCAAAAGTAAGATCTGTTTCAGAAAGCCATTTTCGAAAACGTCATATACTATTCTAGATTAAGCCCTAGTTCTGGGTTAATTTATACCCTGTCTAGGAAATCAAAACTTGGGTGTTTAAAGTTAAAACAGGCCACTTTATCTCAATCCTTAACTTGCATTAGAGCATCCAGCTTTCATCTCCATGTACTTCTCAATTCACATGCTTCTGTAGCATATCAATTATTTGCTGGCACAACCATAATTTGGGCCCAGGCATTGACATCGTCAGGGGTGAAGGCCCAATTGAAATTTAATTGTTTTTTCTTCTTCTTCTTCCTATTTTTCTGTCTTTGGAGCATAGAAAATTATGCCTGTCGGACTTAGTAAAAATTGCAATCTGATATGGGTCTTGGCCTTGGTTGTGGCAAATTACCTCAATAGCTCAAATAACGGTTTTTTAAAGATAATGCCCCCATGTGAAACTTTTATGTAGAGGTACTGTATGACAATTGATATGTACCATATCCAAACTTTCTAACTAACTAAAAAAGGTTGCCAACATTCAGGTGGTCTGTCATCGCAAAGCCTATATAAAGGGACTGGTGATTTTTTCATGTTTAAATAGGCTGACAGATCTTCTCTCTCTATTTAAACAAAAGCACATTTCCAGAATGAAATGTTATAATTTACTCCTCTGGACAAAGTTATTCAAGCTTTTGTTATCGCACTTCATCCAGCAAATTCCTATGCTCTTGCCTCACCTGCAGTAAAAGTGCCTCCTTGCTCTCAAGTTATAAAAAAAAATGCAACTGCTAGGATTTGTATTTGAGGAAAAGATATACCAGATTCCTTTGCTGTTATTTTTACTATTTGTAAAATACTTTGCGACTCTTTAAAACTTCTATAAAACATAGATGATGTTATAAAATGATAATCGTCTCCATCTGTTAGGGACCACAACATAGAAATGTGAACCTTGTGTCCACTTCTTTTTTTATTTGGTAGGTACCTTTCTGAAACCATTTCCTCTCTCAATTCAGTGCAGACAAAAAAAAACATAATTAAAAAGGTACCACAAAGAAATAAATACATGAGAATATAAAATTTCGAAATATGGTGATGTTACATGGCAATCAGGTTAACACAATCTGTCATGTTCTGTCGATTCAAATAGGTATTTGCCCTAAAGTATCATTAGCAGGTCCTATACAATTTGTATGTCACTTTACTGGGATAGCACATTTTCTTCAGTGAGTTTGGCAGCCTTGGAGACAAAGCACAGCAAGTGAGAACAATGCAAGAAGCTTGGCCATGCAAAGGATAACAGACAAAGAAATACTGGGAAAATTACAACCCTCACATCTATTAGAGGCCAGAGTGAGGATAAATACATTATTGCGCTAAACTGTGATCAGCTAACAGTACATATCATCACTCGGTCCTCAGTGATCTTAATTATCTGCTGCATGATTGCTCTCTCTCTCTTAGTTTCTTATAAGAGTCATATACAAAATGAGTACTGGGATTTATCATGATTAAAACATAAACTATGAGTCATAATGCAGAACTTATGTTACTTATGTTATTGCAGGGTGACAGCCTTTTTGTAGTGAAATATGACTTTGTGCAAAGACAATATTACACATTTCCCCAGTGTAGATTTAGGTAATGCATCACTGCCTGTGTCACCTTCAAATCATTCCCCCAATACAGAGTGCAGCCATCTGTTGTTTGCGGCACTGGGATCCACTAACTTGTCTGACCAGAACTAGGCATCAGGGTTGTAACGTAAAGAAATTCTCTCCTAATGTGTGCTTCCCTTCAACACCTCAACCATTGCCCCCCACCATCCCCCATCTCTCAGTTCCTGTAGTTATGCAATGACCTTAAATTTGGATCCCCTGTCGATCTTTTGTTCTTAGCATAAAGCCTGCTTTTCTTCCTGCTCATCGGGTTCCATGCCAGCCCCTGACTGACTCCCATAAAGTCTGCTGTCAGCTCGAATGAATATGTTGTGCAGGGTGACAGGCAGGCCTGCCCCTCTCTGGAATCACACTTAACGGCAGCATGCACAATAACCACATGGCTATGCCAAACCCTACTGAGGCAGCCAAAGCACACAGGACTTACAGAAGACCTGATGTGCCAGTTTTTGTTTCAACACGCTTACTATGATATTATATATATCCTTCATAATCAAAGTATGAATAACAATTACATGAATACATGATAATGAATATAAATTGTTACAAGTTCATTATACTGTGAATTGCATTTTGTGCTACACTGTATCTAGTCTTTCAACTATATAGCTACAGATTGAGATCCTGACGAGGATCATGTCAAAGTGATACTCATCCAAAAATGGTGAATTATGTTACACAACTAGTTTGTAAACTTGCTTTGATCATTTTCAGGTTTTTTTCCCTCCACTGAAACTTTTCATTCCTTAAAAACCTTGTAATCAACTAACTGATTTAACTGGCTCCACGGTTTATTTTTTCAAACTGCAAATGTTTTACAGAAACCTTTCAAGTCTACAGGGGGTGAGTGTTTGACACTGAAAAGACAGAGCTAGGGTGGATCACACTGGATATTACTCGAAGCTGAATTCTTCCAGTAAAACAGCAATACGGACCCATTAAATCTGTGTACCTGCTTGGTCAAACAAGTCCGGTAAACGTGTTGCCACAGAGTCAATGTCACTGTGCACGGCAATTTCCCTAAAGTAACATGCAAAGAGACAGCTAGCAAAAACAAACCAACAAACTATCTGCAACCAGGGGAAAAAACAGTGAGGCAACTACACAAGAGGAAAGACTGGAGATGAGATATGAGGAACAAGGAACAGAGATGTCTTGAATCTAGCTCCTCCGCCTGCTTTGACAGGCAGAGAGGAAGACAGTTGGGACACAGGAAAGAAAGAGGGAGAGGAGACAGGGCGTGGAAGAGACAGCAGAGAAAGCGAAGTGGTGCCTGTGTGGCGTGAGAAAGCTCTGTGTTCTCTGTCTGTTGATAGGCCGGTGTAGCTGAGGAGGGCTCAGGGCCACAGACCAGAGGGATTTACAGGGCTTTGCTCCTTCCTCTGTGGAAGCAGTGTATCAACCACTGCCACTACAGACCCTCCTGCCCCCTGCATGGTGCCCCCAGTGCAGCTACATGACTGATTATAGCCTATGAAAAGACCCCACCCTCCCCTCACCTTTACTTTAAAAGGCTGTAAAATTAATCAGAGATTTACAAAGGCATTTCCATTTTCCTCATCAGCCTAAATGCTAATCTGCTCATTTGCGTCTCTACACACTAAAGGCTTCTCCTCTAGGATCCCTTCTCCCCATCGCTCCATGTCTCCAATCCCATTCCACTGCCTCAGCAGCTGACTGTTACTAGCCGTCTTGGAGAGGCTGCTGAGGCATGACAGTCAGATGGGCCAGACAAAGGACCAGGCTGGCGAGCATCCGAAGGGGGCTTGAGGGCAGGAGATGGACAGATAACCTTGTTGTGTGGCCCACGGACGCCTCAGGCAGCTGCACCGAGATGATAACTCAATCTACCCATCAGACCTCCCTACCAGCTCGGGACGGAAGCCATGGCAACCACTGGCATGGGCCAGAGTGTGAGGGCCAAGGGACAAGGTATGGTTGTGTGTTGGGAGCTACGTTAACCATTTACATTAGACAAACTCTTTGAATAACATTCCAGTGTGTTAGTAAAAATTGTCCTGATGCAAGCAAAGTCACAAAAATCACATGTATACAGGAAAGTGTGTGTCTGGATTTCAGAGTCCATATTTGGCTATTGTTAAATTGCCTCTTCTGCCAAGGGTGCCTCCATTTCATTATGAAACTGCATTCCAAGGTACATCCCCTCAAAATGACTTTCAAGCATCAACAAGATATAAAATACATGTGTGTACTACTTCTACTAGCCTATGGAGATGCTTTAATGACAGCTTGACAGTACGAAGTTTAGGGAGTAGCTAGTCATTTGCAAATGTTAACTACTTTGAGTAATCTGCTCCTTTTCTCACACTGAATGAAAGCGGATAGTACTGGGTGGGAATAGAAAGGCAGTGTATTTGCATGATTGAGACGCATTTCACCCCCTGCTCTAAAGTCCTCCTGTGGGCATTTTTATACTAAATCGGGGGCTAAAAAGTCTAACGGTGAATTAGGCACAAACAATAGCTGCATACGTTTTTTTGATGATGAAAGGGATTCCTTCATAGCAAGCACTTCTCATGATGGAGAAAGTGCTTACATGCTAGGGTTTATTTAAACATCTGTTCCCATTCGCTAGCTCAACCACAGTGAATGTGGTTCACGCAAGAATCATAATTGCGTACAGACTTGGGATACAGACAGAGGGAGTCAGTGTTTTGTACAGCAACTGTTTCAACAGAGCTGTGAAATGAAAGTTGTGACACAGCACTTTTAATTCTAGCAGCATGAAACAAACTGTCACCACAATTGTTAGAACATTAAAGCCATTAAAGCCAAAGCAAAAAAAAAAATAACTCAAAAGATTTTATCTTTTTGATACTTCCTGTTATGGATTAACATTTTTATTCCAAGAAAAAAAGACCTTAAAAAAAAAAACACAAACCCAACAAGATGGTTAATAAATACAACACACACACACACACACACACACACACACACATCTCTTAGGCTAATCAGAAGGGCTGTAACGATACACCAAACCCACAATTCTGTTTGTATCAGAAATTTTGACCCACGACTCGATCCAAACCTTGATTCATTATATACTCCGTAAATGTAACAGCTTTTTTTCAGCCACATGGCATTGTTTTTGTCATTGATTACATGCCACATTGCAACACACAACAGAGACCTTATTCATCAATTGATTGATTTCAATGTTGATCGATCCAACACCAAAGATTCTTTTGTACCTTAAAATAATGTTTCCAAAATTGTTTAAGTGGTTCATTAACTCATTCGGCCTATGTCACGCAACAACTAAAGACTGGAAGAACGTCTCTGAGTAGGGACACGGCTCTTCCAATTAGCTTTTTACAAAGGCGGAGCCTGATAGATACTGCTGGACCAAGTCTCTCCGCAACCTGCCTGAAGTCACCTACGATGTGGTTCGGATTGTAAATGAGTACTCTCAAAGTAAAAAACATTTTGAAAACGGCAAAAAAGGCACAAGACCGTGTACAGATACTATCATAGACTTCAACGGGAGAAGCTCGCTCTAACCATTCGCAGGTACGGTAAATGTTTCTATGGTAACAGAGAGTTGGACAAATAAGAGACATTGCTGTTACGCTTAGGATTGTGGGAAGTGTGGTTTTTCTCCATAAGATTGCAAATAAAACCATTTTTTTCTTAAAACAAGGTTGATTTCATACAGACTTCTAGCTTCTAAAGGAGCCAAAACCTTTGTTTCACAATCACGTAGCTCATGGTTAGTCTACTCGGATTGTAGACATTATGGCTGATAATCTAAATCCTTAAGGAAAAAGGGACTGTATTCCCTACTCCGCGTTCCGGAAGGAGGAAGTGTGACATAGGCGTATGAGACATAAGAATAATGGTAATGTAACAGTAATGGACAATTCCGCTTTCAACCTGTAGGGGCACCGAAGAGAAAAAGTGCTTTGGTGCCTACTGTAAAGGTGCTGGTTGACAAGTAGCTAATGCTAATGTTTGGTCTATAACATTAGCTAATCCTTGGTGGGTAACATAAGATTACGTCATCGATCAACATGCTCAGTTATTTTTAGTATGATTGTTTTGACCACGGTTCACAACTCTAACGGGCTAACACAAGAATTCATCAGTACCGTTTACTGTATAGACAGAAAACTAATTATCTAACGATAATTTAGCTAGCTAGCCCTGTCTGTCTCACTCTCCCGGCGCTGCAAGGCTTTAGTTTGGATGAAAGCTGACAGCCCCGGCCTGAGACACATCCACAAACAGCCTCCAGCCAGCTAGCAACCATCCACTATTATTACAACAATCCAAATCGGGTTAGCACCTAACTCCAGTGCTAAGGACGCTAATGGTAATTTACTGAACCGTCGGGAAACAGACCAAGGCACCCGAGTCAGAACAGTGGTCATTTGTAACATTACAGCTCCGTTAGCATTACCGGTGTGTGTCTCCCCCCCTTAACTTTTAGCCGTCTTTACAGTGAGCTAAATTTACCCGACAAAAGTGGGATAAGGTGCCAAAAGGACTAATACAAATAGTAAATGTGGTAACATTGGATCTGGAGTTGGAAGGGATGTTGCAATTCTGCCTTCTCCCACTGCGACACAGGTTCATGGATCTGAGTGTTGTGAACGCGTTCATTTAACAATAATTCATGAACTTGTGTGGGTAAATGTTAACTGAACGTACTGTATTACTGCCTGTGAACTCATTCATTCTGGTGTCTGTGCACGGCACCAGTGTTGCTGGATCTCGCGAGACTAATAAGCAACCAGGCCCGTGAAAACAAGCGACTTTTTCTACGGAGCCCCCTTAAGATCCTGGAAGAGAAAAATAAATAAACTGTGTGCACGGTTTAAAAATCCATGTTGACAGATTGGTAAACTGTACACTAGTTAATAGTTTATTTTCTTCAAGACAATGAACACAAGACGGAGTTAAACCACCTTTTAACATTACAAAACTAATGGAATATCAAATATACACTTTTTCACAGTGATTTTGAGTTGCTCCCCACGACGGGTTGAATCCATTCTTTTACTCCTTTCTCTTTCTCCCAGTTATATTTTTTCCTGTATTTCACCCACTTTGTCCCGGGCATTTATTCCTCCAAAAACTCTCCTACAGTCCAGTCACCAGCAGTCGCTACTCATGCATTTTCCTAACCAGAAAAAAACAGATTGCCCTGCTCTGCCTGTGATTGGCTAGCACTCATTGCCATCTGGGTCAGAGCCAATTAGAAGAACTCTGCTGTCTCCAGTGTTTACGGGGAAAGGGGAGGGACCGAGGGAACAGGAAAAGAAACTCCTACGTTTAAATAACATATAGAAAATAACTGCTTGATAACTTATTATGGAGCTGAGAACAAGCCAAAATAAGCAACTACACTTTAGTAACAAGCTTAAAAAAAACACAACCCGCGACTACCAATATTTGTAAGCAACTTTACAGAAAAACAAGCCCAAAGTCACTTATAATAAGCGGACTTGGCAACACTGCACGACATGCTCTCTCAGTTTAACTTTGTTCAATAGGGTGCCAGATTTCTATAGAGCATTCCAGGCAAAAATCCAGCTAAAACACACCTTAAAAAGGCCTTAATATGTAACAGAAAAACTACCCAATCTGGCAACACCAGCCTCCAGTGTCGCACCGCCGCATGAGTCCTCAAAACAAAAAGCAGCATTGAGGCGACAAAGCAGCAAGGAGGCGACAAAGCAGCAAGGAGGCGTCATATAATTATTTAAACAAGTTTCATGACAAGGTCGGTGAGGATGGAAAATTTCTGTGCAAACTTTGTCCGCCGGCTTTCAAAAAGAAAATCTGTACTTCAGTCACATCCACAACATACCTGAAACGGCACGTTGAACTGAAGCGCCAGGCTAGCCTTTCAAGGTATGTGCAAGCAAATAAAAAATAGAAAGATAGTCAAGACGGATTAAATCTGACGCATAGTTTCAGTGTTAAAACTGATCAAATAATTTCCATCTGTGGTTCTATATGGTTTGTGGCAATAATTTTGAAAAATAGCTTGCAGCAACATATGGAAAAAAAAGAACTATTATCATTTTAAAATTTGTGAACTGAACTTTGAACTACTTCATGTAGAAAGTGAACTTTCCCCAACACTGGTTACAGCCTTATTCATCAGTCCTATCTGGACTTCTGTACACAAGTTCTGTGAGGGAAACCATGCATTGAAAATAATGCATCACAACAACCCTCAAAACTTTATCTCTGCTAGATACATTAGATGCAAATAAACATTTAAAAGCATGAATTATCTACCAATAAGAGCATAAAAATGTGTCTTACACAGAGTCCCACCGATGAGACACACAGAACATATACTCCTGCCCTGAGGAAACATGTCAACCACTTCCTGAGCCCTTAGCCTGTATATAATTGAGGTGAAATGGCTTGACTGACAACAATTGAAGCCATGCAGTGAGTGAGTTAGTGCAGTCCCTGAGAGATGATGACAGGGTCACACCTGCAGACAGGGGCCTGTACAGGCAGATTGCTGATGGCTATCTGAGTGTGTACTATGGGCTATAAGAGGGAGGTACACACTGGAGGTCTGAGGACTCTGGCAGCCCAACATCTGGCAACCAGCCCCCTACTGATCCATTTACGATGACAGGTCATGCAGATCCATGTGCAAAAATATGCATCCATACACGTACCTTCTCATCACTCTGCCTCAGTACCCCTCCAATAAAAAGCTGATAGGCTAAAAGATGCTAACATGCAACATTGACCCTTGGCGTCAACCTTAACTAGAGCATCTCAGCACATCATGTGATTCAACATTACAACCCCACTACTATGGCAGAAGGCTGTCTTTAGCTCCTCAACATAATTACAGCCCAAATGAATGGCTTGGAAACAACAGGCAATTAGACCTCCAGACAGTATGATACTGAGGAGTAGGGCTGGGTGATATGGAGAAAATCAAATATCCCAATATTTTTGACAGAATATCTCAATATCGATACAGCAATGATATTGTAGTGTTGACTATTGGTGCTTTCACAAAATATTTACACTGATAAATAATCATCAGTAATGTGGATATAATGACTAAGTGGGTAAAAGCAAATAATAGAACACTTAGAACAATCTGGTAAGTTCAGAAAATGACAACTTTACTGTAATGCAGCTTTTAAAACCAGGAAAAGACAACACTGTATCAACACACATATTACAATATCCAAAATCTAAGATGGTATCTAGTGTGATATTGATATAATATCGATATATTGCCCAGCTCTACTGAGGAATGCACTTTCTTCTAGTATGGGTACCAGAGGTGTAGATCAAAGATCCCCACTAGACAAAAGCACACATTTACAACACCCACCGCTCTGGCAGCAAGTGAATTCACGAACATTGTAAACAAAACAGGTGGCATTTTCCAGAAATAAAACTGGTGCTTCAGTTCCCACACCAAGATCGGAGTACAGCCAAGCTGCCACAGGACAGAGAGGGGAAGAAAGGAAAGTGAAAGAAAATCAAAGGAGAAAGCTTTTGCCTTGTGCAATCTCCATGAGTAGTCTTTGTAAACCAAACCTGTAGTTAGTAATTAACTTGAACTGGAGATAATGTCGTAATTATAGTAGCATGCACAACGGTAATTCCCATCAACATTAACACCGAACTAGACTGTGGTCAGGGGGCATGTTGGAACAAACATCTAGAGAGCTGGGAATTTTCTGACTTTCATAAACTAAGTTTGAAGGAGAAAGCTTGACTGCCTTTGTTGACTTCTCGACTGATAAGGGAGCAATGGATGAACAGATGACACCTTTCAAAATAAAATAAAAAACTGCACCAACACAAAACTTCCCCAGTTGATCCAGATTGCAGTCCCCCCCTCAGATGGCTCAAGGTTTGGCGTGTCTTTATATCTATTTCCATAACAGATCAGTTAAGAGCAGCCTTCCTTACAGCATGCCAGGGTCAGATTGCCTCTTATGTTGCTTCCCAGTAGAGGAGAACCCAGGCTGCTGACCTGCAAACTGTTTCATCCAATGAATGGAAAAGCCAAGATAAAAAAGTAAAAGACGTTTGCATTCCTCTGAGTCAGAGCAGGATTTTAAATAACCTTCAGAGTCATACTCCTCCAAACATGCCTGGCTCCATCTATGCTGGCGCAGGGCGATTCACTCTGTAGCTTTATCTGCAGCACTCCTTTCCAAACACTACTCATATTTAATGGATGGATCAACTAAACAACTGTGGATAAAATCACAGTCAGGCTGCCTTTCGTTGTTATACTTAAACAGATGCCTCTGCTTTTGACACGTATCACTGTAAAGAGAAAACGTGCATTTATTGCAGTAACAGATATTTATTATGACTGCATCAGAAAATCCCTTGAATAAAGCGTCTTAACTAAAGGTAAAGTGATAGGCAGCGTAGAGCCCATAGGAAGAGATTAATTGAGCAGAACATATCTTGATGTTCTGCTGAACCACCGCACTTTATCTCTCCATGCAATAGATGAATCACGCCATTGACTGTGTCATTACATAAGTGCCATGGAAAATACACTCAATTGCTTTGTAGAAGAAGGCAGAAATTTAATTCACTTGACTGAATGAATCATGTGGGTCACACTTGCATAAAATTGCATATGTTCTGTGTTTTCTGTGTTGTTTACAAAACTACGATTAATAATTTTCTTCCCATCTAAAAAAAACTTCAGCAATATATTTCTGCTAAATTTACTGTACACTTTAACCTAGCTTCACCTTAGTATTTTAGCTCGGAATCAGAAAATGTCTCAACACCCTCAGCTATTTTACACATATTCAATCCCTAATTCTTTGTGTTAATTCTTAATTGTGTTTTTACTCACAATAACAAGTCCCTTAATACTGGGTGTCAGCTGCTTGTCTCTGCGTGCCAGACTATTGTGAGAATGCTTGTGGCATGAAATATGTTAGGTGTGGCACATTCAGACATTAAAATCACCATTAACGCCTGCATAAAAACAGAGGGAAGGCTTTTACCAGGAAGAGTTTATGGATGGAATGGCAGGATGGACAGCTTGACAGATGTGAGTGGCTGGGACAAGGCTCTTAGGGACTGCACAGATCCCACAAGAGTCCAGACAAGAGCAGACACATCCATGAACATTCAGACTAAACACGGCTGCATAATTAGAGCTATATTTCACCAAAGTAGCCAGAGCACGCACTGTGAGCCTGTGTCCTTCGTAGAAAGGGCATAACCCAACTTCTTATTCAGGCCAAAATTAAAGTGTCTGAACATTGTGCTGTTGTCTATTTAAAAGGCATTTAGAAGTATTGAATTTGATGTTATGTAACTTAATGTGCAGCAACCACTTTGTGGTAGCATGAGGTATAAAGTATGGTTTTAAAAGGTTTGTTTGCAAAATAGCAATCTTAAGAAAACAAAGCCGAAATAAAACCAGTTATAGTTCTGATTGCCCTGAATTAACAGCTTGCAGAAAACATGAGAGCAGAGGACACAAGCTGGGCGAGAGACAGTATAAGTAGCTACTTTCATGTAGGCATACTTACAGATATCTGGGGATTCGTCCGAGCCATCTGGACAGTCCTTCTCCCCATCGCAGCGCCAGCCTTTGGAGATACAGGTTACCTGGTCTTTACATACAAATTGCTTAGAGCTGCAGGTTTTGGGCTGGTCATCAACTTTGGGGGCTGCACAAAAGGAGAAGAAAATTGATGTGTTATCAAAGCAAATGTGGCTGGAAATACTTTTCAATCACCAATACATTCAGAACTCAATTTGAAAAAATACCTTCATTAAAAGTGACTGTTGTTTTAATGCGTTATGTTTTCTAAGCACTTTTCATCCATTATCACCTGTGCAGAATCTACATAGAATTTGTCCAGGTTCAAGCAGCATAGATTTTAACTCAGCAGGGTAAAGCAACATGCAAGGGTCAACTGAAGTTTACAATGATGTTTTTGTATCAAAAGACCCACAGGCATGGCCTATTCAGGAAAAAAAACTCCTCTACAAGTTGAAGCCAACAGTGGTGCCTTTTAGTTCTGGGGTTTGTTTGTGGTTTCCTCTCTTCTTATGGACATCTCATTTCTTTTCCACTTTTTTTTTTTTTTCAATTTTTATTACTCTTAGGGTGTTTTTCAACTTTTACCACAGAGGCTCTTTCATGTGTCACAGCAAAGATATAACTGGGCATTCAATCACCGGCTGACCCATGGGAAAGTGCAGAGCTTGGTAGTTCTGGGCAGTAAGTCAGCACAGATTGTTGAGGTGTACCACAGGCTAGCAGCACCACAGCAACGCTCATGACCCATCAGCAGTCTGACACCGAAACTGACATGCTTTAACTCAACCACACTCAGAAAACCCCCTCATAAAATGGAGCTTTGTCTGTCAACACTGAATTAGTCACTTATTTAAAAATGTATCTTCAAAGGGCAGGTTCACCCCAAATTACAAAAAACTAAAATGATTTTTTTCCACATACCTCTCGTGTCTAATCATGAAGATTTGGTGTTATTTGCCAAGGTTTAGACATATGTCTATAAGAGCTTTGCCTCTACCCCAATACAATTCAGGTGGATCAAATTTCAATTGGGATGTTCATAACATAGGAAGTGTATATTTTCAAATCCTTGTCCCGGTCAGTGCTAAAAATCTACAGGACGTGTCATTTTTTGTTATTTACCCTTTTTTCCTGTAGAAAGTAATGTCAGTGAAAACTGGTCACACTGAGGTCAAATGATTACTCTGTGTGATGCAAACATTGTTTCTGGAAAGAAACATTCCTGCTGAATTTTTGGATGTAATAGTTTAAATGCTTCAAGCACAATCAATGGAACTCATTTTACTTATTGAAGTGGTGGTGGAAATTCCAGATGGATATCAAAAACTGGATTAAAAAAATATATTTGAATGGCTACACACCACTACATATATATATTTGTCTTTTGTCATTTAAGTGAATGTTAAAACATTTAAAAGCTGTATGCAGAGTTTAGAGTACATTTTCAAGTTCATTAATGGCACAATCCTTCATTGAAACAGCCAAATTAAAATCCAACCTGAATACAAATTAAAAATCTGAAATTCTGAACTAACATTCTCTGTCAGTTAGAAAGAATGAAAATAGGTTGCCATATATTTACACAAGTAAAAGTCTTCCTGTTTTGCGAATGGTCACAAATGTTACACACAATAAAAAAAAGAACACATAGGCCATTTCAGGCAGGAGGTTGCTGTGACTGTACGGTTTTACTGTTAATGCTCTGGGAAGGACGGCATTGAAGGTCTCATTGTGATTCCCTGCAGGGAATAAGCCCTCTCTCGCCCTGTATGACTTTCCTCCCTACGTACTTAGCAGGCAGAGAGGTGTTTGGGGTGGGTGCTGGGGTGGGGGGTGCACCGCAAGGGGGCCTGGATGTGACTGAAATCACAAGAGAGCATGAGGCTAATGTATCATTGTAATCACGTTCCTTTTGACTCTCAGAATAAGGGGTTTAGACCCTGGGCTCTTTTTTTCATGTGACAGTGAAGTGTACGCGTAAGCACTAAACACTGAGATTTCCGAGTATCATGTTTTTGTAAATACAATTAGAAGCTGAAGGGTTGCAGGGATCAGATCACAGCTTAATTTATGCAAACAAAACCTTGATATCTGAAGAGATTAAGAAAAAGAGAGAGCAGCTCTGGGTTTTGCAGAGCGTTTGCTCTTCACACAATGGCAGGGGCAAGGGGCATGGCTTACAAAACTAAATTCAAGTGATGCAATAGAATGAGATTTCAACTCGGCCATGAGACGCCATAATACAGTCCGTATCAAATGTCGTAAGAATGTGACAGCATATAAAATTCAAGATGAGACAGAGACAGAGACCTGTAAAAGAATGGATAGAGCCCATTGACTGAATCGGTTTGGACGACATGCACAGACCCAACCCCTCGGTGAGGGAATGAGAGAGAGGCTAGGCTTGGCATGAGGCCAACTTGTTAGTTTTGCTTCCTTTCAGATTAACAATGTCCTGGTACATTCTGTATGTTGGTAAATACACTGGATTTGCCTGGTTTTATATGTTGCTATTTAATCTGCCTAAACAACCAAACAAAAAGCCACACTGACTGAGCCCTGAGCTGAAATGAGTAAAAGCATTAAAACCTCTGACAGGCATTCACTCAATGTCTTTGGTCCCCCGTGTGAAGCAGCTGGGCTGAGCAAGTTGTTCCCTGTGAGTGAGCACAAAACTAGAAATAAAACATTGTGGGTTCTAATTTTATCATCGCTTTACACACCAGCATGAAATGACCGCAGAGGGGAGAACCTCTGAGCCTAATTGGAGGTTGTGGCAGAGAAGGGGGTTAGAGACTGGGGGGAAAGATTGGCAGCCTTCCCCCTCAGCAGTCCTCTTTCAAAGCCCACTGAAATATCTCAAACAGAGATGTGAATTGTTAATTCAGCCTGCAAATTTGCCTTTTTTCCAAAATTCTTTCCAAAACGCTAACAATTTTTGGATGGTCCTAATTAGGCTGGGATGTTAAACCACTTTTTACCTTAGGGAATTAAAAAAAGGTTTTTATTTATTCTCCCAGAACTGACCCAACAGCAAACACCTATCCCATTAACTCAAGGTACAAACTCCACTTACAAGAACTCCTATAAGCCCAGTGTGCCGCCTCCAACAGAGTCCCCTCCTGATAAAGCCATACCAACTAAAGCATTTCCTGCCACAGCTGAAGGCAACTTGATCACACTGCCATGACTAAATGGTCGGAAATCCCAGTGTTCAACTCTTCTGTCCACAAAAAAACAAAAAGGAGTATCACACAAAAGTCATATTCTCAATGGCATACAGCTGAAAAACTACCCCTTCCATATTAAGATAACCTGAGAAAAACAACCATCCTTTTATATCTTTATATGTACCCATTAAAGCAAAAATACATCTAACTAGAGAAAAAAATTATAAGACTAACTTCCACAGACATAGTTGAAAGAGTTTTGAATTTTACAGCATTATTATTAGGGCAACTTTTGAAGCTCTACAGAAAACAGAGTATCTGTTTCTGAAGAGACATTACACATGGTACAAATAACTTTATTTGGCTGGTATATAAAACAACAACAGCTGTCTTCCACAAAAACCAAAATCACCGTCTCTGTGTATTTCATTTAAAATATCTTTACGGGAAGAGTGATACGGCAAAGGCATTAAATATAAATGCTAAGAAAGTCCTTGAGGCGACTGTCAGCCCAAGAATGCCTGAAGGCCAGTACTAAAAGTAAAGTGAGTATTTGTCCATTAGACATGGGATTAGTATTTCTACTCAACATCTGATTCTCTAGATTCAGTTTTTTTATGTTTTAAAATCCTTTTTTGAGGAAGTAGAAAATCAAGGACACTAAATTGGGATGTCTGTTGTCAAAATTAGGAATCAGACTGTAGTTTTTGTAGCTTTCTTTCCTCATTATCTGGTCAAATCAAGAAATCACAGTGAACAAATTGCTGTTTTACTGGTCAAAAAGATTCATTAGATGTTTTCCCCTAGTTAATAAGTGTTGAAATCCGTACATTTTTTTTTTTTTTTGGTGCTCCGAGGGTAGAAGAGATTGATGTAATGTTGTGTAAAAGCTAAATTAACATACAGACTCCTCTATGATGTTGTCACTAAACGATACATTAAACAAAAGGTTTTAATCTAGAGTTAACAGACACTAGTATGTGGATGTCCAGGCTCCAGTTGGCTGACTTGGTTTGATTTTGAGCATACTGCCAGTTGTATGGAGCACACACTGTATTTCTTTATGCAGGGCCACTGGATCTCTGCGCTGTCTAAACACTGCACACTGAATTGCCCCTCAGCACCGTGCATGGCACAAAGCATCAAACATGAGCGAATAAGCAAATACATAAACGTACATAGAGCCCCGCTTTTGTATGACCCTCCTGAGTGCCTGATAAAAAGAATTAAGTTCTTTCAAGGCAATCTTTTCAGTTGCAATAATACGTTTAAGGTGTTGTTTTGCTTTTATGTAATCCAAAAAAAACTTTTTTAAACAATCTCAAAAAGCCAAAAGCAACTCTGTGAGATGGGAAGAGGACAGGGTGGTGGGTAAATGGTGTTGTGGCATCAATTCAGCAGCCAAGTGATGGAGGCCTCCAGACACCATCACGAGCTGGGACACAACACTGACCCACTTTCCCCCGCTCCAATCTGTCTCTCTCAATATGGCCATTCCTGCTCTATAAATCAACTCCAGATCCATGCAGCACATTCCAGCACCTTCTAATTGATTTCATGTGTGTGTAGCTTTCCCAAAAAAAAAAAAAAAAAGACAACCTGTTACAGATGAGCAACTAGATACAAAGAAACCAAGCAGCTTTTCTTCTGAATTTAGTTAAAATTCTTCGCCTCTCATTGCTGCAAGAAATGGTTAGAATGCAATGTGTAACAGAGGACTGACTTCATGCACATTACTGAATATGTTCTACTTGTCTGTAATAATATATATATATTTTTTTTTTTTTTTTTTGCTTTAGCCACACACCATAGCGATGACCATCATCCTAATGCACACAGACTGAGCTGGGATTTAACAATAAATTGATTTGAAATTGAAATTTACTTCCGTTTTGCCTCTAACACTGAGCACAGTGTTATAGGCATGCTTGTGAACAAAAGTTAATTTGTTACATCTTAGTATTCAACCAACCCAATCCCCAACCCAACCCAATATTTTCCAGGCTGAGCAATAGAGCATGGATTCTATTAAATGCTGTTAAAAGATAACAGTACGAATGGGAATGGGAAATGACTTGAATGAATAAGTAAATAAATGTGACTCTGGGTACAATGGCAGCAACAAGAGAAAGTAGAAATAAAACCAGAACTGTTTCTCATTACTTCTCCCCTTCCTGGTCTTCCAGTGTTTCAGGGAGTGAAAAAAGCAAACAGACTACAGTATGCAATTAGACCCCTGCTGTCAAGTTTGAAGTGATTTTTCTGCGCTCAGTTTAGCAGGATTTCAAAGCAGGAACCTATGCATTATAAATAACAATTAAAACCAAACAAGGACCACAGGGAATTAAATGAGGGCAGAGGGAAGCCATTATTTTTAATGTTGTGCTCTATTCATTATTCACAAGTCCGGGCCTTTAAGATGTAAAATGTGGAATATTATGGTATAAGAGGGTAGAAAGGAGGGATAAACACTATCTAATATAAAGCCTTGCCCTGACCACTACGGTTGCCACTGAGTGAACTTCTTCAATGCCCACACTGTGCAGTGCCCATCCAGTGGAAACAACCACTTAGCTTTGTGTCAAGCCAAGCCACAACCAAGCACTTTAACCAGCTCACAGTGCACATTCAATGACCATAGGCTATTCAAGTTCTAATCCACAATAGCTATTTTCAAAAAGGTTGAACATGCATAAACAGCAGAAGACTGAGTTTGAGTTAGTGCCTACTCATGTGCCTGAGAGACTCATCGTTTTTGTCATTGCACAACAAAAAGGGTGCACCTTTGACCTCGGAAGTAACCTGATGAGGCTCTGCACGACGTCACAGGCCAGAGCAGTAAAAGGCAACGCAGTAAAAGACATACACTGATTGAGTGTGATTGATGGGCATAAAGATATATGTAAACAGGTATAATGGTGCTTTCTACAGAGCTCTTCCACACCAGCCGTTGTCTCTACATAGCACAGTTATGTGCACCCATAGAGGAAAAGTCCAACCAGTTTCAGTGCTTATGAAAACAGAATATGTGAGCCACGAAATGAAGGGTGGGACACATAAATTCACTGCAACACATTACTGCAACTGAGCTGGCTGTCAATCCTGCCTTGCCTCTGTCCTCTGAAGCTACCAGGGAAAAAACATTGAGGCTACAGGAATAAGGTACGGATAGATTATCTTATTAAACAAGGACTTACCTCAGCTGAAGGATGAAATGTTCCTGCGATTTAATGAAAGTCGAGCTCTATGAATCAATCATTAAATTCACACTAAAGGAGGCAGGAGGGAGGGATGTTCCTGGCTCAGTAATTGCTGGGAATGCAGCATGCACTCTAATGCAAGCAGTGAGTTAAATTACAAAGTATGATTATCCTACAGAATACATCCTGGTTCCCGGTCAGTAGAGTTTTGAGGTGATAACAGAATCAGACATGGAAATACAAACTCAAAAGGTTTCAAACTGCTTTCATTTATAGTCTAAAAAGTAAAGCCAAATGTGAATGTTGTGTTCAAATATAAGCTAAATTAGTGCTCATTAGACCAACCAGTCTCTCACAAAGTGTTTTTCTGTGACACACAATATTGAATACATGTACTTTTAGTACCATTGCTTATTGACATTAGGACATGCTATGTTTACTATATTGCCTAGGCAGATATCAGTAAGATCACCTGGTTATGTGATCTAACTGTCTAACTATTGGTTTGAGCTGCTGTGCTGAAGTAATTTGAGAGTGGAAGACAGTGGGTAGCAAGTATATAAACGTATATATATTTTTATTTTTATTTTTTTATTTTTAATTGTGTACATATTATTCAGACAACACAGACCACAATATTTGTTTCATGTACACCCAATGTACCAATACTGAGACATTTCTGTGACCTTGATGAAAGTAAATAGCTTTGACACATTGCAGCAGTCCGTGAAATTGGACTCTTATCTCCATATATCAGATTCTCTCTTCTGACCACCACGTGTGAAAGCAGCCATGGGTACCTATGATCAAATTGATTCTTAAGTCGAGCGGAAAGCCAGGGACAACGACAACACCTGAGGTGTACAAGAGCTTGAAGCGGTAAAGCCAACAAGCCTACAAGAGCTGCAACTAGAAGTCCCCAAAACCGGACAATCATGAGGGTCAGCATGATGTATCAGGTGAGGAGTTCACCACTAATGATGTCCAAGTAAAACAGGGGTCACAAAGCCGTTAGGCTCGCTCGAGATGAGCCAGGTCTGCGCAGAATCGATCACCGGTGATCGGCGCCCGTTGCATGCCGGTTAGATTTGTGTCCGACTTGATCCCGACTTGCTCCGACGTCATGCACACGTGGGCAACGGAAATCTCACGAGAGCAAGGCGGCCGCAGTTCTGAGACGCAGGCAGCGCAGTTGCTTTTCACCGACTGCAAGAGCCAGGCGGACCCAGAGCATGCTGGGAAACGCCAGCTTCTCGGCTGATTTAACAGCTGATTGGTTTACAACATGATGACGTTTTACATAAACTTTTTATTGTTTTTTAATTGGAGGGATTTTAGTTGCTATTTGTCTGATTTAAAGACTTATTCTGTACAGAACACACCTTATGTGGCTGATAGTGATGTTAAGAAGTCAGAGAGACTAAATCCGTTCAGATCACTGATCATCTACAGTCTGTTGTTAATAAAAATCAGAACATTCTGAGAGCTACTCTGTCATAATTAAAACAACTAGAGAGTGTGTACCAATTGATATGTGTGTCTGATTATATTTTATAATTCTACTTTACAGGCGAGGCGCAGTTCATCTCGAACGAGCCTAGTATCTCACAGTTGTGCAAGGTGTTAGGCAAACATTGCAACCCTTTGCGACGTTTGAACAACTCTGTTTACTTTATTAAGTGTGAAGTGTCCCTATCTAAAGATGTGTTGTGGTGTGTGTCATGTTAAAATAAAATACAAATTTCTTAGAGGCATCCACATATTGCCAGAAAAGGAAAGCAAAAATGCAAAAGGGGTCGCTGTAGCTAGCAGAAAACACCAATTACAGTACATCCCTGGTATTCACAATCAACAAACACTCATCTGCAGTCTCACACCTTCAATATGTGGGGAACAACACCCCGACATTTATGTTAATCAGGTTTTACCTACTGGTCACAGCTGATTGCAATGAAGTGCAGGAAGTTGAGGGATACAAATGAAATAGGGGATCTTTTCTACAACTCAGAAATCCCACCGTCTATTATCATTTCACAAATATCTTCACTATACTGTAGGTCAAAACCAAAATGCAAAACACCTGCACACAAGTTTTACATTAAATCTCACTCAGAAGCATAAGAATGTGCTCAAAACTTGGGACACTTTGGCTGTATTTTAATTCCCATATTTTATGCTTTTTTATCCAGTTTTGCTGTGAGACGACTCTGAATGGCAGAACAACATTATGGGAAGTATCTGTGTTACCTGATAAAAGTGTGTCAACAGCCTCAGGTGTACATAGTTACAATGACAACTCTCCAGTGACCTCCACTTGGAAGAACTGAAGAGAGCAATCTAAGTTCTATTAGCTGTTGAATTTGTATGAGGGATGCTGAATTTTTCCAGCAGATGTTTCCAGTGACAGTTCTAAGGAAAAGGTAAAGCCAGGTCCCATTAAAAAGGTCAGGTAAACAGAGTCTAGGCTCCTCTGGAATTCAACCGCTTTAGCCTCTGACCCATATTTATACTTTTCACCAAACGAGATTCTTCTGCTTCTAAAAGTTGGTGAGATCCTATATGTAAGCTCAGTAGTTATCCAATTTCAAACAATAAGTAAAGGCAGAGGATTTCATTTAACATGGGATAATTTTGCTACTTGAAATGCTGAATTTAATTCACAACTACAAATAAATCAATATTGAAATGCAAATTTCTCAGCAAAATCTTAAAATGACATAGATAGAATAATGAATGTAATGTTAACTGAATTGATTGTTTAGTCCGTGGTAGGCCCGGGCAATATGACGAAATATATCGGCAAAACAATTTAAAAAGGTCTATTTAAAGCAAATATTAAAGCAACATTTAAGTCATTTGGACAACGTTTTACGTTCTGTTGCTTGCACGTTTCTTCATTCATAATAGACTATTGAGTCACAAGAAAAGATGCTATATCTACAGCTTCTCAAATGTTAGAATTTGATGATGTACTTTGTGATGTTATCAGAAACTGAATATATTTGAGTTGTGGACATGCAGCTAGATAAACCAAGCCATTTGAATATGACATAATAATTAATCTGTTACCTGCTAAAAGGATCTGCTGATTAAATCAACAATGAAAATAATTGTCAGTTACGTCCCAGATTCAAAAATCAATAAATTAACAGCAAGCATCCATACAACAATATTGCTGAATATCATCATGGCTCGTCAGCATTGAACTAGATTTTGTTAGTCTGACACCTTTAAGTGCCACAATAATAAACTCTAATCAACCCCAAAGATCTATAACAAAAAAGAGGTCTGTCTAATGTTAAACTGTTAACTATAGCCTTTTTTTTCCACTTATCCTTTCTCATTGTTAAATTCATGCAGTAACGATCCAGACAAATCCAGTCCAAGTGGTTGGCCTTAGGGCTTTTAACAATTCACTTGACCACTTCTACCCTTTTGGACCAACATTGTTCCAATGGGAGGCTGATAAATCAACGGTTATTAATGATGTAACACACATACATCATTTCCATTCCCTGACTCCCTGTGATGTAACTAAGTGTCAGTTTCAGAGAGCATCCAAGACTGAGTCTTGAAGTTTATTTTGCTTCATTTGCCCTCACCCAGAACAGAAGACATAATGGATTTTCACTGTTTGACATCCACAATATAGCCCATTATGAATGACTTGCAAAAGACTTCAGAATATCACAATACATTGCCTCAATGTAGCATGTCTTTTTTGGGTAAACCTAATTTCATAATACTTTTTATTTAAGTGCAAAGTGACATATTGAATGACAAGGTTTATCTGTTGGAAAAAATACAGATACATGTGCTATTTTGCAATGTCAGGGTTCCCTTTAGGTGCTCAAGAAAAACAGCAGCCTGATCGCTCAACAGGTCTGCAATGCATTGGTGCATTTAATATTGCATTACCATCAGGGATTTGGGAGTTTTAAGGACCTCCCGGGAAGTAACAGGAGAATTATTAATTTCACTGGCTGTCACTAACAAGTTGTGATTTCCAGGCAGCTATTGACCTGACACGTCGGGACAAGCAGCGCCATTATGATTACATCTTTACGAACAACTGTTGTTTTCAAATGCCTAGAGTAACTAAAAACAAACACGAAAAGGTTTGATATAATACTTAAGCCTGATGTTTTAAAAAAATAAAAAAAACAGCACGTTTGGTTTAAATGGTAGCAATCAAATGTAGACATATAGAAAATCTCCTACAAGAGGAATTGTATTTTTGTGAGTGAAGAAATTGAGAGAAGGCTCATTTAGTCTCAATCAGAAATGATGTTGTTTTGTGCAGCTAAATGGCTCGTTCTTGTAAGTGTTGCTTTTTAGCCTACCTACCGGATATTCCAAAAGTGAATAACCTCACTGTCTGCCTTCCTTGCAGGCAGGCCCATTCTGTCTGCTCAGACAGGAGCACGTCTAAAAAACGCAGACTGATTATACGCCTTAAAAATCAATGCGCTGCTTATTTGTGCGGTAGGCTACTTTCCCTGATTTAAGGCACTCCTAATTATTGATCAGCTCCTCTGAGAATACTGCTGTGGGCACACTGTGTTATTGTGAAGACAACCTATTTTTCGGTTATGGCTCCAACTCTGGTGAACATAGGCCTGTGCACAGATGCTTTGCAGGGTAAAAAAGAAGTGCTCATGCTTTCTCGAGTATCACAATGCAAGATAACACAACAGGCTTCTTACCTACGGTTGCACCGTTAGGAGATATGATCTCCAAGCAGAGTATAAATCCAAGGTAGAACAACCTCATCGCCATATCCTGAGCAATGCTCGCTGGCACTACTGTTAGAAAGGAATAGAGGAAAAGTTGGCTGGATTTCTAAAACCTAACAACCCGATCAACCACCTCATCCGAACCCCTTCAATAGTCCGGGTGCGATTGTCCGTTCAGTTGCACCCTCAGCACGGCGGCGTTCAGATGGGCTTCAGCAAACAAGGAGACTTGCTACAGCCCGGCGAGGCTATAGACAATGCAGCAGCTCAGTCATGTATATTTCTAATTGATTATTCGCATTCAAACATGATGCACTATGTAACCTCTGTCTCTCAGTGCTTGCTGGGGTCTCTGTTTCACCACACCATGCCACCACAATTGTCCACACGTCCAGAAGCGCTGCAGCAGCCGCGCGGCTCCGGTAAGCTCATTCCGTGCCAAACTAAAAAGAAAAATTAAAAAGTAAAAGCGTTTTTCCCCTCGGAGCACCAATACCTCTCTGTGCTTGTGGTTGCATGAGTGGATGGTAAATCTCAAGCTCCAGCACTGTGGACGAGCCCGTGACGTAAGCTCGACTCCTCAAAAAATGGGATAACTAAATGGCGAGCACCCTGTGCGCATGTCCTAACACACCTCCTTTTCTCTCCTATTTCATGCGCTTTTCGTCCATCGTGGAAGTAGGAGGGAGAGGCCTGCAACTGGCGCGCTGGGATCAGCCATGTTGGCTCAATATTTCTACAGAATCCTGATTTTTATATCTCGTAACAAAACGAAATGATTATTAGTAACGATACTGCAATGTCAGTTAAATAGCCTACCTGTGAAACACTAACATGCTGCTTACAGAGTTTTTGAACATTATGTCTGCTTTTATGTGTTTTTCCATTAACAGTTATTTCATAAAGGTCTGAAGCTGGTTAGTGTAAGACATTTAGGCATATACATATTTTCAACCAAGCAAACATGTTATAGCGTATAAATGCATAGAGTAGTCCGACTTATTTTGCTTTGCTCTAAATAGGATATATACAATATCACTTTCAAATTATATCTGTATAGAAATTTCTATTTCACAAAGGCCGACAATGAAATCTTGTCATTAAATGTAAATGTTGTAATCTCATTGTCTTTTTTTTCTCTTATGCTCACACATTCAGAGTTGCACCTAGTTCCCAAGCCAAGATAATAGCAAAGCACAAAGTGATCCAATGAGAGGGATGTGTGTGTGTGTGTGTGTGTGTGTGTGTGTGTGTGTGTGTGTGTGTGTGTGTGTGTGTGTGTGTGTGTGTCTGCATTATTCACTAAATTATGCCCCCTAGTGGTTAATGAAAATTAGAAATGGACACGATTGCTAAATAAAACAGATATGGGTACATGTTGTTGATGAGCATGTCCAATAGAACAATATTTTTATATTTTTCCCAGATTTAAGTAAAGGTAATATTCAAAAAACAAATATGTCACTGTACTGTATATTTTGTAATTGCTCGGTTGCCAACGCTTGGGACAACAAAGACCTACATCAATCTAGAGTGTATCCCCCATTCTATTTTTGATTATAAAAAATAACCATATGGAATAATCAGTGTGTAATCTTTGTTAAATTATGTGATTGAGTAGCCTCCATAGACTATATACAGTGAGGAAAATAAGTATTTGAACACCCTGCTATTTTGCAAGTTCTCCCACTTAGAAATCATGGAGGGTCTGAAATTGTCATCGTAGGTGCATGTCCACTGTGAGAGACATAATCTAAAAAAAAAAATACAGAAATCACAATGTATGATTTTTTAACTGTTTATTTGTATGATACAGCTGCTTGGTGAAAAGAGGCCCACTGTTGGAGCAATCATTAGAAAATGGAAGAAGCTAAACATGACTGTCAATCTCCCTTGGACTGGGGCTCCATGCAAGATCTCACCTCGGGGGGTCTCAATGATCCTAAGAGAGGTGAGAAATCAGCCCAGAACTACACGGGAGGAGCTGGTCAATGACCTGAAAAGAACTGGGACCACCGTTTCCAAGGTTACTGTTGGTAATACACTAAGTCATGGTTTGAAATCATGCATGGCACGGAAGGTTCCCTTGCTTAAACCAGCACACGTCAAGGCCCGTCTTAAGTTTGCCAATGACCATTTGGATTAAACAGAGGAATCATGGTGGTAGCATCATGCTTTGGGGGTGTTTTTCTGCACATGGGACAGGGTGACTGCACTGTATTAAGGAGAGGAGGACCGGGGCCATGTATTGCGAGATTTTGAGGAACAACCTCCTTCCCTCAGTTAGAGCATTGAAGATGGGTCGAGGCTGGGTCTTCCAACATGACAATGACCCGAAGCACACAGCCAGGATAACCAAGGAGTGGCTCTGTAAGAAGCATATCAAGGTTCTGGCGTGGCTTAGCTAGTCTCCAGACCTAAACCCAATAGAGAATCTTTGGAGGGAGCTCAAACTCTGTGTTTCTCAGCAACAGCCCAGAAACCTGACTTATCTAGAGAAGATCTGTGTGGAGGAGTGGGCCAAAATCTCTTCTGCAGTGTGTGCAAACCTGGTCAAAAGCTACAGGAAACGTTTGACCTCTGTAATTGCAAACAAAGGCTACTGTACAAATATTAACATTGATTTTCTCAGGTGTTCAAATATTTATTTGCAGCTGTATCATACAAATAAACAGTTAAAAAATCATACATTGTGATTTCTTTATTTTCTTTTTAGATTATGTCTCTCACAGTGGACATGCACCTACGATGACAATTTCAGACCCTCCATGATTTCTAAGTGGGTGAACTTGCAAAATAGCAGGGTTCAAATACTTATTTTCCTCAATGTATATAGGTAGACCCATAAACCATTTAAACCTGCAGGGGGCACTGAATACTTACATTACAAACCGATATGGACACTGTAACCCATTTAACTAACACAACAAAAATAATAAAACAATTTAATGCAATATTCTGTCAATATTACATGGCATGTCCTCTGAGGAAGCTCTAATCAGAGAGTCAATTGGTTATAAAGAGAACATGAGAGGATCTTTGATTCCGCCACAGCCGTTCTGTAACTGAAATGCCTATAAATGACTTTTTCTGCAGGTTTATAGCACTGTTCCTCCATTTCCCACTGGCATTTAATCATGTGTACTAAAAACAACCGGTGTGTATTTCACACAACTGAAAGTAACTTAGCTGCCACTATTGTCAAGCGTGCCTTTCAAGGCTTTTCAACTTACAGATGTTTACCCAGAGCCTGAATCACAGGAGAGAATGTGAAGTATGTTGAGAATCTGTAAAAAAAAAAAAAAAAAAAGACAAAAAACTGCCTGAGGTATCTGGATATCTGTTGAATCCACACATATGTTCACTCCGGGGATCAAAACAGAATATGATGTAAACACAAAGCAAGGTAGAGGGAAAATAGTATGTTGGTAGTTTTTTGCAACCAAACTATCATTACACGGTATTTAATTAAATTATGTATTCATTTATGTATTCCCATTTTTATTTTTTATTTACATTGCTGTCTCTTCTTGTTGTCAACACACTAAATCAACATGATCGCTGGTAGCACCCATAGACTGTATGGTGTCACCTCAACCTGAGAATGTCCCCTTTGTGAGAGGAGGGTTGAGCATTGTAATCCAGGAGAGACAGACGCCAGCATGCTGTGTGGGAGAGAGCTTGAAAGAGTGCCAGGGTAAACACTCCCAGACCACATGTTCTCCCAGGGCAGAGGGGCTGGCCTCTCTCCAGGCACATCTGCACACAATCCCTCAGCTTTTAGCAAGCCAGCCAAGGAGACAGAGCGGGGAAGATGAGGGAGAGAGAGAAGAGTTCCCAGACAGGGAGAAACCTGCTTCCTCTGTGACAGTGGTGTCAATGATGAAAGTTATGACATCTTAGACAAACAACAAAAAGCAGCGTGCAGAGGGAGGATCACCATGATCTACTCCCTGTATGCAAAGTTAATACAATTCTGTGTGTAAAGGCTGAACACCATCTGCAACTGTATCTGTATCACGCCACTCGATTCATGTGCCAAGGACTGCCTGGCTACAACTTCCCAACCTGACCATATCCTTGAGAGAAGATGGAGTGCTGCATAAATCAAGCTCCTGGCTCTCACACAGCATCACTCTGCATCTGTAGCTACACTGCATGCATGATATGCCTGTGATTTTTCAACAAATTTTACTATGGCACATTCATTCTCTAGAAATAAAATAACCATTCCAGCTTATAATATGTTAAAATCTGTATATAAATGTCCTCCCCTATGAGCTTCTCTTGGTTGGTGCCTTTTAGTTTGCAAGTAAAGTGTGGCTTTGTTTTCACAGAGAGGTAATTACTGAGCAGCTATGCTGACAACACCTGAGGAATGCGGAGCATGCATCAGCAGCCTGTGCTCTCCTAACCCCCCTCATCACTCACCCCATCTCAGTTCTCCCCCATCTATAACCCTCCCCCACACCACCCACTAGCCAGAACCCCAGTCCAACACAAAGTTCACCATGACATTTTTAAAGGCGTCTTCCATTTGTAGATAATGCAGGTGTTATTTTAAGTGATATTTTGGTGGTACCAGAAAACATACTTCACAACAAAATTATACCATAGTATACTGTACAGTTGTAATTACATCAGATTTTATTTTGCTATCTGTTAGTGGAGGAAATCCTATCCAAAAACCCACAGCTCCCAACAGGCCCCACTATTCCCGTCACAGTGTGTTTTGGCTGAGTCACTCCCTAAACTGTCCTTGAGCTCTGTGAAACTCACAGACCATCTGGCTTACTAACAATTGCACACACATTTCAAAACATTGCATAGATTGAAATGGGGGGGTGACCTAATTGTGGTCTGAAAACAGCCCAGTCAAAAAAGCATCAATATTTGGCCGTAGAGAATGATGGAATGATGGCCTCTCCTGTCTCTGACTACACCGTCATGATGAAATGAGGATGATCCATCGCGATCAACATAAGTATATAGGCCTGTCCTCTGTTTTTCTATGCTGCTAAATTGTGTTGTCGTAGATGTATTATGCAAATGCCATGACTAGAAAAAAACACACTGTATGGCTGAATGAACAATTTCATATGTTTTCTACACACTTGAGGCCTAATCAGTAAGGGTACGCAAGATGAAACAAAAGGGTTAGGGGATTTGGTTGCCAAGCAACTTCTGTTGATAAGAGAACTTTTTATTCATATGATGAGAGCTGTCTAAAAGCATGATAACTGAAGAAAAGGCAGACAGATGCAAGATAATTTCTGACTTAGTTCTACAGTTATCTTATTTATCAAGCGTTCATTGTAAATTTGGATTTAATTTTTTTATTTAAAGGCGGTAATCTATCTCATAGAGCTCCAATGTTACTCAGTATATAATGGATAGCCAGCCATAGAGGCCGTAGAAGTACAGTAAGAGCTGCTAACTATGAATAAATATAATTTATTTAGTGCGCCATGATGGATAAATAAAATTAACCTAGTTTGATGAGGCTGGCCTTGCATTCGGCACTCAAAGCAAACCAAAGCTTCGTCCACACCTTGACTTAACTAATTAGGGCCCAAGCACTGACAGCGTCGGTCAGCGAAGACCCTACTGAAATTTAAATGTTTCTTAAAAACGCATGAAAATTGGAATTCATGTCTGAATTAGTGACAATTGCAACCTGATATGGGACTCGGGCTTGGCAATTGACAAAAATCAAAAATTGACTCCATAGCACCCCCTTACCTCGTTTAACTTTCATGTAGAGGCATGCATTTTGGTAGGCAAGTGTATCTTATCCTTACATTAAAAAAAAGCCTATTGGACCAGTCATCAGCCATTAACAATTAAAAATTCATTTTTGGGGTATTTTTTTTGCCATTTTTAGGGGTTGATCCTCTGTGAATGCTTGGGAGGGCATTGCTCCTGAACACTATGAGCTACATGAAGCTCACTCTCCATTTGTCATTGTCATTATGGCAAAAACTACAGTAGACTGGCTGAAAATACCCTGATTTACCTTTTATGGCATTAATGGGATTAATCAAAACTGGATAACATTTACATTTTAAACTTGACAAATGAACACTATGCTACCTTCTGCATCTATATTTCTACAATTTTGTACAATTTTCCAGATAGTTTAGCTGATTCCGTTAACTTGCCAGTCAGCTTGGGGAGAAGTTTTTACTTTTCCAAAAAAATGTAAATCCAGGAGCCACATCTGGACAAAAAGTATGCATTTTGTACAACTTGTTCCAGGTCAGAGTGAGTCATGTCTTTTTACTAAAATAGTGGGCAATGGTGCATTATTGCCTCTTGACCTGAAGCACTGTTAGACTGACACTAAAACCAGCTGCTACTAATATTTACTGAAAGGGACAATATGATCGCTCTGCACAAAGTCTTAAAATCACAACTTCTTCGCCAAATCCTAAACTCTACAGGGTTATTTGGATGAGCACTTGTGCAGTGGAATGCTATATTTCCAGCAATATCTTGGTATTTATTTCCTTCATTATCATTTAATGGTTGAGGAGAAAGCTTGTGGGCATGAAACCCTAAGATAAAGTGAGATATCCCACATAAGCATATCGGCAGTGTAGTGTGTGGAGCTGGCCATAGGAGCACATCAGAGTGCTGGGAAGAGCGACTCCAATCACTACCGCTGTTCCTGTCTCAATTTCCCTAGCTGACGTCAGCTGACTGCCTGGCTCTCCGCTCCTCCGGACACAGTGCCGTGGAAAAATGCTGCTCTCTGTGCCGTCAAGGACAGGATTCAACCCGTACAACGGCTACACCGGCAAAAACATCAAGAAGGTAAACAACAACACCCACATCTCACTCCTATCATCTCTTTCTGTAACATTGAGTAATTTCTTGATGGGGCGTTCGAGCCCTTCAGTTAAAAGCTCCTCGGCTGTTTAAGCTGCAGTGTCCTTGAAAGTGGATCACAGGCGACGTTTAAACTCTCTGACTTGCTGTTGCAACCTTTGCTATCGGATTTCTTATCTTGTTGCTACACTGTTGCAAACTAACACTGGGCCCCTGTACATTGTTGCCTGTAGGTTACTACAACAGTTTGCTTTCGGTTTTTTTTTTCCCGATACGGTCGCTGTTCTCTTCCTACACCCAGCCTGCACGTCGAGATCAGCCTATACATGTGTTGTAGATGATTGTACGGCTGCAATCAAGCTAATAAAGGCTAATGATATTCGACTTACATGTGAATTCATGGGGGTTGAATCAAATGCGTAATATTTAGGTTATGTTTTCATTGAAGTAACCACAAGTTATCAAAGTTTTTTTTCCTCTTTTACGCGTACCGATATGCCCCACCCCTTCAGTCCAACTGATGATGACTGAGAGGGTTTTGCATGGCACTATGGACAAGAGGAAAGTTACAGAGTCCATGTAATAAGTCTCATGTAGATGTAATACATGTGGCTGTATGGGATGTGAATATCCGTTATACAGCAATGACAACAGAGCTGGAACACTATATAAGGTCTAATATTAATTAGCTTGTCTTCTCATATGAATAATTAATTGGAGGGGACATGTTCAACCACCATTCTGGGACATATAGAAAATTACAGGTTTCAGCAATAGTGTAAACTAGTTAGTCATGTCTAAGAGTATAGTGCTGATTCTTGAAGGTATTGTAAAACTATTAAGACATGTCTCTTAATGTATGTCGATTTGTGACCCTCAGCATTTTTTAAATAACGTTTGAACAAAGCTGAAATAAAATATCTCCTTCCCTCCCTGTGTTATTCCCTTCCCTGAGGCTGGCAGGAATACAGATTGGTCAGATTAATGACCTGGAATTCCTGGAATCCTGAATTCAGACAATATGCTCATTTCAAGAGGAGCTCTGCAAACATAAACCCTAAAACCTTAAAAGAAGACATGCACACACTTGTTTTGACCTTTTTCTTTTTTTATACACAATTTGCATTGTTCGAGTGTGAAAGTAACAAAGAGGGAAGGCTTATAAATCCAACGTCAAGTGGTAACCCTTGGTCTGTCTTTTACTACGGGAAAAAGGGCGGAGAAAAGAAAAGGATTAAGAGATCCCGCTTTCCTCTGCTTTCGATTAACTCCCCCATTGTTTTTTCTTCCTCCCCTGTGTTCCACATACCTTGATTTCTTGTCTGTCAGTGGTTCAGTCCACATGGAGAAGAGAGCCTTAACATTCTTCCTAACTGATAAATCACATGTCCCAAGAATTTTTGCTCTCTTTAGAGTGCTTGATACCCCTTGAAAACAACCGTCTGTAAGATTTTTCTGTTTTTTGATGAAACTGGACTGGGTCAGAAGAAGAAGAGCAAGGAGACGTCTCACCTTTTAGCCACAGGACGCCAAGGATTTCCATTATGTTTCTTATTTGGTTCTTCCCAACTTTCACACATTTTCTTGCAGCTGCAGAAATATAACAAAGAGATTTTGTCTGTTAAACTATGATCTTTTCCATGGTGCCTTTTAAAGTATCTTTAGTCGAGCAGGTAGGACTCCACATTTCAGATATTTCATGTATTCATAAGCATGCACTTGCACAGCATGGATAAAAACTGTTCTGGCAATATAGTGATTATTTACTTGTGCATTATTGAAATGCTACTGTTTGGTAATAGAAGTAGAATTATGTTGATAATGATAAGCAAAATACATTTAATTTTGGAACTAATTCAAATAATGAATGTTTGACACTTTTTTAATGTAATTAATTTGTTTAGGGTATTGTAGGCAACTATATGCTTATATTGGGATACATGTTATTAAATAAAATAACTAAATGTGACCTTAAGAAGAGCGTATTATCAGTTGTACAAAATGTTTGTGTTGCCAGAGAGATACAACCATTCAAGCAATCAGACTTATATCTTTGCTATTACTATAGAGTTAAAGGCATACATCCTGCCTCACTAGGCCTCACTTCTTCTCTCTTTGAGTCCTTGAGTTACCTGTGCTACCTACAGGCATCACCTCTGCTATCCAACTGTAATTACCTCATCAGTCTTCAGTTGCTGCCTGGAGCACACTCCCTGTATCATGCTGTTGGCCATTTACTGTAGTTATGCTTCTTACACAACTATAATAATAATAATAATATTAATAATAATAGTACAAAGAGCTTATGTAACTTACTCCAACTCTCTCTGTGATAGTATTTGGGACGTGATGACGGAAGCAACTGAGCATCAATTGTTCATAGACAGAATATGATTTGTTACAATACACTAAAAATAAAAGTAAAAAATGCTCAGATATGACACTGGTGCACGTGAGGAACAATTGAAAAAAAGATTTTGTGGGCGGCTGTGGTCTAAAGAGTAACAAGTAGGAAGAAAATCAGTAACATGCCAGGAGGTCAGGTTTTGGACACAGACAAACTGAGCAGACATGCCACCTTATGAGCTGAAAAAAAGGAAAATTGTGTTCACCAATCATGCACATTTAAGACTCTGGTCATACTTTCCAACCTTCCCTTTCTAACTGCATTTGTGTTATTCTGAACACACATACAGTATTTGCCTGTGTTTGGCATTACCTTACATAGGTGGTAAAACACCTGGAGCTGGTGGTTGGGCAGGTGGGGAGTAGGTGTGGTTCTGACTCACTGCCATGTTTTTCTCAAAAAAAGCCCAGCAGAGCGGCCTTAATGAGACACTACCTTCTGACTTGAGAGCACATGAGACGGATTAGTGTTTTCCGCTAACAAGCTCAGATCCTAATTAGACAGGCCTCACTAGTCAGGCTTGGGCCCGGACTCGGTCTCCCGTCAGATCCTATCTCCCCAGGCCTCTACAGGTGCATCCCTTCTGATAGTCTGTGTGGGCTGCCTACAGTGAAGGCAAGGGAAAGCACAGGAAGAGGCTGTGATTGTGGAAAAACAGTGTACTATTGATGCTTAAGAATAGAGGGAGATTAGAGAAGAGGACCGAGATGAATGGACACTGTGATTCTCTCAGCTTGACTAAAAAGAAAGAAGTAAGTTCTAACAGCTGATTCCTAGACCGTTGGGAAAACATAAGATGGGTAGCGTGAATACGATAAAGCTTGCAAAAGAATCATTGGTGTTGCTACTCATGTCAGTATTGTCTGAAAGGATGTTGCTATTACACAACTATTAAGTAATATGAGCTATAAGATTACACATTTGTCCTGTTTTCTGGGTTTAGCTGTAACGTAAAAATGGCTTTGTATTAGGGGATATTACATTCATGTTTCAAGGATACGTCATCATACATGCTTTGATGTATCTTCAATAATATGTACATTTTCCTAGGTATAATCCTGTCTGTAGATCAGACATCAGATGGCTATAGATCTAGGTTTGAGATTTATCTGGTCTATGTAGCTAGAGGGAACACAAAGAAATAACCTTTACTGTTATCACAAACACAGTAACGTTGTTTAAAGTACTGTTTGTTAGATCGTCGAATTGACGTTTTATAGATTCCACTTCTGAAAGTTTAACTTTATGCTGAACAAAGTTTTGACAAGTACGAGGAACAAAACTACCGTTAGACCAGGTAAAACATTTAATGGGTGCCTCTACCCTAGCTACCCAGCTAGCTAACTGGCTAACTAAGTGTTACAAAAATAATAGCTAGCTAACGTTAACGTTACCTTCCATCGGCAGGACATCCAGCTAGCTAGCTAGCTAAATGTTAGCTATGTTGTTGCTTCCACACAAATCTTTCACAGCTCGGGGACACATTTGTTTGTGAGTTTGTATTGCACATAATGCAAAATAAAGTACTAATGAACGTTGACATATAGATAATTTATACAACTGTATCCCGTTTCCCTGCTACCGAATTTAAGCGTCACTGACGTGACGTGTGACCAATAAAAACGCGGTTAGTGAGCTCAGCGCTTTTGATTGGTCATGGTTTGTTGCGCACATATGATTGTTGGTTTTTCTTTCTACTTGCCCACGCACTGTGAGAAATGTTATGTTCCCTCATGGTTTTGTGTTTCTGGAATTAAACCTGTACCAGCTGCTTAGAACAGAGTCAGCAGAAAAATCGAGAGGTCATAATTAGCTTGATTCTAGCAGTCTTTTGACAACTCCCTCTCTGTTAATAAGCTGTTGGTCCAGAGCTGAACTTGTGGTGTTCAACAAGCCATCCCATTGTTCCCTGGGGCAGAGCCACTGACCCTAACTAATCAAACAGTTCCTCCTCCGCCAGCACTGGGAGGAAGGCAACACCAAGGCCAAATTTTTACCTCCATATCAATTTAATTTAGTTTATTCCCAACCATGAACCATAGTATTAATATATGTTTTTAAATGCAAATATTGAAAACAGACATTGCATAAAATTATTATATGTGCACACATCTGCAGATACATTTAAGATCCCTTATCACTGTCTTATGTGTGGGTACGTTTATGTTTATTTTTTCCAGAAACAAGGTCCTGGTTACTGTGGACAATCCACAGATCTCCCTGTGAACAGTTTTAATTGGAACTGTTACAAATACTCCCAAATGAAAACTGTTTGCAAAAGCCCTTCTAGCTTCAACCCACAGCATAAAAGCCTCTCTTGCAGCAGGGTGGCTCTCCAGCCAGTTTAATTCCAACCAGATTTTAATGTTATACGCTTTGTTTTACATTTAAATGGGCTCACTATCAACACAAGATAGGCAAAGTGTAGTTCCCATGTATGCCACATTTTTACAGTTTACATTTCTGCCAAAAGTAGCATTCTCTAAAATTCTATTCAAAAGTAGGTCAGTTTGAATGACACACTTAAAGGTAATATATTATAATATTACAGGTAAGGTCTCAACCATTACAATCAAAACAACAAGGAATACTGTTTCTTAGACAACCTGTAATAGATTTCCGTTACAATCAGTGTACCATGTTCTTGTTTTGGCAAATAAAGACATATTGTTTAAATAAGTCCCCATTGACATTAATACAGGTTGTATAATTGTTTTATATAATTAGTTAATTAAGGCTAGTCTATTAAAATATTCAATCTTACAACATTAAAGACTGGGTCATACTTAATATTCCAAAAATGTTGCCAGCCTTCTTTCATTTTTGCGCAAACTGATAAAGAACATTGACATGTAGGGTCACCAATAAGTTATCTCCTGCTCAATAAAGGTGTCCTGAAGAGACCATTTTGCTGCTGGCTGCTTATGGAGAAGTTGATTTATTTTAATAGTCAGTGTTTGAATCTGTGTAATCTTGAAGCTGATGTTTTTTATGATTCTTATCTCTGTTAAACCAGAGCACATTCAGAGCCTGGAGTACATTGATACATTTAAACGTTTTAATGCACAAATTAAGGAAATGGGTAGGATTTTACTAGAATTGTACATGTGATTTTTAAATGCCCAGGATTATGGCCCAGGAGCTCGCTGACTATTGGCTGATTAAGTTTAGCCTTCGGGAGGGGCGAAATGACACCCGTCATTCAGAGCACAAGACAAAATAAGATTTCACTTGGAAAATTGAATGTGCAAAATAATTGTAATTTAAATTAGGAGCCAAAATCAAAATCCCTATCAAAATTTGATTAATTTCACAGCCCTAGTATATACATTGCATAATATTAATGTTTGTATTATATAACTTATTTTTACTGCATATATTTTTTTTTTAAAAAGCAGATGAAGCAGCTAGATTGCTATTGATATCCTGGCTCTGACTCTGTGGCCTGATTTGGATACTTTTGCCACCATCTCATTGGGTTAAACAGCCACTGTTGCAAGTGTTCTGGCTAATTGTGTCTTTATTTACCTTATTCCTCATAAGCTTGTAGTTTGAGTAAGTCAGTTAGTAAACCATTCCATATCTAGTTACCTACAGTAGTGCATAAGTGTACACATTTAATTTTATGTATCTAAAGAAGTATCTGCTTTGTGTACGATTGAACTAAAACCAAATCTGACTTTGCCCTGTATTTGTTCTGCAGCAGACGTATGTGTCCCCCTACAACCATCAGATGGCTCCTCCAAGCCCCAACAACAACAATAGCAGCAACACCACCTCCATCAGCAATGGCAGCAGTTGCAATGGGGGAGAGCAGCTAAGCAAAACCAACCTCTACATCCGTGGCCTCCATCCAGGAACCACAGACCAGGATCTGGTCAAACTCTGTCAGCCGTAAGTCACCCAAAAACCAATAGCTCCAACTTCTATATCTACACCCAATACATCTCTCTGACCACCGCTGTGCACATATACCAGGTTAAAGTTGTAGAGAAGATTACTAATTACTTAATCTACTCTGCATGTACGTGGATAGATGGGCTATGGCTGGCTGGCTGGCTGGCTGAATACACCAAGGATTGCATGACTACATACTTACAGAACTTCCTTACACATGAAATGCACATTAATGCTAAACTAAACCATAGCATGTATTTCTTGAGCAAAGAAGATGGCCACATTTTCATCCATATGTTTTTAAGGCCCATAATTTAGTGGCCTGGTGGAAAAACCAACAATCATTTTGGCGGCAAACTAAGTCCTTTCACTTTGGCACAGCTAAGCACAGACTTTCCAACAAAGAGGCACAGAATTAGTCTCCCTCTCTCACGCTAATTCTGTCTGTATGTCTCTCCTCTTTCTCCTTTTTAGATTTTAGTTTTAACCTACATGAGTTATTGCTCCTCTGTGCTTTAGTCTTGTAGATTATCATCAAATAATATGATGACAATGAGACTATGCTGTTTTAATTCAAAGTCATATTCTGCACTATAAATACCACACTATGTTGCTCACCAATGTGAGCCTGTGAAAACTCTGTTGTGGCAACATGTAGTCAGACATCAAACAACAACAACATCATCCAATCCATCTGCTATGTTTGTTAGGACTTCAGTGGAAGACATCAAACCAAAGTAGGGTTGAGATGAATGGTCTGGGTTCACTTAATTGAATTCTGGAGCCTGGTGATGAGGACCAGAAGAGCAGAGGAGAGGAGTAGGACAAAAGGAGGGAAAAGGGGGCGAGAGAGATTGAATAAGGGAGAGAGGGAGGGAGAGGCCTGCTATTTTACAGCTGTCTGGAAGATATGGCTCACATGAGGCTGCCCAACCCTACAGGAAACGGCGAGCCCAAGGGAAAGGGAAAGACAAACAAGGGCAATGGCATGAAGGTGGGGGGGTGGGAGAGAATCAGAGGGGGAGGAGTGAATGGAGTTCAGGGTTTGTGTGTCAGGTGGTGTTCTGTGGGGGTAGTTCTCATATTTCTGCTTTTACAGAGCAGATAAAATCACTGCATGAAATTTGCCTTTTAGCAGAGCACATTAAGATCAATGTAATTCTCAGATAAACTAGACTGAGAGAGGATATTGTATCCAGTATAAGTTAATAGGGGAAGTGCTTGTAGATGAAGATGTAAAACAGTAGGCAGACAAGTCATGGAGGGAATTTTACTTAGTTAACTCTAAGTTTAAACAGGAAATGTGTGCATAGTATAAGGACACAACACTCCCAAAGCTCCCCTCCCCCACACAGAGAGTTGTATATGCACGCTTTGAGTTGTACTGTGTAGGGAGAAAGGGATGAGAGGACGGAATAGGGGTTGGTTCTCCATCTCCAGCCCCTGCAGTGGTCTCTCTGGGTGCCTCGCTGCTGCTTTGGTTCTCTCGGACTGGTCCATTTCTGGTGGTTGACCATGGATGGACATCGGGCTGGACTATACTGTGCTCTCTCACACATGGCTGAGTCTCCTGGCCCTCTTTTCGCTCTGCATCACATAATCCGAGACCTCTGAGCGCAATTCAGTACATGGGGATCTCGACTGTGTAAGCAGTGGAGTGAGCAAGTAGAGCTCACAGCTTAAATGCTAGTCATAATGTGAAGTCATAGATCACACTGATTGCTGTGGGTCCCTACAGTAATGATGACTATGAAAATATAGAAAACAATGTTGGCATATCCATCTAGTCCAGTTGGTTGTGTTTTATGGCTTAAAATCAGAAATGGTCATGTTAAATAGGAAGTTAACCAACACTGGGTGGATTCAATTGGCATTAAATGTGTATAGGATAAATGATTAGAACATACAATGTCCGTATGGGATGCCTTGAATGTCAAGTAAAATAAAAAATATATTCATCAAAAACATATCAAAGTGTTTTTATGTAACGTATGAACACAGAGAAGACCAAAAATGAAGATAAACAGGAAATCAGACACTATTAAAAGCCACTGAGTATGAATATGTTTCAGTGGATTACCAATTAAGCAGAAAGAAGCAGAGAGTTCCATAATGTGAACTTTGATGATAAACAGTATTTTATGATCAAATGAATGATATTTTGGTCTTCTTGCATTGCCTTTGTATTGAAATTTGATATATATTTTATTCCAGTAAAATCTGAACATAATATGTATTCAATATTTCAATATTTTTATTCCCAACATGTAGTATTCAGAATGAATTTTGAATGTTTGTATATTCCTGTAAAAACGTAATCCTCTTAACGGGTAACCTTAAGCCACCTTGGTAAAGGAATAAAGATTTACAGATTTCTTTTTCTAAAGGGAAAGTAATCCTAAATTAACTTAAAAGAAATAATTTCCTTTCCAATTTGGAGTAATCCAACCGATTAACTGTCAGATTACAATTTTAGCAGGTCATTGCATAATCCTTAGAGTACATTATGAAAGTGACTCTTCCCGTCTGGATTAAATGTGGCAGTGGTGCAGTGTCGCTGGATGAAAGCTGGTTTGCATTATGAGAGGCACTAAGACCCTGTGGAGGGTAGAACGCTGCCTAGAAAGAAGCTGGTTAGTAGAATGAGAGTATGGCTGGGAGCCAGCATAGGACAGGACAGCCAAGGAGAGGCATATCAGATTACACTGCATGCACATGCCTGGAGAGATGGGAACCGATAGACACTGCAAACAAGCATTTGCCTGAGCCAAGCACTATCCTGTAGATCGGCAGTGTATATAGCTGGCTAGCTGAATAGATTATACAGGATTTTAATATTGATAGTGCATTGTGAAACTATCTGAAAATGCACACATTTATTTTTACCTTATTGTCATGTTAGATTCCCCTTGGGTTACGATCCCTATTAACATCTGTGTGAAAGCAGGATGGAATAAGATAGATTTTTTAATTTCATTTCATTTATGTCCCACCCCCTCTCTAAAGATTTCCCTGTGCACATCATTTATTATCAGATCTTGTAATTATACTCAGTGTCATTGAGCTGAATCTGCCAGGTGAATTATAATTCAGTCATCATGGAGCACGACCCTCTTAGGGTGTTAAGATTACCTCAGCAATGTCACAATGCTAATATTGAATGTAAATAAGTCATTGTTTGCACTGCAAGGATGATCCATGAGTGTAAACCTCACTGTTTTTCAGGTATGGGAAAATAGTGTCCACCAAGGCCATCCTGGACAAGACCACCAACAAGTGCAAAGGTGAGATGTAAAGGCATCAGCTGGGTCACAGTTACTGTTGAACAAAGGTGCCAAAGTGTCATTTAAATTGTTCATCCATGTTTAATTTAATTTTGTTTTTGGTATTTGGTAGTTATTTGTAAATGCTGTGCCTTCTTGAAGAATGTTTACATTAAGACAAACTTTACGTTTGTTGAAGTAATCTATGTTGCAGCTACTTCAAGCCTATCAGGTGCCATTGTTCTATTATGATTAAGGCTGCAACTAATGTTTTTTTAACCAATTGTTTCTTGATTAATTAATCAAAAAAGAAAACTACAAAATATTTACATTTGAGAAGCTGAAAGAAAATTTGTAAATTTTTTTCATTTAATTGACTGTTTGAAAAAGTTACAGATTGAGCTTCTGTCGATTGACTAGTGAATTAATCGAGTAATCATTGCAGCTCTAATCATGATATATTTTGTAGTCTTGAGTAAATGGGAATTTGAAATTGTAAAAGGGAAATCCATAATATTTTTTTCATTACTATAACTGTATTTTAACTACCTGTATGGCAGCTAGTAAACAGGAAAAAATAATTTTCCATGGTTGTATGCACCCCATACACCACTATGTTCTGTTTTGTTTGATAGCGCCTGTGTAGTTCACAAAGTCAGTAGATCATGTATTCACCAACACTATCTTGTCAGTTGATGATATCTTCACTGCTTATCAAGAACAAACAGGTGAAATAATGTCAGCGTAACACTAAAGAGTTTCTTATCTCTGCTGTACTTTAAGAAAGTTACAGATTGCAGTTACAGCACATTGCTGATACATTCTTCTTAATAAAGCTGTTTGTATTTAGTCGCCCAGTGTTTGCTGTGTGCTAAGCTTCACACTACACCTACCTAACAGGTGTGCATTGTGTGATAATATGGAACGTGTTGTATAACTCAACATCTGTCCTCTGTGAAGAAGCACAGTCCAAATCGGACTGGCTGTCTCTTTAGATTTAAGTACAATGAGTGCTTCATGAGCTCACATTACATGCCTGTGTCCACAGAGTCCTGCTGTGTGCATATCTCATTGTCATAACGTGTATGTCTTGCTGTATGTCTCGGTCCCTGCAGGCTATGGCTTTGTTGACTTTGACAGTCCGTCCTCAGCTCAAAAGGCGGTGACAGCGCTGAAGGCTGGTGGAGTGCAGGCTCAGATGGCCAAGGTAAGAACCCCACTTGATATGTATATAATAATATATAATAATAATAATATAATAATATTTGGTGGGTTTATTTCTTACAACTTGGTGTCAGCTTAAATCAAACTATTGGTCAGTTAAGAGTTTTCAGCAAATGAACATTTCAGGCATTTTGACAGTGACTAAGCAAAAAGTTGAATGATGAATTATTCAGTACAAATGAAATGCTGAATTATTAACCTTACAGCAGAAAGGTTGTTCCCCTGCCTTATCTGCTTCTTATACATTTCTCTGTTAAAGCTATTCAGAGCTCTTTCTCCATCTAGCTCTCTCCTCATGCTTTTTGTTTTTGTTATATGAGCCACGGCTTAGGCATATAAGCCAATTAAGCCTCAGTTTGTGTGTGCGTGCGCACTTGTACGTTTGCCAGGCGGTGCTCTGGGTATATGGTTAAATTTGTGTATTTATGGGTATTAATGAACTGTAGAATATGTGTGTTCAAAAACAAGAGTGCATGGACATACACATGTGTACATGTGTGTATGTGTGTGTTATGCTTCATAGTGGTGACAGTGTTGAGGGAGTGTGTCCCAGGGTCTGCTCTCTGAGCTCCCTGTACAAAGGACATGTCTGTTCTCCCTGGTGGCATCTGACTCAGTGTCTGAGCAGCTCCCCAGTCAGCAGGGCCCTGTGCCCAGCCACCCGCCCTGTCAACACACACACACACACACATAGACACACACAGACACACACACACACACAAACACGACAATCACACATGCACTTCACCAGCCTTGCCTCAACCGGATTATGACAGCCACGCACACGTACATGCACACCATGAACACCCTGGGAAAGCTGATCTCTCGTTAAGCTGGATCACTGACATTCATATGGCTCCTCTCTCACAGAATAACTTGATTTCATTCACCCCTCCACTCCGGGTTTACAACAAGACTCATTCTGACTCATTCACGGTCGAAACCCGCAGCAGGTCTTCTCTGCTCGTTCTCATGAGTTGTAGCTCCATCTCTTGTTCACACTGCTGAGGAGGAGGAGGTGGAGGAGGAGAAATCACCTTCACCACAGGTCGCAGTGATTGCACCTGCATTATTCATGGATTGGAAATTAACTTACACTGCATTTACAGGTTTTTAATCACATCTGCACTCTGAGATAATGAATATGCATAACGGTTAGAGGGTGATATAGATTATCTTACAAGATGCTGATGGTCAAATTAAATGTGGAGGAAAAGAAAAAGCCTACAAAATAGTTTGAAAGTACAAAATGCAACTGTCACATGAGTTATAGACTAATAATTTCAAATTCACATTGCGAAAAGATGCATAATTGGTCTGATTTATGCAAGCCAGCAGAGCCAGCCTGTGTGCCTGCATTCAAGGTCAAGATTACCACATGAATATAACTGCTTGAATAAAAGCGACATATTAACATGAGCACACTAACAGGATGATAATGTTTGCCTTGTGGGGACGGTGACAGCACAATGCTTTAGATGTTCTTCAGATTATTTTCAAAGGTCGTTGTCCAAAATGTCTCTGCTATGATTCTCCACCGAGCGAGAGCACATAATCATTTTAGATCATCCATGGATGGAGAGCCATTTGAAATGTAATTATGCCTTGATATCACATTACCTGGATCCTGCACTTTCATCGTCCCAAGAGGCTAGTCTCACATAATGGGCCTGTCTTCTACCCTTTTGGTCTTATCGTTTTGGTGATGGAGTATGAGAGAAGAGAGTGAAGAAGAAAAGGAGCGTGTGGGATGAACAAAAGTAGAAGAGACAGAAATAGAGAGTCAAAATGAGAGAGAGAGGCTTAGCTGATGCCCAGCCAAATACTATCTCACCATCTCTGCATATCTCTTTTCTCCTTAGACCTCATCCATGCATTTACTCCAAACCTTCTACCCTTTCTCTCCAACTATCTAATGTCCTGCACATGCCACCCTTCCAAATAGCATACACTTCCTGTTATAAGTTTATATCAATTCCTTCAGATTTTTGCTGGCAGTTTTTGTGTTTGCTGACAGCTTTTGTGTTTTTTTTCCTTGATTTTTGGAGGGCTCCTGACATCAAAATGCAGAGAAAACAAAGATTAATCCTTATTAATGCATTAATCCTCTCGTGTCTTCACTCCATTCAGCAACAGGAACAGGACCCCACCAACTTATACATCTCCAATCTGCCAATGTCCATGGACGAGCAGGAGCTGGAGAGCATGCTGAAACCCTTCAGCCAGGCCATTTCCACACGCATCCTCCGTGATGCTAACGGAACCAGCCGAGGAGTGGGCTTTGCCAGGTATAAGCTTTGGTTATTTAGTCACACGCATTAGGACAGCTGGTTTTAGTCCATTAGTGATGGTGTAGCCTCTTGTGCTGCTTTGAAGAAAATATCCAGTTGTACAAATTTCAGTAAATCATGGTGAGTGAGTCCTCTGGTGGTCAGCACAGGTAAGAAATCTCCAACTGGAAATATTAGCACACAGCATTGATACCTTGTAACCTGCTACTATTAAACACAGTGATTGTTTTTATGAAACATTTAATATTTCCTCTTCCCATAGGATGGAGTCAACCGAGAAATGTGAAGCCATCATACAACATTTCAATGGAAAATATATCAAGACTCCACCTGGAGTTCCAGGTGAGGCTTCCTTGAAGTGACATCTTGTTGTGAATGCAGCATCCTAAAAAAATTAAAAGAAATTTAAGTTGAAGAAAATAATCTTATCCAAAGAGTTTTTACATTTATGATACTGAAAATATATTTGATGTAATGTAATGTTTTCTTACTGGTCCAGTGCCGCCAGAACCCCTGCTGTGTAAATTTGCTGACGGAGGCCAGAAGAAGCGTCAGAGCCAAGGAAAATATCTGCAGAACGGCCGGCCCTGGACGAGAGATGGGGAGACGGTGAGTTTATTTCTTCATGTCTTAATGACTTTTGGGAAAACGCTTTATAATACAACACTGCGTGTGATCCGCCTCATAATGACACTGTCTGTTTTTCCAGGGAGGACTGACGCTTACCTATGACCCCACCACAGCCTTACAGAATGGGTCAGTACTACTACTCTGACAAATCCATTGTATACCCGGAGGGAGTGTGACCATGTTGTGGTGATTAATAACTGTGTCTCTTTCTGGTAGGTTCTACTCCTCTCCCTACAGCATCGCCCCCAACCGGATGATGGGGCCAACTTCCCTCTCCCCGTACATGCATTCACCTGTGTCCACCTACCAGGTAGTTTCAGACCCTCAAAGCTGGACTGGACTGGAGTTTAACAAAGAACAGACCTGCTGTCACATACCTATAAATTGGGAAACATAAAAATAAAAATGCTTTAAATCTAAAAACAATGCAGCAAAATGTATGGCGTTTTGCTTTAATATTATGTAATCTCCTGGTACACGTGTGTCTTTCTTGTCCTTGCAGGTACACAATCCATCCTGGCTACATCATCAGTCGTACATCATGCCACCCACAGTGAGTATCTTGAATCTTAAAGCTGTTGGCCTTCCTCCCTGTTTCTGTTGCAGAAGAAGCCTTTTAATATTCTGCTGCATGGCCGGCTTAGCTCAGTTGGTATATATATAAGTTCATGCCTCGACGCAGAGGTCCAAGGTTTGAGTCCGACCTGTGACAATTTCCTGCATGTCTTCCCCCTCTTTCTCCCCTTTCTCACCTAGCTGTCCTGTCCATTAAAGGCAGAAAAGCAGAAAAAATAATCTTAAGAAAAAATACAGTAAATATTCTGCTGCCTTCACATTCTGTCTGTCCGTCTGTTTGTTTTAATTGCCAACTTGAACTGCTAATGTTGCTGTATGTTGTTGTTGTTGTTCTTTATAGGGAGCAGTCCTGACGCCAGGAATGGACCACACCATGTCCATCCAGCCGACCTCCATGATGGGGCCCCTGACACAGCAGCTCAGCCACCTCTCCATGGGCAGCAGCGGCACAGTCAGTAGAGAGCGGACTATTTAGCAGTCAGCTATTATTTATGTTTCTCAGTTAAAGATGCACAAGGCAATTTGACCGGTCCGTGATTGAGTGCTTTCACTGCTACTAAGGATCTGCCAAATCCTTATGCTGGAGATAACTTAACCTTTATTTGGGGAAACTGGGCAAATCAACAGAGTAAGAATCAGATGGGATGTTCTACTTGTGTTGCAGCTCCCCTTTGTAATCTAGGCTGATAAAGACAGGTGTAATCTTACATATAAATCTTGTCTAGTGCAGCTTTATTTGACAGTGTTATTGGCAATGTAGCTGTCAGGTCTAATGTAATTATCGTCTCCACTCTACAGTATATGCCTGCAAACACATCTATGCAGGGGACCTACATCCCCCAGTACACCCAAGTGCCTTCCACCAACATCTCAGTTGAGGTAATGAGTCTCAGTTTTCTCTCACTAGAACAGGTCAAATGTTATGTGAAACAATCACTCATGGATTAAACCTTTGCTGCCTCCCTCTCAGGAAAGTGCCGTCCAACCACCTGTTGCCATAGAGACACCCACAGAACACACGACCTACACCTACCAGCATAACAAGTGATGAGGTGGCAGAGGTGGGTTTTAATCCTTGCAAGTGTTTGTGTTTGTTTTGTGTCTCTGTATGTTAACACATTTCGTTAAGATGTTACTGCAAAAGGAGACGCTGCAGCAGCTTTTGTATGTAATTGGCTAGTCTTGTCACCTTGTGTCAGATATTCCTCAGGAGCCGGAGTGACTCTTCAAGGGCCCCAAGTGCTGAAACTCGGCACAGCGACTCTGCACGTAAGGCACCAGACACCTGGGAGGAACACAGACTGTTACACAGAAAGGACACAAAAAAGATATTTCCTACAAACTCATATCTTAAAACAAACTCTTTTACTCCAAACAAGCAAGGATGGAGGAAATGGGAAGAACAGAACAAGGAGCATCTATTTTGATAACAGTCAAAAAGAAATTCACACACAGACACACACTACATAAAAGTTTTTTTTGACCGTTATTAATATTCTTTTTGTAATATTACCAGTAGAAGAACATCTCAACACCATGTTTTATTTTAAGTCATTTTTTGTTTTGACCTTTTTGTAAGATATGCTGATTTTACTTTTTTTGTCTGATACTTTCAAGCGTTGAACCTGCCTTTTTGTACATAATTCTTTGTTTTGGTGTGTTTCTAGTTTTATGTGTCCTAGTTTGATTGATTGGTGCAAATATTTGAATACAGTAGGCCTAAAAAGGAAAGAAAACTATATCATTTAAAAAGCTGATGCGTCATATTTTAGACGGCTATGGTGCTGGCTTGGATTAGCGTCTTCCCGAAGTCGCAAGCAAGTTGATCAGGTATAAAACCTTACATGAGGCGGCATTGCTTCTTTTTGGCACTTGACTCTCAAATAATTTATAGTTCCAATAAATCTCGACAAAGCTTTGGACAATCAGAAGATTACAAAGAAGAAGAAAAAATGTACCGATGATTTCACAGAGAAGACTTCTTCAAAAGAGCTAAATAGATTTAAGGCATTCCAGAGATTATTATTAGCAAGTTTGAAATATTGGTTCATGTTAAGCTGTTCCACCTGATAAAATCCAAAGTTAACAGGGATCACATCTCACACAGAGCTGCCTGTAAATAAGAGATTTAAATGTATTTAGGCTTTCTTTTGATTTCCTTTCATCAGTGTAGTAATGCTTCATTTCTTTTAATAACAGTATTTTACCAAATTGTCTGAACATAGCAATTGTATTGCTGTGTTTTCGCTTTTTTTGACTCGTTTCCCTTTTACAAAAGGGGAAGCTGAATTACATCTATACATTTTCTAAAGCAAGAGTTAGATGTTGTTATTAGAGTGTGAAGTTCTTATTACAAAGACATGGAGATCAATTGGTAAAGCGTGGCTCTGTCCTGTTATATCTACAGAAAACATGATCACGGTTAATTATACGGATTGTTATGGCCAGTATGGAGATCCTTTAATACTGGCATTTGTTGTGTGTTTGCATCTACGTCTGCATTTCTGTTTTTCACCCTCATGTTTGTTTTTTACATTTCTTATTTAAAGGTTTTTAAATTTCAATGCTTTTAAGATGGATCCTATTTTTCAAAGAAGTTTTGTTTTTATTTTTGATAGTGTGTTGCGTGCTTCAAATAGTGAGAAATAGATGTTTTAACGTTTTTTTTTTTTTTTTAAATAGTGATTTGTTTGTATGTTTGCATACTTCCCTCATTCTGGTTTCAGTGTTGATGTCAAAGAAGCTTTAGTGTGTTGTTTGTGTTGTTTTGTGTGTGTGTGTGGTCTTGTTTAACTATATTTGTGGGGTTCAATAACCGGGAGTCCAGTATACTTGTGGGGTCCCGACAGCTTTGCGAGGCCAAATTGCTGGACCCCACAGCTTTAAAGGGCTATTTGGTTATGGTTAGGGTGAGGGTATGGGTGAAAGTTAGGCATTTAGTTGTAATGGTTAAGGTTAGGGTAAGGGGCTAGGGAATGCATACTGTCAATGGTGGGTCCCAACAAAGATAGTGAGTGAGTGCGTGCATGTGTGCGTGTGTGTGTGTGTTTTACAGACATTTCAGTTCTGTCTGTGTCACAAATGTTGGCACTTTGCAAACATGACTCCTGAATTATTGTTGCTAGGTTCAGATGCATTGTTACAGAGTTGTGCCCCAAGCAGTTGGGAACAATGTAAGAGAAATATATGTTCAAAACCTTAACTTACCTCATCCTGCCAGAGAAATGTAGATTCAGTTTGTGTATAAGGGTCGCAGGCAATAACCAACTATAGTAGGTCTCATGGCTGTTCACAGCTGGTACTGTGTCCACATCCTTTAACTCTTCCGTCCAATGTTCGGAAAACACACCCAAGGTCTGACGATCTATGCAATTAATTTATTATCCTAATAAATGCAATACTGCAGATATTCAAGAAACACCTTACATTTCATGACAATGGATCACCTCACAGTATGACTTCACATTTTGGCCAAAAAGCTTTTATCTTTCATTTTACATATGTTGAGATTTGTTTATTTTCTGACTGATACATTCATTTTTGGTTCATTAATTGTTAGTAAAATTGCTGCTTTAAAAGGGAACTATTTCATACCAAAATGTGGTTGTTAATATGACTGTAAAAATGTAGGAACTCTAAATAAATCAAATGTATGGTAGGTGTTGCTCACTTGTCTACCCAACTTTAATTTTACATGGACCCAACATAGATGTAATTCACCATTGAATCCAGTTGCAATTGTTATGTTGTGGTTAAATTGTGTGTCCCGTCTGGTCCTGTTTGTTAACTTGCTTTCTTGCTAAGTAATTTTTTCCCTTTTTTGAACTATGAGACAGTTCATTTCCAGGAGAAAACCTCACAAAACTTCACAGAAATGCCTTAGATTTCACTGGAAGGGATAGTGAAGTTCTACTCAGATTTGGTGGGCTTGTTTTTTCTTGCACTGCTAATGTTGAAAAAAAATGTTATATCAAACTCCTCTGAACATAGATCTATGAAGCAAAGAAAAATGTACTTCTTTAAATGACTATTTTGTGTTCCATTGTCATTCCATCATTTCTATCCAAAACATTGAAGAAAAACTGAATGGTGGCTTATTAAGTCTAAAGAACTATTGCTGCTAATGTTTGCGGATTTAGAAATCTTTTAGCTGAAGTTCATTGAATAGATCGAGTCACATATGGGGTGTTTGTAACTCATGTTCAGAGATGTCTGTGCAGTCTTCTCTGTTTCGTGCATCAAACATCCTCTCCTTAGTAAATGTTTGTCTGTGCCATGATGCAGGTCTTTGTCTTCTTCATACAAAAAACCCTAGTAATTAAACTTTTAGTTGGTTTGATTTTTTTAAATAAAGTTTTTTTTTTCCACTGGTTTGTGCTTTCTGTTACACAAGGGACCATCTGCAGGTTTATATCTTGTAAAAGAGATAACGCACTTCAAATAAGCCAAGACACATGGCCAGGTTCTCATATTTATCAAATGTGGCAGTTTTTGTATCAAACCAATTGATTTTGAGGTAATGCACAGTCACAATACAAGAATTTATTTCTAAAACACACTTGAATGTAGATAAAAAATATATAAGAAATACGTAAAGAAAAAGTATATTACACTGTTCAAGAGCCAGTATATGTTTTAAGTATGTACACAGTTCAAAATAAATTGAATGTGCTCAAAAGCTGCTGTAAAAGAAGACTCTGAAATACATAAAATAGACTTTGAACCTTAATTTACAATATTTTATCAAGACTAACTGGTACATTTTTTTATCCTGGTGTTTTAAGGTGTAACTAAGACTTTTTTATAACACTTGCAGATCTGTGGCAAGGCAAAACATTGTTTCATTATAAATCATACTCTGAGGCAATGCTTGAAGACATTTGTGCCTTTTAATCTAACTAATTACAAAAATAGTTTTGTTTTAGGTAAAATGTTATGAAAAAAAAAAGTTTCATGCCTAAATACAGAGACTATTTTTTTAAGACTAGATGGCATTCAAATTTCAGTTTAAATGGTAAAGTACATTGTCCTTTGAGTGTACCAAGAATATCAAACATTGACAGCGACATCAAAATATGGCATTACTGTTATAAAAAAAAATAAATGATGCAGCATATGTGCTCATCTCCCTGTAAGATCAAAACATGTAAACTTTATATGTCTGCATTAAACTGAACATTGCAGCTCAGAGTATGGTTTGCAAGTCCGTACAGTTCTGGCTGGGCACTACCAACCATGCAGTGTTTCAGCTGCTATACTGATGCTCCAAAGGTGCACCAAAAAACAAAACAAGGGCTGGGAGGCAGTGCTTGGTGCTACAGAAACATCCCATCATCATCTAAGATCAATTGAGAGCTAGACCGACGGTAGAGGATGCAGAGTAGCAGAGCTGGTTTCTGGTCTGATCAGCTGGTGTGAAAGTCTTTCCCAGAACAGGACTACTGTATGTAGATCATGCTGTTGAGAGTAGCTCAGCCATCGTTATGGCATACAAGTTCACAATCCTCATACCAATATCACAACAGCTTATGGTTCAGAATCTCCCAAACCATTCTTTTTCTGAAGTAGGGCATGTGTTTCTGTGAAGAAAGGAGAGGTTACATAAGACATGTTTATGCCACTATGATGATGATTACCAGATAAATCTGTGTTAGTGATTACCTGTGTAAATGTGATTGGCTTGTCTTTGGTAATGTAATCTGCATACTTGCATGTGAACATTCCACAGTCACTACCGTTCATCTGCTGTGGGATTTCCTGAAAGCAAAGGAGAGATCAAAACGTTATTGGACATTCTACAGTGCAAAATTACTATAATGTACTGTACAAGTCTGACAGGATATTTGATCAGTAATGATTGACTTATTACCCACTGCTAAGATACTTCAACATTTATCATGAGGCGTTGTTTTTGACAATGCAATAGTACCATTAAAAGATTTTGCACAATATTGATTTGATATTTCAGATGTTTTCTAGCACCAATGACCTAGCTCACTTGTGTAAAAAGTGTAAAAATAAGTCACAGTAACAAAAAGCAACATTGTAAACAGAACAATTTTAATGAGAACATTTCTAAGAAAGAAAAAAGCTGGGCTTCTCCTTAAATTCAACTTGCAACCTAAGACTGTTTGCACAGGTGCATCATTTTGAAGCTAGAAGGCGCGCTGCTTCCCAATACTGGCCACCTTATAGATGTGCCAGTGAAATAAAGTAGGCTATATGCCGAAAGATGATTTATATGCTTTTCCTTTATGTAATTCTGGACGGGGGCTTTTCCACTCTTCACAATACCCATGATTTGTTTACCAAGAGCCTTTTAGGGCTTTACACAAAACTTGGGAGATGGCTTTACAAATAGCTGATGCAAGCTACTCCTGCGCATTCTGTATAATTACAAAGGATATGCAAACAAAATAACTAAAATATAAACAAAAAATATGAATATTAATACTAGTGTACTTGTAATAATGCTGCAAGGATGGAGGCACTGTTTGTTCCAAGAACTACAACCTGGAACTTCCTGCTGATAATGGAAACATATCCCAAAATTGCTAAAAGGATGCAATTGGATTACACATAACATGGCACAACAATAAAAACAGACTACTTGATGCTCTCCACCCTCATGTGTTTAAGACTTACATTGCGCTTTTTGCTGTGCAGAGTCCAGCCTGAGGTATCGAGTTCTTTGCCTTTCTTGTCCTTACTTTCCTGTTGCAGGTATTCACTAGGGAAACAAAAATGAATTACTTTAAACACACACTAATATACACACACACACACACACACACACACACACACACACACACACACACACACACACACACACACACACACACACACACACACACACACACACACACACACACACACACACACACACACACACACACACACACACACACACACACACACACACACACACACACACACACACACACACACACACACAGAGGTGTAAACTGAAGGTTTTGCCATGGCCTTCACAATCTCCTGACCTCAACATAATTGAAAATCTATGGATAGACCTTAAAAGAGCAGTGTGTGACAGCCAGCCCAGAAATCTCAAAGAACTGGATGACTTTTGGAAGGAAGAATGGGCGAAGATACCTCCAACAAGAATTGAAAGACTCTTGGCTGGCTACAAGAAGCGTTTCCAAGCTGTGATACTTGCCAAAGGGGGCAGTACAAGGTATTAACTCTGCAGGGTGCCCAAACTTTTGCAGAGGCCATTTTTCTGTTATTTTGAAAGTGTAAATGATGAAAATAAAATCTAACTTTTTGTGATATATAATACAAATATCTAATCATCACATCACAAATTTTTACATCTTTTTTTGGCTTCTTTATGCACATTAATAAATCTTTTTACCTGGGGTGCCCTAACCTTCGAACCCCACTGTGTGTGTGTGTGTATATATCATTCAACAAAAACATATCCGATACTGAAACTTACAACAATACTGTACATGCTTCATCATTGTTTCCTCCCATGGAATCAAAGTACATGATAGCCTTTTTACGGAAATCCACCACCTGCGAAAATAAATTGTTCAACTAAAAAAACTAATATAAATCACAAGATGGTTATTTTCAGATCACAATTATGGTCATTTAAACTTACAGAGAGGCACCAGTGCACCCCCAAGTGAACAGGAACCAGTAGGATGTCTTTAGAAAAGATGTCCATCTTTTTGGTCCAGCGGCGGACAGCAGAGTAGCCACTGCTGCGCAGCTTAGGATAGAAAAAAGTGTTGAACGTGTTGACTGATGGAAGGCTGGGGTCCTTGCTGCGCTCCACCAGCAGGTTCATATAAAAGTTGATCACCTGAGAGATTAAGGAGGGAGAGTTTCAATTCCAAACTAGCACCACGCTATATATTGTGCAACAATTATTACATTAAAACATAATCATGGTCAACATAATTATGGTCATGCATTTTTATTTTTGAAATATGCAAAAAAACAGTGCATCTCCCCAAATGCTAAAATAATGCCGACTGATCATTTACACACAGATTTGACCTCAAGGATAATGTGTACTCGCCTCATCATTGAGCCAGTTGAGGTTGCTGAGTGTCTGCAGGTCTTTGCGTGTAAGGCTGAGACCAAAACCTTCACTTAAAACTTCGTGATTACTTCCTCTCAACCCCCTGTTCACCTCAGCCTCCATTTCCTTATTGGAGATCATACATGTGAAAAAGCAGGAAATATTAATGTAACTCTTATATTCATTACAAAATAATACAGCTTCACAGCCTGCAAAAACTAAAAAGCCACTAGTTGTAACACCCTGTTATACTCTGAATTCTAATATTTTGATTACATCTGGTCTTATTGTTTTGAAACAACAAAATGGGACTTAGTGGGGAAAACAATTTGCTCCTAACTTAAAACATAGAAGACTTACTGTGAGCTTAAATGAATTTACAATTAACCAACATGCACAACATTCAGGCAAACATTTAGTCACTCTTTACTTAGTTTCAATGGCTTTTCTACTTTTTAGAAAGGAAGAAATAAGAAGAAATACAAGGTTTTCTAAGTGAAAGCAAGTCTTTTGGTGGGTCATCGAAATAAATTCTATACATGGTAAACACTGCATGCTGATTAAGACAATGGCCACACCTCTGTGAGTTCAGGGAATTCTGGTTTCACTTCCAAGGGCTTCGGTTCTTCTATCACAAGAGTCAAAGGAACTTCTTTCTCCAAAGGAACTCGAACGTGGACCTCCACATCTGAGCTTCGGTACCCCTCTTTAGACAGGCGCTGGGAACCAGTAACATGATACAGATTAATGGCATATGAAGAGGTCAAGAAACACCTGATAAAACTGAATGTGAAAGAGGGCTTCAGTGGTGCACGCTAACCTGTCGCTGCAGCTGGGCAGCTAGGGCCTCCTGCTCTTCTATCTGTCTCCGTCTTTCTCTTGCCCGGGAGTCATACATACTAGTCCTACAGTGACAAAAAAAAGATATGCGTTTCTCTATTCAAACATAGTATCAATGAACAATGGATACCTTTTATAATTAAATACAATGATGTGTACTTACAATTCTTTGATCCATAACTCCGCTTGGAAACATGGCATACTGTAAAGACAGAGAAATGTGTTATTGTGTATAAAAATAAACACTTGAGATGACTCTAAGCTTTAAGAAGTCATTGTATCACAGACTTAACATGGTGTGTTCATAAAAATTCAATTTAAATTTAGAATTAATGAAACAGCATCAGACATGACACGTTTACACATCTAAATCTTTGACAATGCTTGTTTACCATTTAATCATATTTCACATTGCATTACTATTAACTACAGTGAAATATAGCTTGTGATCAAACAAGAACAACGTTACAAATTAGCAACACAGAGAAAACAGATACTAACCTTGAGCTGTCTTGCTTTTTACCCTTTTGCTCATTTACAATAATTACCGAATCACCATCATGAGCTGCAAGAAAAGACAAATTTAAAACCTAAGAAATACAGGAGCAAGCAAATATTCAATTCATTAATGAAATCACAATTCACTATGGCTATATCTCTATTAAGTGCACACAAAAGTGGGTGAGACTCTAACCTGATGATTGTGTGTCCTGAGAGGAGTTATCCTGCAGAGTGGATGGGGATGGGGCTGATGTGAGAGGAGCTGCTCTGCTGGAGCTGAGGTCCATATCCAGAGACCATGTCTGAATCCCTGGCCTGTTGGAGGCCCCCACTGGGCTGGGGAGGTTGTTAGAGCTCTGGCTAGACATCACCCTGGGGCTAGGGGGGCTGCTGGGTCCCTCTGAAGTTCCTCCTGCTGCTGACCCAGTAGGGGAAGAGAACTGCAGCAGTCTGCGGCTGGTGGTCAGGAAGCTGGTGCTGATGAGAAAGTGACAAGAGTGAGCACATAAAAGAGCAGGCACTATCTAGATACACCTCAGAAGAGTCAAATTGAAAAAGGATAGACATGAAACTATTAAAATGCATTTTTTGTTTTTATTTACTTCCCATTTAAATGTTGGGAGAGTTTGTGATTGCAGTAAAGATGGCTACTAACTAGTTGTATTCCTTGGATGCCAGTTAACTACAAACTACAAAACATACATGTGAATACCATTGAGTATCCCTCAACAGCTTCCAGGCAATGTTGAATGAGCAACTGCCACAAAATCTAGAGTTTTTGATAGAGTACTACTGTTAATCTTATGCTTATGGAGCCCTCCACAATTCTAACAGAACTCCTTTCTCTGTGACCCCACCCCTCCCCTCGGTCTTCATTTACATTTTATTAACAGTTTAAATATGGCACTGTTAAAGTCTACTATATTTGTATTGGATACATACAAATCTCTGTGTGATCTCACGATGGCGTGCGAGCTGCCGTTGTGAAGGAAAGATGACTGACCACCAGAGACCATGGTCAGAAGCTGCCTGTAGACCTCCTTCTCCTCATCACAAACAGACTGGACAAACAGAGGAGAACCATTAAATCAATGAAAAAAAAAAAAACTGAAAGATGAATTACATTTGTCCTGATGTCTGACCTCCTGTGCTGTGCTGCAGGGCCTGGCATTGTGCATGCGCCCTGATGAGGTGCTGTGTGTTGGGCTCTGCACAACTTTGATGGGAAAGGTCTTCTCATACATGCTGGTACAGGAGCTGTTTGCCACCCCACAATGCAAACTGCAGACACAAAATGATGGTGTGATAATCAAAACTTTAACTGACAATAGTTCACACTACATTATAGTACATCAGAAAAAACATTGAAATGGGAAGAAAACATTTCTCCAGGTAAAATGTAAGGAATACCTTGGTGTTCCATATGGTCGGAGGTTAAGGGGCCTGCCTAGCCTTGGAGGGGGGTGCAGTTTAGGGGTGATGGAGGGTGGCAAGTTTACTGAGTGCCCATTTGTTTTTGTGACTTCACGATGTGTAGGGCTCATGCACACTTGTCGCCTACAGACTTTTGATCCCATGATGGACTTCTCATTGCGCAACCATTCTAGAGTTAGTAAAAAAAAAAAAAACCAAGACCTCAAAGCCTACACAAACCATAGCAACATTGATGCAAAAGGGTATACAACGCTTTAAGTCATCAACTTACCCGATTTGGATGTTTTCCACTCCAAAGTTGTCGAGGGAGCAGCAAATGTCTCATCCATATAGTTCCTGTCAATACTCTTAAACCAAACATATATACGACAGGTTTAAATAAAAAGGCAAAAGAAAGTCATTTCTACACTCCAGCCCCAAACATTATTTCTTACCGGCATCCCAGCACAGACTGCTGATGTTGAGGGCTGAGGTTCTCCAGGTGGAGGACCAGGGGAGGCAGGCAGTATATTTTTCAAGGCAGGGCTCACATTGTTCCTCATCCATGTAGCCACACTGAAACTGTGACTCTTAACCCCTTCAGCTGCAACCTTGACTGTGTCAATAAGATCTCCTAGAGAAATGTAAAACAGACAGACAAGGTTGTAAGTAGGTACATCTGACTTAACTATACCGTCACATATTGCTACAACTCACATCATAACATGTACCAAAGGGAATGATTAATTACCCATTCGAGACTTCTTCATGATTAAGCCATCTTGGTCGATGTTATTTCCATCTTCCAAACTTAAGAGGGAAAACAGAATGACAATTTACTGTTAATAACAGTCAATCAATTCCGACAATTTGAAAATAACGTTAAACTATTTTCTTGACATTATAACAAACGTCTGAAACACTCGCTAGCTAAATGACCAGCGAGGCAAAGAATGGCGGTTCTACAGAAACGGTTGTTACTGACTCATAAAGTAACTTCAAAGCAAACGGTTTCTTTTTAAACACACGGACTTTTGGTTAGACGAGGGAATAATGCTGTAACAGCTCCTAACGTTACCATTCAATTGGTCTTTTCCTCCTCGTCGGACCATCTCCCGATCCCCGGTGTACGTCAGAGTGCTCCGCAGCTGGTACACCATTGCGAAGATTACCAAAGCTGACCCATTCGTAGATTTTATTCAACATGACTCAAAAGTTTTAGAAATAACGCCACTGGTTTAAAGATTGATCGCTATAGCTGTTTTCAGTCTACCTGTCAATATAGTCAAACCAAATGAAGCGAAAGCGCTTCATTCGACCGAGGCAGGTTAGCTGAGTCTATTTTAAAGGCTAACACTTGCAATTATCATTTTACTTTCTCACAAAACGAGCTAACCGTTAGCTAGCTAGCTGAGAATAAGCTAGTTGCCTAGCTAGCACGCTGTGCTAACTACCTCGCTAGCTAACGATGCTAGCAACACGGCTAATTAATGGAAGTATGTATAAATCCCAATAGGAATGCGACAAGTCGCAACCAACGCATTCGGGAAAACGGTTATCATTTTGAGTCACAACCTAACTTGTTTATATAGCCTTAACGTGACTTTAAATAACATATAAACTCGTTGAAGACTATTATCTCCCGCTTCTTCCTCATTCAAAACCACAACATGGCTGAATAGGACGCTTAACCATCGCACATTGTGATTGGACGCCTGGTTGTGGTAAATCCGAGTGTACCCGACATCTACTGGTTGATTGGAGACTGAAGGAGACCATTTAATAACACGTCACAACTGCCGGCAGTTGAGTTGACTTCTAAACACTATTATCACCTTTAACTGTCTATGGAAATCACATGTAGCTACCAAGTTCAGGAAGCAAAAACCTCTTATTGCAATATGTAATTGTGTTTTCACAAATCAATAGACACCCATTGAGCTAAACATTAAACCAGACCAGACCACTCGTTTTAGGAAAATACTTCATAAATAGAACTATGGCTCCAAAATAAACGTAGAGGGACAAGGAAGTTCATACACATCTGAGATAATAAGAAAACAACACACCAAGCAACTGCATCATATTTTAATGACGCTGTTAGCAGGTGATTTTTATTATTTTTATCATAGGATAATACCAGTATTCAGAATATTTAGAAAGACAACTCCTAAACATTGTGATGTGTAGGCTAAAACTATAAAACTTAAATTAACTCCCCTTGTCCTATGAAAAGTGGTATAACAATTTTCCTAAAATAATGTAGTAAATGGAATTTCATGAGTATTGCAGACAGGCAAAAATAAATTTAATATTAATTTTATTCCCTAGCCCTCCTAAGTGGCTCTGTCACTTCTCAGGCTGCCATTTTAAATAAGAACCTGGTAAAAGGTGAAACAAAAAATGTAAATAAAGATAGGTGTTAAAGCATATTATTTATTAAATCAGGTAAACTTTGTGAGTCCATTCATGCACATTCACCCTTTAATAAATCAATACAGAAACACAAATGCTTCATGAAATGCGGGGAAAATACAATATACTGCATCAATATCGTGAAATAAAAGAACTCCAAGGCCACTTTAGACAACTTTTGAATTCATTTCAAGCTTCAAACTCACCATTTTTATATCACACACTTCTGAAATATATCATTGTCATAAAAAAATAAACTTGTCATGTCATGAAAAATAGCATTCAAGCCCCTCCACAAATGCAGGCCTTATCAAAAGTTACAGTAAAACTGTGTATGCATGGCACTGTCACGTTTAATGTTAAATAATTGTATTATTATCATGATTGTGTCAGCACTTAAAACCAACTGAATACATTTTCATATTAACAAAAACCAAGAACTATAATGCCTACAATCAAGAAATGTCCAAACTAAATGGAAAACATAGGAAAAGTCTTTGAAGCTCTTTTAAAATTACATTTTTGCTTTCAGTCACGTCACTAATTCATCTCCCACAGCAATATCCCAATGATGGGATGACTACACTTGGCATAGTTAGGGCTTTTTAAGAGCCATGTACAATAGATTACATACCTCTTAAAGAACATTGACATATGTTGTTTGCAGGACATTTGTGATATAGGCAGGACAGAAAGACAGCCATACAGCTTCAGATGAACACTCACAGTATTCTTTATCTACGTTAAATGGAGGAAGATCACTGATTGTTTCTTGTTGGTAAAACTAGTAAGCTAACCCCATAGGGTTCACAACATGCTAGAGAAGAAGGAAAGGTTGAGTACATTTTGGATGTGAAAACTGACATACATCTATCTACACGAGATTCACAAAGTATTTGTGGCCTTATCTGTATCAGGCAAAAAAATAAAGCTGTTACAATAGGAAGCATTGTCATCACAATCACCAACATTTTAAAATACTCTTATTATTTCTGCCTAAATTCCCATTCCTTGTCTGTAGGTAAGATAGGTGGGGTGATGGTTTACTCATGTTTTGTTCCAAAGATTTGGAGGAAGAAGGAGAAGATGTAGATAATATCTAAATAGAGGTTGAGAGTGGCGAAGACATACTCTTCTGGACTCATGGTGTAGCGTTTATTCCCCATGAGTAGCTGGGTATCAAATGCCAAAAACTGCAACAAAAAATAAAACAGCAAGTAAGATATATTTTTGTCTGTTTCTTATTTTGAGATTCTACAAAATATGATCATGTCTAAGTAATGGCTTGACAGTGTCTGTACTCTTACCATGGTAAACAGTATGGCTCCCAGGACAGCGTAGGTGGCATCCAACCAGGGTACCTAAATGGCAAAAATTACTTTATTAGATTCAATGTTAGTGATTAGATCACCACATGAAAGGGCCACTATGTAACATCTGAGTATATATAAATTCAGAGTTGAGTCATTAATCTCATGTCAAATATTTGTCAGACTTTAAAAATACATTTGTATTTGATGAAACTTTATCCTGGTTGTCTGAAAATCTTCCAAATTCCAGCCTTACATGACACACATCTGATGTAACTGCTTGATTTGGATAGTCATACTTACATATTGGAAAGGGAGGACAAGTGCCAGCACCAGTCCAGAGACGAACATGACCATGCAGAAGACAAAGAGCACGCCTTGGTATGATGTCACATCAAACTGGATGGAGAAAACATGTGAAATCAAATCTATGTTTATCCAGCGTGAAAAGCTGACACACATGAATGATTTACACTCATAATCATGCATACGTTATATTAGATAATATGTGTAGTACTTATATAAAGTACATTAAAGGAAAAAAAATGTTTGTCACCTTAGTTTGGAAGCTGAAGACTGTGACCAGGACACAGACTGCTACTGTGATTCCAAGACACATCACTACTGACTTGGTGTTATAGAAGCTATTAAAACAAGAAACAAGCAAACAAAACGTCCTGAAATTTTTTCAAGAAATATAAAACAGAATACATAACACAGATTTATACAGGCCTACATTACTGTCTCAACAAACAACCTTAAATACTGTTAAGAAAATACATTGCTGTCTAATTATCTGGATGCAAAAGCCATCATGCTAGCTGAGGAAAGACTGCACTGTCTCTTTCTGCTTAAAAAACACATGGCAATCATAAAACTGTGAGAAAACATAAAAGAGTACCTGGACAACATCCCTGTCATGTATGAGAGTGAGAGGGTCTGTAACAGGACATATGATAGTCTCATGAAAATGCAAGCATTTTTTAAATCTCTTTGGACAAGTCATGACTGGAGAGCATTAACTTTTATAAAATATATCAATTAATTAGTTTAAGATCACGTTAGCTGTCAACTTACAATCATTTGGGAAATGAAAGTTGACACATTGACAAATATTGTTAATTTATGAATGTACTCTTTTTTATACTTCTAATAAATAACAAAATTCAGTCTATGAACATGTTTATTAAAAACAAATATCTGCCTTGTACTTACAAAGATGCCAAGCAGAATCACATTCCATGGAAACTGTCTCCTGTAAGAGTAACAGATTAGAGATTTAACAATGTAGATCATTTTATAATGATATACATTTATTTTTATTTTTGTAAACTTTTTACTTACCTTGGTGCAGAGCAGCAAGATAGGGTGAGATATGTGACGAAGAACACAGCACTGATAAACAACAGAAATATTGTTAGATATTTTGTTAGATAGAAGTGACATAAGTAGTAACTGTGTTTTACAGACTGACAAATCCTGTTACTTACTAAGACGCCCAGTACCAGCCTGGGTTGGATTGAATGTAGTCCTTCACTGGGTCACTAAAAAAGATATATATGTCTTAAGTAAGCACACTACAGTGAATTTGATCAGAAGGACTTGTAAAGGATTTGTATAACACTTACCAGAATGTGAAAAGAGACACAATAGCGAGAGTGACCAAAAGCTGGATCATCAAGATAGTGTACACCTAAATGAAAGCAAGTTAGAATGAAAAAATATTGCATAATTATACATGTACTGGTATGTGCTGATTTGGCCTTTAAAGTTTAATAATGTTCATAAAAGGTAAATGATCAGTGATACACAGGATTCACAGCACAGCTAATACTGAGATCAATGTGATGATAAAGCTTTTGATACCTTACGGATGAAGACCCTCCTGATGTTGCGATCATCCCAGGTGAACTCTGTGAGCATCTCAACATCATTGTAGCAAGGAGCACTGGTGCCTAGAAACCACATTTATTTTGTGGTTAAGATGTACAATGAGTAACAGTCAACATATTCTCTGGCATTCCCATCACTCCCACACCATCACAAAACATGAAACACATTACCAAATGTATTAGCCAAAGACAATGAAACACTAACTTTATGATTAAATAAAGGAGAATAAGGTGTTGTCATACCCTCGGTGGCTTCCTGATAGCTGGGAGGAGCTGGTGACACTAAGGCTTCTTCACTGAAGGAGCCATTGTTGGCCTTGTTTGCAAGTGAAAGCTGATACAGCACAAAAGATGAACATGTTTTATCTTTTAGTTTATAGTCTCTTACACATTCTAAGTGAGACTAAAAAACAATATTTCACAGAAGAAAGACGTTAGTAAAATGCAAGGGAAAATGTTTCAGATACTACCAGTGTTGCATATGCTTAAAGGTCCCATGGCATGAAAATTTCATTATATGAGGTTTATACATTAATATGCATCCCCCAGCCTGCCTTTGGTCCCCCTGTGGCTAGAAATGATGATAGGTGTAAACCGAGCCCTGGGTATCCTGCTCTGCCTTTGGAAAATGAAAGCTCAGACGAGCCGACCTGGAATCTTGCTCCTTATGAGGTCATTAGGGGCAAGGTTACCTCCCCTGTCTCTGCTTTGCCCGCCCAGAGAATTTGGCCCACCCATGAGAGAGAGGGACATCATGGCTTTCAAATGAGCAAAGTGGCAGTTGGTCAAGGCCACACCCCCAGCCTTCACCTCCTCCCTCCCTCTCTCCTCCTCAAAAGCTACAGACTCAGAAATGGCACATACTAAGGAAAGGTCATTGTGGGACTGGCTCTAGCGGCTGTAATTCTGCACCAAGGCTGAATTTCGGGAAAGAGATTTCAGACATGGCATTAGGGGACCACTAAGACTTATATAAAAGCATCCAAAGAGCACCATGTCATGGGACCTTTAAGTAACCTACTGTTCCCCCGAGTGTCAGTAAAACTAACTAGTTAACTAGTGGGATACAAACATAACACATAGATACTCTCTCCCTGAAAATATGAAATTGCAAACATTTAGGGTGCAAATAATCACAATGTAATCCATACTATTCAGGATGATTACAAGTGAGTTATATTGCAGGAGTTTCTCCATCTTAGAAGATGAAAAAAAGAGCCTAGTAAGATAGTCACGATCAGTTGAAATGTTAAGGGTTTTCATAGTTTTGATCTACACTTTTACTCCAACGCCACTGAGAGCTCACATTACATAGTCACCCACCAGTGTTCAATGCAATTATGGATATCTGAAATTACAAGCCAATACACATGGAAAGAGTGATTTCCTAGAAAGAATGTCAATGTGCATATGGGAAAGTTCTTTTTGATTAGGAAGAAATGAATTAGGCTACAAATAGGCCTATCTGCAATAGCCTATATCCAGTCTAGCTAGTAATTGTTATAACGGCTTGTCATGTACCTCTCTCATGTAGCCTATTAGCATACTATCGGTTTCTCTAGCAGCTAAAAGATAATAAACAGGGACTGTCGTTATGTGCATTATGGCATTATTTGACAGGAGATTTGGTATGTCGAGATAGCATATTCCCCTGAAAAAAATCTAAAAATATAGGCCTATTATTAGATATCAAAATATTTTCCCCTCATTTTTAGACTAGGCCTGTCACTCATATGTGTACGTAGTTATGATGTCATAATACTGTTTCCAAATGAAATAGTGCATCCCGTTCCTGTAGAAGCGACAAGTTTGTATAAAATCAACGTTATTTTGACAAGACAGTATAATCGTCAGAACATCGATGTTAAAAAAAAAATAAAAGGTCTAAAACCACCACCAGGTTTAAAACAGCCGTATTCTAACCATCTGAAAGAAAAATGATGAGACACACACACTGGGACTAGGAGACAGTGGCATTATACGCGAGCTACAGAAAGAAATGTGTTGTCATGGTGACGCAACATGGTAAGATGGCCTGTGACGCATTTCATTCACATAAACTCAGATAACACTCGGCTGCATCTAACACCACAACAATAGGCTATATTTAGACTATACAATATGAACATTACAACAGGATTAAGATGTCATTAACATCTTCACTCTATGAAACAGCTTTTGTTTTGCAAATAGAAATATTATAGGCTACGCTACTGCACGACACACAACACAATTCCACTACCTAAGTTCTGGTTATCATTCAATAAAATGACTAAATGTGGTTGTATTCACAACTGAATAGCTTGTCTTGTCATTACGCATTTCTCAATAGTAGGATTTAAAGGATTTACTGGACACATATACCAACTGACTGTTAAGTAATACTCTAGACCCCATTCGGAAAATCCAAATACATAACTGTATTAATTGTCGCCATTAACGGTAGAAAAATATAATTTAAGTAAATCATACCTTGCCCTTTGTCATGATGCTTGTTTGTCGTCCTGCAGTATGTTGTCTTGTTCTGTATCCCAACCAGTCAATAGGGCTGTGGTGTCTCCTTCTTAAAAATGTAGTTCTTGCAGAGGGTAGCTAATGGAACTCAGATTGATAGTGCTCTTCTTGCCTGCTCAGACTGGACACTGTGACGATTTAGTGATGTAATCCCAAAACAACGCAGTTAAGACTCGTGCAGATACCCCTCCCTCACCCACAGATGGATGTTCTAGCAGCATCCAGGTGAAGCTGCACCATAGAGAAAAGATGGGACTGTACCACAGGAGCAAAGGAAATGGGGAGGATGGATGCCTGCATGGTGCGTTATGAGGAAAGAAGTCCAGAAAAATCCGGAAATATGGTCTGCAGCAAAAATTAAGTGAGGGAGATAAACAACTTGGCTCAATGTTAGATACATTTTTTTTGTGTGATTTGAATAGGCCTCTTGCGTTTGAATTTTTCAATAAAAAGTGAACTATTTACAGTTGCAAATTTCAAATTATTTCCATTATTAATGCTATATTTTTTTTAAATGATTGGTACATAATAACACATAATCCCAATAATTTTTGTTAATTTTGAATTAAATAAAAATACAAAATAATGAAGATAAAATTACAAAATACAATCTACCCAGGAAGAATTTATTAGAAATACATTTAACCTCGTGAGGTAATTTAAAATATATGATATTGCACCATTTGGATTATTTGGAAAGCCCAACTGATGCTACAGAATAAGTATTATAAATCATCACTACGCCACAGAATAGAAATTCTGGTTACAGTGGGGCTCAAAGGTTTGGGCACCCCAGGTAAAACAAATTGTATTAATGTGCATAAAGAAGCCAAGAAAAGATGTAAAAATCTCCAAAAGGCATAAAATGACAGATTAAATATTTGTATAATATGTCACAAAAAGTTAGATTTTATTTCCATCATTTACACTTTCAAAATAACAGAAAACAAAAAAAATGGAGCCTGCAAAAGTTTGGGCACCCTGCAGAGTTAATACCTTGTACTGCCCCCTTTGGCAAGTATCACAGCTTGGAAACGCTTCTTGTAGCCAGCCAAGAGTCTTTCAATTCTTGTTTGAGGTATCTTCGCCCATCCTTCTTCCAAAAGTCTTCCAGTTCTTTGAGATTTCTGCGCTGTCTGTCACGCACTGTTCTTTTAAGGTCTATCCATAGATTTTCAATTATGTTGAGGTCAGGAGATTGTGAAGGCCATGGCAAAACCTTCAGTTTATGCCTCTTGATGTAATCCACCGTGGATTCTGAGGTGTATTTAGGATCATTATCCATTTGTAGACGCCATCCTCTCTTTAACTTAAGCTTTTTTACAGATGGCATCAAGTTAGTGTCCAAAATGTGCTGAAATTTTATTGAATCCATTTTTTCTTCTACTTGTGAAATGTTCCCTGTGCCACTGGCTGCAATACAACCCCAAAGCATGATTGATTCCCCCCCATGCTTAACAGTTGGACAGAGGTTCTTTTCATTAATTTCTATGCCCTTTCTTCTCCTAACGTGCCTTTGCTCATTCCGACCAAAAAGTTTTACTTTAACCTCATCGGTCCACAGAACTTGTTTCCACAATGCATCAGGCTTGTCTATATGTTCATTTGCAAACGTTAAATGGTGATTTTTGTGGTAGGGACGTAGATAAGGTTTTCTTCCGATGACTCAACTATTTCCATTATCAGTTTTCTAGACAACTGCTTAGAAGAACCCATGGTGCTGATTGTTGGGGCAAGGTCAGATGAATCTCGGCATTTAAAACCTTAAGATTGACATCACCTGGTCTTTCCAGACGATGACCGAGAACAATGCATGACACTGTCAGGTCTCAGCTTTCCAAAGGGGGCGGTGCATGCTATAAACTCTGCAGGGTGCCCAAACTTTTGCAGATGCCATTTTTTTGTTTTCTTTTACTTTAAAAGAGTAAATAATGTAAATAAAAATCTAACTTTTTGTGACATATTATACGAATGTCTAATCTGTCATTTGATGTTTTTTGGAGATTTTTCCATCTTTTCTTGACTTCTTTATGCACATTAATACAAATTTTTACCTGGGGTGCCCAAACTTTTGAGCCCAACTGTATGTCAAACAAATAAATATTCATTTTGTACAATATGAACAGTTTTATTTAAAGGTGTAAAGAGCAACACAGACAATACAGAGAACATCTTGTAGATGGTGCAGAAAAGCATTTAAAGTAAAAATGACCAACTGTAGATTTCTCCAGATGCTAGAAAAACAACAACAAACAGAAGCATTGTAAGAATTGACATTCAGATACTGGTCTACATGCTAGTCATGACCTTATCTCTTAGGATATTTATTGAGCCCTCTGTAAACTCTGATTTAAACATTATAATCAAACATATGATTAAACTCACTGATCATCATGAGGATGCCGACAGGTGAGATTAATAACATCCTGTCAATCCCATCACCCTGTCTCCTGGTGGACATAGTGAGGCAATAATGTGCACAGGTTTTGAACATTTCAGCAGTTTACTGGATAAATGTAGGTTGATATGGCCATGTTTCCAAAGCATCCTTACACAGACAGAATTTGTAAAAAATCTCTCCCAAAAAACAACAACAAAGACGTAATGAGGCAACATTTAAATATACCAAAACACCCCATCTGGACGTTGATTTTCTTCACATATGAATTTGGCAAAATACAGACTTTTGACTATTCCAGTGCAACACATGTATAATTTTAGTCTCACAAAACTGGCCCAGTACATTTGAAAACAGTCAAGCATGTATATGCAAGGTTTTTCCTGCATATTTCACATCCCCCAACAAATTTTAGCAAGCCCCAAAAGGAAAATCACCAGCACCAAGATGATAAGAATTGAGAATAAAAACAGCAATTCAAATCCTCTTTGAATGTGAAGAATAATTTACCTAACAACTGTTGAACAAGCAGAACATACTTGAATTTGAGCGCTAAAAGGATATTTTCTCACCACTCTAGGTTTCTGCCTAAAATAGAGTTTTTCCTCACACTAAATGGGGGAAATCTTTGGGAAATTACTGGAATTGTTGAGTCTTTGTAATTTATAGTGTGGTCTAGACCTACTCTAGCTGTAAATTGTCTTGAGATAACTCGTTATAATTTGATACTATAAATAAAATAAAATATTATTTATCTTAACCAATTAGTTAATTGGGGTACTTTTTTTTTTTAACTCAATAGCATAATATACATTTCTCCCCAGTGAAGACTCTTGACACGTGGCGGAGCATCGCTGACTCACCTAACAGGTGTTTGGTCCCTTGTCTGGTGTCTGTCTGTGCGCGTCTGTTTATTTATGTGTTTTGTGTGTGTCTGTTTCTGCGTGTGTTGTTTTGTCTCCCTTCCTCACGTCTTTTCTCTGTTTAATTATTATTTAAAAAAAAAAAACTTGGAACTTTTTTCTGACTTTTGTAGGGCTTTATGTCGACAAAACCAACAAAAACATCAGAGAAAGCCACAAAAAAAGTTTAACAATGAAAGAAGAAATTCAAAAAGTCAAATATCTTGGACTTTTTGATGAAATAAAAGCAGGGCAATAAACTTTACATGACTGGCCTTTGATGTTATTCTTAGTTTTCAGTGTGGCCCGTAGTGAAGTTGAGTTTGACACCCCTACTGTACGCCGACCGATTATGCTTACTGCCAAGCTTAGTCTCCCCACCAATGGCCCCTTCTAAGCCAGGGAAAACCCTGTATTCATGGTCCATCTCATCATTACATCTCCCCCTCCCCTCTGGTTCCTTCCAGTCTCAGGTCTGTGTCGTTTCTGCCCAGCGTGAACAGACTGACTATAGCCATCAAAGCTGCCAGCATCATGACTGCACAGCCTCCAAACATGTGTCTGGTTCCGCTGCCCTCCTCCCCTCCGCCTGTTCCTGATATCTCTCCATGAAGCGCCAGAAGCCCTAGGCAGGCCAGCAGGTGCAGAGGCAGCCGGAACCAGGCCAGCACACCGGCCCGCTTCTCCTCTGGGATCACTCTGCTCTGGAGAAAGCTGACTGCAGGGAAGTAGAGCCCACAGGCAAGCTCCAGCAACAGGAAGGCCAGAAATGATTCAAGAGGTCTAGGTTGGCCTGGGACGGTGGAGAAGGTCAGCATAAAGAAGGAGAAAAAGGCCATCAGCACAGCCAGGCAGAGAACATGGCCAGGCTGTAGACGGTAGCGTGTGGAGGTGGCTAGGCGGAAGAGCAAGGAACCAGCCATGCTAGAAGCCATCAGGCAAGAGAACACTATTCCCAAAGGAGGACCATGAGGGTCCAGTACTGGGGTCCACAGGAAAACAAAAATATATAGGACACTTTCAAACAGAGCCTGCACTCCACCTAAGAGCATGACTCTCCTGTCTGACAGCAGGCAGCGCAAGGCTTCATGGCAGCTACGTGAGAAACGGGCCCTCGCAGACAAACGGGTCCCACCTCCATTCGTAGTGCCAAGAAGCAGTTTTTGTTTGTCTCCTTCAGGGGTTTCTTCGGCCTCTTCCTTGCCCCAGTCTGTTAGCACCACCCAGCCACAGCACACCAAGCAGGGAACAGCCAGGAGAAAAGGAGCCACCGGGCCCAAGTGTAGCCATTCAGTCAGCAAGTTAGCCACCAGCCCTGCTCCCACAGCGAGCCCATGATTCCAGGTAGCAACTTTGGTGAAGGTACTAGGGATCCACTCCTTGGGGAAATCGTGAACGTCTACATGGCGGTGCACATACCAGGATTCAAATGTGGTGGTAAGCAGGGATGTGGAGAGACCCCCCAATATCCGACCCACAATCAAAACAAAGTAGTCTGTGGACAGCTTGGTGAGACAACAAGCAGAGTAGGACAGGCAGAAGACAAGACATGTCTGTCTGCGGCCAAAGACTTGCGGGAGCCAGCCTGAAATAGGAGCAAACAGAACACAGGAGGCCAGCCCACACACATATAAAATGGCTATTTGGGATTCCAGGAAACTGTAGTGGCGGTACAGTTTGTAGAGGTAAGGACCCTGGAGCCAGTCTGCCCACAAAGCCAAAAGGTATGCCCGGAGGAATATAGTCTGAAAGCGACGGAAAACTGGGTTGGCTACGGCAGTAGGAGTAGACTGAGGTGGGGTGAGGCGGCGTGCTGTGAGCTCGAGGCCAACACACAGGGCAATCAGGAAAATTATGGCAAAATATACTGTCACCAACATGGTGTGATTAACTGCACCAACTTGAAGTCAAACCTGAGGTCCTGGGGCGTTTTCAGGTCTTTTCTTTCTATGTCTCAGCACCTGTGGAGAAAGGTGAAGACAGAAAAAAGAGCGTTGGACGTTGACACTGAATAAATTAGCTTTGTTAGTAATTCGTAGCTAACATGGCTAATAAGCTTGTACTTTTAGGGATTTAAAGTTCGCTACTCAAAAAAGATGGCATAAGAGTAGCTATAGTAGTGCAGTAGAGTATTAGGATAAGTTTACTCGTCAATGACAGAACGCTTGACTTGTGACAATTCAGGTTCGTTTACTTAAACATGTTAACGCTGGCACCATAGCTAGATGCTATTGTTATATAGCTAACGCTAGCCTAAAAGCTAGTGTTATCGTAACTTGCGTCACTACCCTATCATATGTTTTCCACTATATTGTAACATACATAATATATCTTACCATGTCATTTGACAGCGGTCCCATATTAGTTACACGACGTACAAAAGTGATGACATTACACGTAACTAAGTAATGGTTTTTGATACGGTAACAGACTATTCACTTCCGGGAGCCTGGACAAATTATGTCACCACAAGGTGGCGATCCATGACTTGTTTTTGATTTCCAGGGTAGCGTTAGGAGAAAGTTGTTTCATGTTTCCAGATATCCCGTGTTGCAACTTTCTCAGGAGACCATTCTTTCGTTTTATTTTATGTATTTATTAATAACTCGTCATTTGAAGTAGTCAAAGTAGTTCCTGAGAAATGTTTTCCATGTTTGTTTGTTTTTTTATGAGATAGGCCTAAGCTTAATGACAATTACGTTGTTGTTCTCTCTCTGACCTAGATTTGTAGCTATGAAGGCAATTACCCCTCTTAGTGGCTCTTAACATGCACACCCTAACAACACACAGGGTATTGTGTTTGTTACTTATAGTTTCATTACTTATTTCTGAGAGGCAGTCCTAACCAGTGGTTGCAGAAGTAGCCTAACCAAATCCATTACTTAAAGTACCAATACCGCAATGTAGAAATACTCTATTACAAGTTGAAGGATGCGCATCCAAAATCCTACTTATAGGCTAAATATCAAATCTAAAAGTAAAGGCTGATTGTTCTGCAGTAAAGTGTCCCCAGTGGCTGATTTGTTATTATGTCATTATTAGATTCCTACTCTGATACATTATTGTGCACGCAGCATTTTACTGGTGTACCTGGTAGAGGTGGAGAAAGATTTAACTTCTTTATTTACAGTTCGGGTAGTTTAGTCTAGGGGTTCCTAACCTAGGAGTGGGTCTCCTCCAAAGGGTTACAAGATGAATCTGAGGGGTCATGAAATGTTTAATGGGAGAGGAAAGAAGAAGAGAAACAAAGCTCTGCTGTGCACATTTGTATTTATTTTCTGGACCCTTTTTAATCTTTTATTTTGTGTGTGGTAAATATTCAATGATTGTACCCTTAGTCCTTAATAAGTTATTGAAATGAAACTATGCAAGAACTTCGAGGAGAAATCAAAAAGTAGAAAAGATTGGGAACCAGTGGTTTAATCTTTAAAATGCATTATATTTTATATTACTACATTGGTACTATATGAATTTCTTAATCTGCAAAGTAACTAGTTAAAAATGGCTGTCAAATTCAGTGTAGTGGAGTAAACCAAACAATACGTCGACCTAAAATGTAGTACAGTAGAACAATAAAGCAACATAAAAGCAGCAAGTACCTCAAAATTGTACGTAAGTACGATACTTTAGAGTACATTTTGTACAAAAAAATTTTGTACAAAAAAATTGATACATATCCATGAATCGATTCAAGCTCTTCATATTCAAAATCGATTCATAGAATCAGAAAATCGATTGTTTTTTTTAATTTAATTTTTTTTCTTCGTTTTGTAATGGCGTGTATACTCTCACATGGGAAAAGTAACTACATGAACATACTGTGAATCGTTTTTTTGTTTGTTTTTTAAATTTGAGTATAGTTTTTTAATCAAAAATCAATTTTTAATTGAATCTTGAGATGAAAAATCAATATTGAACTGTGACATTTTCTGAATCGTACACCCTTAGTAATTGTACCTTGTTACTTTCCACTACTTGTCCTAACTAAATCTTCTTTACGGCATTTTCCCTGAATTTACACGTGAAATGACACACAAGCAAAGTAATACATAATTCAAACTTTATATCATTATATCATTTCTATTTAGGAAGAAAGATTTACAAAATGTACAAGATGCTCAATCAGCAATAATCAAACAAGCAAACAGTGAGACGACCCATCAAATAAGATCTCACACCCAAAAATCTCTCTTGTGTTTGTATGACAAACATTGGGGGCAGAGAAAGCTGGGTGCATGTGGAGTAAGTGCTGGTGATTTCAGGGATTATGCTGGTTGGTAACATCATCTGATAGCAGGAAGTGTATTGAAGCCATCTGAGAATCCCTACTAAAAATTCTCCTGTGCAAAACACCCTTGGCATGGCCAAACCCCCACCAGTACATTCTTCTTTATACCAATTCATCACATCAATACAGTCATTGATACACAGACAATAGGGTAACATAATATTTACAGCAAAAAAAAAAAATAGAGTAATTAATAAACCCAACATGCATGGGTCTCCTCCATCAGTCGCTGTTATACAATATAGTGATACAGACACAATATTTTTGTGAAATAATATAAAATGCCATTGACTGGTATATTTAAAGGTTTACCAAATGTTTTCTGGAAGATGAGTCAAAAATCTTATGAGACAGAATGCATCCTCTTGTGTACAAGTGACACATTAGAATACTGGTCTCTTTTTACAGCACTAATGCAGATGGTATGTTTGTGAAACAGTGATACACAATTTCCTTAATATTTCAGATTTTGCAATGTATTATTATACAAGTTCCCTTTCTTTTGAACATTTAATGACATAGTCATTCACCAATAATGGTCCCTAAGTAATAATTGTCTTTCAGCAGCTGCTTAGTGATGTCCTGTCGATACTGTACATCTTAAGGAATACACAAAAGTGAGTTTGCTTTTATCTTAAGTACCCTTGATATAATGAGAAAGTGCACACATGATTTGTCCAGAATGATAATACTAAATCTATATGATAATACTGGAATAATGTCTCTCAAGAGCTTTGAGGTTTATGTGTATACATGTGTGTTTATTTGTCCCAAAACATAGCATGAAGATCAATAGTTAGTCAAATATATGTCCGCTACTGCCCTCATTTATCCTTTTGAAAACCCCCTCTAAGATTGCACAATTCCTTGTTTCTCAATTTTCAAGGAAGTCCTGTCCTTGGTAGATAAAATCAGTGCATATGTGTGTGGTGGACTGTATATTCTATAAAACAGTCTGTTTCTCCGTGAACAAGCGGCTTGCTCAAGGGTCAATGCGAAAGGCCAACAGTTTGTCAGAGTGCATATTGTTGAGGGTGCGCAGGTCTGGCAAGCGCAAGAGGAGTTTGGGGAAAAGGGTGCTGTCATCTGGACGATGGCGAGTAATCAGTGACCGTAGGGCACGGATCAGACCCTCTTGTAGCTGCTCCACAGCCCGCATGTTAGAGATGCCAGAACCATCTGAGGAGCACAGAGGGATGCCAGGGTGAATGGTTGACAGACACAGTTACTGCATTATTGTTAATTACCAGTTTTTATAACTGTTTTCCTACTCTTGAAGTAAATAGTGACTTTCTTTTACCTGCAGAGACCAGAACCACAGCCATAAAGAGTGCCATTTCATCAGGCTCTAGCCCCAGGGAGCTCAACTTCTCACTGAACTCGAACATCGCGTCCAGCAGAGAGCCCATGCCCAAAGCCTGCAGGGCGGACAGGGGGTAAGTTTGGCCATTCAGGAAGGTCACTGTTCGCTCCTCAGCATTGAACAAGGTGCAGAACCTCACCATCAGAACCTTAACCCACAGGAAACAGAGAAAAAAGAAAAGAAAAGAGTTTGAGACAAATACTTGCATCAATAATACATTTGAAATCACAAAGAAGTAGTCACATATTTTAAATAAATTATCTGAAATGTATGTCATTACCTGGAAGGTGCCTGATTTGAGCAACATGACCTGGTCTTGTTGGCTAAGCTCTTGAAATCCTGGGATGCCCTTGGCAAACTCCACCACTTCCTTGACAGCGGGAGTAAAACACTGCGAGAAGGATTCCCATATCTCCTGACTTGTGCGCTCTGCCCCTGACACAGGCCATGCATTCAGAGGACAGGCCTCAGAGAAAGACATAGAAAGAGTCATAAGTTGTTTGTCTGACAAGATGTATCACAAGAGTCTTGATCTAATTTAGTATGCTTCCTGAACTTACCAGTAGTTTAGCTCCTGATGCTAATTTCCATGGGCAGGAGGACTGATTTTGGGTACTTCCTGCATTGGGAAAACTGTTATTATTGGCAGAGATGCCCCTTTGAGATGTTGTACTGTTAGACTGATCATGATTCTGATTTGTTGACACTAAGTAGGTGTAACGATTGTTGTCCACATTGTGAAACGTAGGTTGTTTGTCATCAAGCGTAGCTGAGCATAGAGTGGCAGCCACAACAGGGCAAGACTGATAACTTTGGGTGGATGTGGTGAGAGAGGAGACTTGGGTAAAACTGGAATCCTGAAAAACATGTGACATGTTGTTGTTGGTGATGTTAGCCCTCTCTGCTGCTCCCCCTTGGCTGTTGCTGCTGGTGAAGATGTCACGGTAGGCTCTGGAGATGGCTCCAATGGCCTCTTTTGAGTTGCCATCTTCTGGGCTGCTGGGAGTGTCCCTCACTGAAGGTGAGTCCACATCCACGGCAGCTGACTCATTTAGGCTGTTCATGTAGCTCTGCATCTCATCCAGAAGTCGCTGCTTTTCTCTCTTGGGGATGCGGCCAAAACGCACAGCTAGGAAAGACAAGCAGTGAGAACAGATCAGCTCTGTCATTCACGACATTTACACTAGACACATTTGCTTGTTTTTTTATGCTATACAGTGGTGCCCTTTAGGAAAGACAGGACTGCTACTGTTAAAGGTGGCTATAAATTAAAGCTAAGCATGGTGAAAGTTACCCTTTACACCTCTTTATACACACACACATACACCAAAAACACGACATCTCTTAAAGTGTTGAATGATTTTAAGGAGAATCAAGTTGTGAGATGAAACTTCCCTCTCTTCACCAATATCCCCATCTCTCTTCCCACAGTGACCATCAGCTGGTGAGGCTATTTATAGACCCCCTGCTACCATCTGCCTCATCCTCTCCTCTATCAACCACTGTCTCCTTCGTATCCCACTCACGTCCTGCATTTGTAAGTAGGGCAGTGGGGCAACATGAGCATGATGTCACTGGAACTGATATCATGGGAGGGTGAAGAATAAAAGAGAGGTGGGCTTGACACAGTGTAATGCATGGAAAGTGAGTGTGCGTGTGTCTGTGTGTGTGTGCAAGGTGGAGTCATATAAGGCAGTAGTTGAGCTGGTACAACTTCAAAGACTTTTGGAAGTATAGCATATCTAAATCTTTCAAGTGTAGCAGAACATTTTGTATAGCAGCAATAATATTTGTAAATCAATGTACTGGTATACCCATTTGTTAATCATAAGCACTTTACATGTAAACATAAAGCTACGGTGTTGGACCAAGTGAGTTGATTTGCTTGGTGTGGTAATATGCACAGTAGATATTGCTATGTTTACCAAATATACAGTAATCTGTTCATTGCCAGCAGGATCCCTTGATGAGGATGAGGACAATAATGTGGCATGAGATTAATCCCTTTCATCATGGTTGAAAAGAAACAAATGTGGTCTAGTGAGTTGTCGCTTTAAAAATGATACTCTGGTTAGAGAAATAAAAGTGTGCCATCATGCTAACGGACATAAGAATTCTCCTACACTGCACAGCCAAAGTCACACAGCTGCCTAGTGTGAAATCAGGGTGTACTATTTAATGTGGGCTGCAGGCAGTTGCATGCGGTTTTCCTGTTTTTGTAATGATTGAAGCAGAGCAAAAAGGGGTTTCTAGGTTGTGGTCCTCAACACTTTCAGCAATCTCCTCTAAGAGGATTGACCTGACTTGTTCTCTTAAGATGCATTTTGCCACACTATTTTTTCTGTGAAGCAGAAGTGTCAAATACCTGCCGAAATAACACTGACCTATTTACTACATTAGGCAATGCAGAGTATACTGGAGGGTGGAGATAAGCAGAAACCACACTGAGAAGAAGAAGGCAGGCAAAATACACCAAGTAGGTCATGATGTGTGAGTACACTATACACCCAATTTTGTATTGTTTTTCTAGGTCAGCCTGGCTGTTTCCCTAATCTGTGATGATAGGTGATCAATCAATGTTCAGAACTAAAACTCGGTGATGTGAGCCTTACGCCTGATAAAGTCTGTCACAACTGTTTTCTGCATCCCTTGCTTAATTGTTGCCCCATCCCTCATTAATTGCACCAAGATGTTCCATGGGCATGCACAAGGTAATCCAGTTGACCCTGTTCCAATTTCCTAAAATAATTCCTGTGTTTGCTGCAGTTTTCCAGATGATAGATAGCTTCGGGGACTTCAAGGCTCCTCTCCTCATAAATCATTGTCTAAGAGGGAGATGCAAGAGAGGTGAGGGAACATGGTGGGGACGTGGGGAGGAGGGGCTATACTAAATAAGAACATAGAGGTAAGAGTATTGTGGAAGGATGCTGCAAAGGGCAGAAGAAAGACACTTAGAAACTTAAGAGAGTAATTCAAAGCCAGATTGTAAGCTTTGGCAGTCAATTGACACAGTAGAAGGGCAAGGCAGGTGCAGGTCTGCTGATGAAGTGAGTGACTGAGCTACTGGCACGATGACCTCAAAAATCCTTTGCATTACATTTTTCCAACAGACCTACATATGAGTATTGTGCTTCTTTCAGGCCATCCATTTCCCTGATGCTTTGGCTAATCAGAGCACTGTGGCATTCTGGCAGTACTGCATGAGGTTCTTTTAAAAATGTGTCAGGATGTCTCACCATCTCTTGACATTCCAACAGAGAGGCATTTCTTGAAGCGGCAGTGCTGGCACCGGTTGCGGTTCATGCGCATGATTAGACAGTTCTCGTTCTTCACACACATCTTGTAGTTGATGTTCTGCTGAATGCTGCGGCGGAAAAAACCCTGAAACGAAAAAGAAATCGCATGAAACCGGTGCACTACAAGCAACATATTGTTCAATCCCTCTATGTAATTATCTTATCAGGGGCTTACCTTGCAACCCTCGCATGCGTGCACTCCATAGTGGAATCCAGATGCAATGTCCCCACAGACTTTGCAGAGCAGGACCATCCCACCGGTCTCTGAGGAAGGGTAAACAGATTGTTAGATAAGCTGCAAAAACTTCAATCAAGGTTTAAATCAATAGTAGGTAAGGAGACACTTACTTGTGTAAGTTCCTGTGAACCCGCATGGCCTCTTTCCTGCAATTGGGTGTGCATAGGTATGCTGTGGAGTGGCTGCTGCTGGGGTCGTACTGTAGACCTCTGGGAACTGAAATATCAGTTTGGAGGATGATGTGGTGCATCCAGCTGTCCTACATTTCAACGCCCCAATCTCTGTGAAGGCACCCTCCTCTGGTGATGAGGGCTGAGAGTGTGAAGAAGGTGACTGTGTCTGGTACCCACTGGAGGGGCTGCCAGGGCTGCCAGGGCTGGGACTGGAGCTCCCAGAGGATCCTGCATACAGGATGACTCCTACAGACATGGGAAATAATGGAGACATCAGACCTCTGAGATGAGAGTTCGGGGTCAGGTGATTCAAATTTCAGTAAAAACTCATAATTAGAAGGGGCATTATTCAACGCGTCTTGCGTGCAATGGGCGTAATGTTGCACCCAGGCGGATAAAGTGAGCGCCAAAAATAGCCTACTGCTGGTAGCACAGCAACAAAACAGGCAGGCTTCCGGTAGAAGCACCAACGAATAGCTACTCTTTGAAAATATTTCCTGCGTCATGCTAATGCAGCATTTATACCCTATAGGAACCGTGTAAATATGTGCAATGTTTTATGTGCACAGCTGTGTGTCTCTCTCTCGCTCTCTCTGTCTCTCTCTCTCTAGTCATGCGAGCTGAGACATGGCCTCACGTGTCTGCGGGGTCTGCTGCTTCCTCCGCTCCAATAATAGCCTCGATTCCCTGGCACCGTGCCCAGCGTCAGCTAACAGCACGACACCTGACCGCTGCCTCACATGCATGGTCTCCTGACACGGTTACTGCCCGAACCAAATCCGCAGTCTCGTGTTGAAACACACAACAATCTGAAGTCAGATCTGTGTTTACAAACACATGCTGACTGGGAAGCTCCCCTGGCGTGAGGTGGCACCAAGTCTCAGCCACTGATGTTGATGCGCCACCGACAGTCGGAGAATGTGAGTCACGTTTTTGCCAAGGAAAATGCCTCAACTGTATGGACTGGACTGGTGTAATAATAGCCTATACTAACAACTCAGTAGATAGTTAGTCCAGCAAAGACACGCTTAATGACAAGTTATAATACAAGTTAAGTTAATATTCAAAAGGATGAAGTGTCCAATTTAAAACTTCATTAATGACTGATTTGCACGTACAACTCAATTCAACATCCAACATCAACATCCAAAATTCATGTCATACAGTTGTTTAAGTAAGTAAATAAGTAGGTATAAGTAAGTAAGTAAGTAAAGTTTATCTGTATAGCACTTTTCACAGATAAAAATCACAAAGTGCTTCACAATAAAATCTATTTAACCCATCAGCCTTGTATACAGGCTATGTCAATCATGCATAATAGTCATGCATCCCTGTGTGTTGCTCTATGCTGCACAAGGTATTGGTTTCAACTCTAATGTTCGGATTATCCCTAACCCAGACGTTTTGGTGTTTTCTCATGCCAGAGCCATAGACAGACCCAGTAGATGCAGGCCTGAGTTTGCTATGTTTTTAATTTAGAACATTTATGTAGTCCTAATATTAAGAAAAAAGCAGCATCAACTTCTAAATTGAACAATTTTACATGCATTCATTTATTTCAAATACATGAAATTCCTTCCTTAATGCCCATGTTAAGTTTAGCCTTCCTGTGCAAACACTAATCTGGTGACAGGCAGATAAACATGAGCAGTGAGCACTGGCACAGCAGCTCCTCTCCTCCCTACTTTCACTTGTTCCCACCTTATAATGCAAGACATGGATAGGCAGCCACAGATAGCTTGCAGTTAAGGTAACCATACTGTTGGTTTGCCCTTGAGGTGTAAAGTTAATTAACATGGCATATGTGTGGTTTATTATGCAATTATGTGTTTATTATGCAATTATAGGAAATAATGTAGGCCTAGGCAATGGCCAATGGAGTTGTGCTACTGAACACTGCCAATCTGTAAGCACTGCTTTGATGTTTGCAGTAGGCTAGACTTCATTAACTCAGACTTGTGTAAGTAGGTCAATATCACAAGAACTTGGTAGAATTGTGTGTATGCGCCTCCAGCATCTCTTCAAACTGACGCTGCATCATACACTGGCTCATGCAGTCATCATGAGGAACTGAACAGAACACCATGGATAATAGGCAATTTATAAACACCAGGATATGCTTTCAAATCTATAGTCTAAAAGTCTGGGGTTTTACAGTTGTGGTGGCTACAATTGCTTAATGTCAAATGTTGATTGAAAAACATCTTTTTTTAGGTGCGATTTTATCCGCAACAAAGATGCAGCCTCTCCATGTTTCCAATCCGCTATCTGTTTCAGCATCGTCTGTAGAAAGCAGCGGATGACAGGACAGATGTGTTCAACAGAGTCACGTTACCGCTGAAACACATCCTTAGCTGATGTTTTCCCTGAAACGATGAGTTCAGGGAGGGACAGATGTTGCAAAGTCAAAATCGAGTCAGCTTACCTCACGGATGCTTTCAACACAAGCAAAATGCACATGTGGCGGGAAAACGTGACCAGAGAGAAACCATTTAATGCATGAAATCGTTGACCCACTGACCAAGCTCACCATCACCGCAGGCGGCATCAGCACAGAGAAGTCCTTGCTAGGAAGCGGCGGGAGGAGGGCCCCGTTAGGCATCTCACGCGGCTCTGCGAGGGAAGGCACGTGAGGAAGCTTTTGACTGTGCATTCACTGGGAAGACATGAAGCTGCGTGCTGCAGCCAGAAGGCAGTCCTTCCACAGCCCGACAGGGGCTTATAATTAAACAGCCACATTAAATGGAGCGGCGTGTTATGCGGTTAGGTGGTCTGACTGTGCAGCACCAGCTGGCGCTGCAGTAGGCGGCCAGGCCCAAGTTTGTGAGGAAATGCATATGTTAGCATACCTCTCTAATATAGGCCTATAGCTTAATTACGTTATTACTGGTGAATTAGGATGTTTAATATAGCCTACACGAGTTTTCTTAAAAACTCCTTTTTATATTTTAGATGGCTATACTATGAGCGAATGGGTTCACTTGTAAGAGGATAGTTATCCCACTCAGTTTCTTCCATTCCTTTGCAGAAAACCTTCACTGGCAGAGTGTCAGAAGAGGTAGTAGTGAGTGAGAACTTATTGCACGAAGTTATGCAATGGAAAATGGGAAAAGTCAAATAGTCAGATTTTTTAATATGAGCATAATTTAGCAGCTAAATGTAATCGCAAATGAATGTTGGAGTTAAGAAAGACTAAGTAGCCAACTTGTTACAACTGACAGCCATTAGTAGGCGTACAGTTGACCCTCACATGAGGTGAAGGATGTATAGGCCTACACGTTTAATGAAACTATTCATTTTGACAAATAGGCTACACATTCCAACAGTCATCTTGTATTTTGCATAATGAAGATGTATAGGCCCCTAGTTATACATTATACAGTTATACACATACATATAGAGTTACCCTTTAACCCCACAACCCAATCATCTCTGCAGGTGAAATAGGGGTTCTGTGTCAACACACACACACACACACACACACACACACACACACACACACACACACACACTCTCTCTCTTCTCTCTCTCTCTCTCTCTCTCTCTCTCTGTCTTTCTCATTTGATCTAGACTTTATGAGCCATACAACCCCTGCAGCCATATTTTTTGCCCAGTTATGTTGATGTTTATGATCTTTGTTAAGATTACTGCACTGAACTCATGAAGGAAATGAAGTCATGTGCATTCCATTGACTTATTGAAACATTCAAGGGAAGGGGAAGCAGTTCAAGGTGGTCACTTGGATTTAGATCGTGAGAAGAAGAGAAAAAATACAAAAGACTAATAGAAAGTTAAAAGATGCACTGCCATTTAAAAATAAAAATAAAATAAGCATGGTACCTATCAACTGTGCTGGAACGAGACTGCTGCCGATGATTCACCGTCAATTACGAGAGGAAAGCAGAAAGCATGTGCACCTTTGGCTGACCTCGAGAGAAAGCGCTGCCTAATACTACTTAACGGGTGGACTTCTTCTTATGCTGCAGGCACTTCAGCAATGGCCTTAGAAACAAACACGCCCTTTACACCAAAGTTTACACCCGTGAGATGATCAAGGGTTAGTGCGCAGTTAAAATTCTGGCTCTGAAAGATTAAGATTATGTGACAGCCAGTGTACTGTAGCTCCACGTGAGTTTGTTTTTATGGAGCGAAACAGGAAGTCTTGCATATGTCGCGGTTCGCTGTCAGTAGAGCTGCAGTCCAGGCGCTGCGTTTTAACATTTGAACGCAGTGCAGCAACTTTTTTCACAAGTTTGTGTAAAATCTTACAATCATTGTACTTTGTAATTGAATTCAGGAACAAATCTACGTAATTAAATCGGAGCAAACTCGTGCAAATGTAGCCTACATGAACCAATAAAATTACTAACATCAGTTTAACACTTCTGTAAAAAAAACACATAACCAAAATTATATTTCGTTTACATGTTTTACACAAATAATAGGCCTTTCCTAAATAATGGAAATTACACTTTGCTTTACAATAATTCAATATTTCTTACATTGAAATTATAGTTATATTTAATTTAAGGTTTAGGTTGAGTTAGACACAGCTAAATAGTAGCCTATTCCCCTACTGAGTGATTGCAACAACATGAATGAAAACGCTAAACAATGACCCGTTAATCAACTCTGACTCTTGAGTCTGAATCAGCATTGGTTTTAATGATTAATCTTACCACCACCAGGGCTGTTATCCATTTCTCTTGCTGATGTCGATCAATTTAAACAGACTTGAAGATAGACGTCCGTGAATGTCAGCAAAAGTCTTTTGAAGACAGGAGAAAGTGAAAAAAAACCAGCTTTGCTTGAAACACCTGCTCACGGAGCGCAAAAATGGGAAGAAGTGATGGAAATATTTCCAGTGCGCGTAAAGTTGTTTCCCAGTAAATTGTCTTTCTTTTAGCTAATTCAGGCTGGTCTTCTCAAAGATATGCTACATGGATGTCTTCTGTGTTCAGGATAGGCTACTGCGCCTCGGCTCGAGCGCATGGGATGATGTAGGCCTATTAGCAGAGATTAAAAGATTCTCATGAATTCCAAGAAAATAGTGTCATCTTATCTGTGAACGCTGTCAGACTTGGCATACACACCCACTGATACAAACACCCACATAAACCACGTTTGCTTGTGAGTAGGAAATGTGACCGCCCTTTCGCTCGCAAAACTTGGGTTGTGTCTGTTTGTGTGGAATTTGGCTCACTCTTTATCTCGCGGAGTCCGTTCTCTCTCTCCTTCACGCTTTTGTGCGTTTTCATTGGCAGGGATCTGGAGCGGAGGGGAGTTTGATGCGCTTATTCGACCGTGGTATGTGTTCAGTAAAGCTACGCTACATGTGCGCTGTGCATGTGCAGAGGAGAGCGCTGCCCTACTGATACACATTTTATGCAAAATACTGAGCGTGTGGTGTGCAAGGATGGAGAGATTGGAGGATGAAGCACATGGAAAATAGGCGTGGCTCACCGTGACTGCAAACGGTTGCAAAACACTATTAAACATTCCAAACATTATCATGCCAAGCAACATGTGCCAAAGGAGACTGTAGATGGCAACCTTTGTCATGCCAACAACATGCTGTTGGAACAAACCGTAACACGCTATTTGAAATTTAGATTTTGATTAAAATTTAAATTCTATATTTGATTATTCGCGTTTTTAAAAAAACAATGCCCACTATGTGCGCTTTGCTTTAGGGTAAAGGTTTTATTTTATTTTTTATTTATTTTTTACAGTCATTTCATCCTAGGCTACTCCTAATTTTAAAATCAGTTTGCGCAACAATAGGTTTTATAACATTTTGTCAGCCACAAACTTTGCTGTCTGACTCTGAACATGCAGGTCAACTATTCAGCTTGTGGAAAGCGCCCCTCAGTGGCAAATCATGGCATTGGCACATAAGCAGGATCAATTGACACACATCAAATGACGACTTGGTCATAAAGTTCCAAACAATTTCGATTCACTTAAATTATTGCCTAAATGTCTAAGGTCATCAGGTTTCAATAGTAAGAGATAAATACTTCAAGCATAGCACTGGTAAATACTTTTTTTTTATTATCATATTTTTACCAGGAACCTAATGTTATGATTTTATACAAAGCTGTAATAAAAGTAATAGTTGTTTGTATTATTGTTATTACATTATATTTTTGTTTACATTAGCCCAAAAACTTTAGAAATAATAGACTATGTTAGAACGCCAGAAATAGCACATTTAGTATTTATTTACATAGCCGACATCCATCTTGACTGGCTTATGTATTTAGTTATTGTCTTAAGTAAATATTTGTTTGTGTGGGTTTCCAGTTTATCCTCAGACTGGACATGTGCTGCAATCATCCTTTGCGTCACTAGGGGGAGTCAGAGTGCCAGAAATCTCCACGCACGGCAGCTCCCATCGACGCCCCTGATCTGCTGTCCGGGACACAGTGACGGATTGGCAACAAACGAAGGTAATCTGACAAATGACTGAAATGATTTCTGAAGCACGAGACCAAATGGCTTGATCTTTACAAACTGCTCTGCTCATGTGGAGGATCCCTCTGAAGACTGTCCTTGACTTTGTTTTGTCTCCTTAACAGAAAACTTCGGTGTGCGTGCGCAAGTCATCCACTATTTATGGTTCAAACTTCGGGGGGAATGTGCTCGCGTATAAAGCCGAAGCATACTCTATTCTAGGCGAAGAAGGTAGGATTGTGTACTTTACATAATCATGTCGTGATTAATGGAATGTGTCTAAGAATAAACGTAGCACAATCTGGGTGTTTACTTACACTGTAGGCCTGTGTGTGTGTGTGTGTGTGTGTGTGTGTGTGTGTGTGTGTGTGTGTGAGCACTCATCATGAGAACACGTTATGGCAGGACACGAGATAATTAGAGGCTGCTGAAACTGTTTGGGGACTGAGCAGAACAGAAGTCGTTGCCAACATACACACCTGCAAAGCACTGCTTTGCCTGAGGCTTAGAATACAGTCTTCTTCAACTGTTTGTCTGTCTTTCTTGTCTGTATGTCTGTCACCCATCCCTTAACCGCCCCTCCCTCACGCACCTTGTTGAATGTGTGCATTGTGAATAATGTCAGTTAGGTGTGTTGCTGAGGAGAGACTTCAGTTCATTCCATGCGGAACCCCCCAGTTTGTTTTAGATTAGCTTCCAGGACGGGTGATTAAGCTCGGGAAAGCAAAGCAAATGAGTAAAGAATGCAAAAACCTTTCCAGACTTTGTGGAATTAGCCTCATGATCAGCTGAGAATTGTCTTTTGTGCAGAAAAATAGCAAAAGCAGACTCTTATTATACAAAAAATTTACCATAAACATATTTAATATACCACACAAACATGCCAAAAACAAATGAAAACGTAGTTTTTTTTTCATGTTTCCTACTCAGTATTTAGGGCCCAACTTTCTCACAAGGGCAGTTTTATGTGCAGGGAAGGAGGCATGGAAAAGAAGACCTTTCCTTTTGAGCTCACAGATTTGCAGTAATTACAGAATCACTTCCATATGTGGCTCTCTGGCTGCCTTCTCGCTGCCCCCACCACCCCTCTCTTCCCCAGTGTTCTTTCTCTTTCCCTCTCCCCTCTTTCATTTGCATTCTCCACAATTCCTCGTTCTTTTCTGCTTTTATTTTTTTGGCATTCTGTCATGCACTGAGGATTTTTTTGTAAAACCACAGCTTAAACAAAGTTTATGATAATCAGAACATCCTGGCATTTTTGGCAAATGGCTGCGCTTTTTGGTGATTCAATTAGACCACGCTTGCCAAAAAAAAGAGTTTGTGTGCTTTAGTAAGAGAGGAGGGAAAGAGAAATGGACAGGAGAGGGGAAATGTTGAAGTATACGGAAATATGAAAAAGAGCAAAACAAAAGAATGGGAGCTTAGTGAAGAATTTGTGAGGCAGGAACGGAGCGTAAAGAAGGGAGAGATGGAACAGAAAATGAAACGGCGAGAGGGAGGGTTGGAGTAATGCTTTTTGACAGAGGTTGGTTCAAGATGGGTTCATGGTGACATCATGGCTGATTTTTTTGAGGAAAGTATAGACAGGAGAGCCGTTCACCTTTCAGTGGACACACATGTTGGGGAATAAGCAGAGTGCTCATGTGCTGGCACACACGCTGGTAGCTGTGTCGACAGCCTCTGAAAGCACCCCAAAATATGCACAAAAAGCATACATACACACACTCTTCTCTTTTTATTCTCCCTCTCCCTCTCTTGTTTTCCCTTAGTTTCTTTTGCAGTAAAAAAGCTTTTGGCTCTCTAACTGTTCCAAGCTTTGTGCTCATTTGTTTTTCTTTGAGGAGTACATAGTGGTATATACCCTTCGGCCCCTAACACATAGATTTCTCTTTTGCCATGAGTAACTCCTTTTCCTGTGAGTAGTATTCTTCTGTGTATGTTTTTACTTCAAGGCGGTTGGACTCTAAATGAGCGCACTTTGCCAGCCTGGATGAATGAGCTCCTTCATTTCACAGGATGTGTGTTTAAGTCTGTAACCAAGAAAGTGCAAGCAAGTGTATATTTGTGTGTGTGTGTGTGTGTGTGTGTGTGTGTGTGTGTGTGTGTGTGTGTGTGCGCGCAAACATGTTGTCTTGAGTGTGTTAGCCCTGCATTGCCTGCCTGTCTCAATGTAGCACCAAACTTCACATGACATCAATCTGAATGTGGGGAAATAGTGATCTCATTACAGGCATCTTGTTACTGATTAAAACCTACCACCACAGGCACCAACTCCCTGCGCGCCTTCTCACTTCCCCACCACCAATACCATCAAACCCCCTCTTCTCCCTCCTACAATCCGTCCCTCTCTCCATCTCACCCTCCAGTTTTCTTTCCTTCCCTTTAACTATTTCACACTCCTTTCTCTTACATTCCCTATATCACTGGCCTTCCAACCCCTCTCTCCTCTCCCTCTCTCCATCTCACTTTAACCCATCTAACCTCACTTCCTCCCTCTTTTGCGCCCTTCATCATTGCCCCTTTCTCTTTCCTTTCCTCTGCTGCTTTTCCTTTGCCAGTGAGCCTCCGGCCTCTGCTCCACGGCTCTGTGAATGCAAATACATCTAATCTAAAGTGGAAACACACGACTGAGTATGATGTTTCCATGAATATTACATATCTTCATAAACACACCCAGAGAAGCTGCAAAGCTGAACAATGCCTGTGTTTGCCGGATGACTTCCTGTGAGGAATTGCCTCTCTTGTGTTCGACTTTTTGTCAGAGCACACTGTGTCAGGATTGATGTCAGGGCAGTGCGTTGTGATGTCACAGGCTGAAGTTAATGATACGAGAACAGACGGGGCCATAGGCTATGTTTCCAGTGGTGTCCAGAGAGAGAGATAGCACCCTGATCTATCTTCATTATCCCCCACTCTGCAGCCTCCCAGACACAATGATCATAAATCTCTGCCTGGAGCACACTTCACTGACACTGAAACACAAACACTAGTAACCTCTGACCTTCTCAATGCTACTGCCTACACATACTCATCCATGTGCGCACGCACGCACGCACACACACACACACACACACACACACACACACTTAACGTCACATTATGATACAAATGCACAGCCTGATCGGCATCACACAGACTTGAAATTCACACTTTATAGTTCACATCACTCTAATGGCTGATATAGAGTTTTTGCAGGATCCTATGGCTGTATTTAGTTTCTTGTTTCATATAATTTTCATAATGCTGATTTAGTACTGCTATGTAAACAGTTAAGGGATTTCTATTAGCCTTAGTGGCCTCATGATCAACACATAAATCAAATGTAAACAAGATAAGGATCAGCTGAAGTGTTTATTTGCAGTATGGCTTAGAGCTGTGCTTCCTGAATATAAGGTTTCTGCAAAAAGGCAACACTGCTTATCCATTCATTCACCCTGATTATGTACCAGCAAATCCACATCAAATGTATTAAAGAGCATTTCAATAGGCTACTGTAGACCATATGTGGCTTTGAAGATCGGAAGCACAAATAGGTATGACGAGAGTGAGGCCGAATACTTGTGTTTTTTATTATTATGATGGCTTGACTTTATCCTGGAGACATATTGGGGTCAGTCTATTTGTGGATAAGATCTCTGCTTGTATCAGGACAGTTACTGTGATTTATAAACACAATACGCAGCAGTGATATCAGGTTGTAAATGTACAATAGCTGGGAAAATCAAAAGTTCCACATGCTGCATTGGTTGGCAATTCTGCTTCAGACTGTAAAATTTGGGAGAATGTGAAGTGATGTGTGGCCAATGCGCCTGCAGGGCATAGTTTTAGATGAAGTTTCAGAACAAGTAGTCCATCTATAAGTTGGTTATTTTGAAAAGGCTTGCTGCACTTACTTGGTGTAGATATTAAATAGACTAGATGTCTCTTTTTGGAGTGTTAAAGAAGCATGCATGTATTTAAATTGACTTGTTTGGGTTTTTTTTCTTCTGAATGTGTAGATTATCTATGGTTTGCTGCAGAGGTAAAAGTGCCTGCTGAGATGCCAGTAGAGGTGTGCCCTCTCCTCCCAGTTCTGAGGTTTGAGGTGCTCTTCATAACCAAAACAACTTGAGAAACATTACATTAAAAAAAAAAACAGGGCACACGCCCAGAACCACAAACACATAAACACAGATCTGAAACATATGATCTCATATGGAGAGAGGGGCACGTTCAGGGGCACACCCAAATGTCACTGCTGCTTCTTCCGCACAGCTCTGCCATCTCACACGGGACTTCCCTGCAGCTGCTGTGCCACCACGAGTTACATTTTCAGAGTTAAAGTGATTTTATGTACCAGAACCTGCAGGCTGTTTTTTTTTTTTAAACATTTTGACTTCAAAATAATTTCTACAAACTGCGTAATGTTTGGCACAATGTTGACAGATGTTATGCATCCTAAAAAAAATTACTCCGGTTTTGAATGACAAATTAAGTTTTAGTTTTCCTTGTGTACAATACTTCCTATATGCTATATTACGTACTATCAGTAGTAGTTCCATCAGTAATAATCATAGTGATTTATTATCACTGCTCTGGAAAGATTGTCACAGAAACATAGAAGCAAGAAAACAATGCCAAACACACATGAGATACACAAAAACAGCAGCTACATGCCTGTCGTGAGCAGACAGGTAGGGCAAAAGTCCATCATGATTATTCTATAAATTGATCACGCTGGGAATAAGCGACCAGGTGAAACTACTTTCTACTACTTTATTGGCTTGCCATTAACGCGTCATCTATGTAAAGTCAAAACATTATACTTTTTGTGTTCAGGATACACAAACATCATCTGAATTTATAGATTAAACCTGAATGATCTATGATAACGTCATAGCTCACGCATTTCGAAATGCACAAACTGTTTGTAGGTAAACCAACTCTTTAGCCAAGAAGATGAAGGAGAGAAAAATAATTCACCCAAGAGACAAAGAAGGGAGAGAGAATTAAAAACAGAAACTTAAGCTCTCTGGGCCTTTTTCTTCCCTCCAGGCATTTTGTGGCTTGTGAAAAAATGTGCTGTATATTTGAAGTGTTGGGTCACGTGACAGAGGAAGGCTTTATGAATCAGAGAGTATAATTATTTCTTAGTGAGTGAGAGTGAGTGTGTACTCGTGTTTGGGGAGGGAGAGAGAGAGAGAGAGAGAGAGAGAGAGAGACTCACCGCTACTCTGTCTTCGCTGTCAGAAGGACTCTGATGAACGTACACATATTTTTTCTCCTTTTCCCCCAGCTAGCTCCGCTCATCAGACCGTTCCGGCAACTGCTTCATCTGTCCGTCTGCCTCATCAACACAAGAGCGGGTGAGTGATTTATTCTTAAAGTTCAGAATCTGTAACTTTAGTCATTGTTTCTCTTCCTTTCTTACACTCTCATTCTCTGTTAACAAAGAGAAGGAAAGAAAGAGAGAGACGACATTTTTGTTGGGAATGGGTCGACAGTTTTAATTGAAGACAGAGACTGAGTGTGCTAAACACTTGAGAGGCTTTGAAACAATTAATCATTGTTTGCTCTGCAATCCGACCAGACACTAAGTGTAAACACTAAAACGTCCTAACACACATGCCGTTTGAATGCAGTGTTTTAGCGTCTTTGTTTCTTATTAATGTGAGAGTGACACTGAGTTTATATAAAAATATTCTTCAGCATGTGTGCCTGCATGTGCCTGTGTGCACATATGTGCTTATTAGTGAGTGTTTCAAGTGCTACCCAGTGCCTATGGAGCTCTTTATTATTAGCACATGTGTGTGTGTTAGTGCGTACACGCTTGCATGTGTTTGATGTGTATGAATGTATTCACCAGAGGACTCACCAGTCCTTGAACTGGTTTTTTATAAGCAACATATGAACACTTGGAAAAGAGAAGCATTGTTTTCCAGCTTTTAAACAGCAGAGGCTAATTCCTGTGGAGTGAGGTGTGTCTGAAACTCTGCTCTTAGTTAACATGAAAGTTTATTCATTGTTTTCCCATAGTTAGCAGTGTGTCAGTGAAGGTTATTGATATATGCTGGCATATGTGCTGGGTTAACAGGTTTTACTTGTTACAGCCATGTGTAACACATTGCATTAGGTACTGTTTGATTTGAATATCAAATAATCAGGCACCTGATATCGGAGTGTCCGCAGGGTTTTGGTTTATTGCTCCAGCAGTGACTGGTCAGTTGGTAAACTGCTGCAGCTGGGCTGCCTTAGCCTTGCACCTGCTGTCCACCCCTTATTTCCCCTAGTGGACTTGACATAAGTGTGAGGGACAGTTTGATTGAAGCAAATTGTAAAAAGAAAAACACCCACACGGTGGAGTGAGGGATACCTGCTTGAAGGCCAGTGATATCTGTTGCCCCCTCCACTGTCATCTGGTCTATCAGTTTGACTCTGATTTGATGACATCTGGAGTGGAAAAAATGGAGCTCATCTCTAAGGCAGAGTAATATCACTTTGCTCTCCTCCTTCTCCTCCAGAGCACCACTTTTTTTCGAGGACAGACTGTCCATGCAGAGCAGCTTTACCTTCATGGCATTCAGTCACAGCATCCTGTTTGTCTTTAGTGAATGTTTGGAATCAATTATTATTTGTGCTAGATGTTATATGCACCAGATGGGTATGTGTCATTAGTCATGATCCATGTACTTGTGATCATAAGGTATGTGAGCTTAATCAGCCTCACCAAAAACATTCTCTATTTACACGTCAGGCAACAGCCCAGCTTTTTTTCAGTGCTCACATACTATCAGTACAGATCAGCAATAGTATACTGATTAAATGTACTGTATGTCCATAAAAATAACTACTTTCGAACAAAAATACAGAAGAAACGGTCTGATTAGTGGTAGTTTTTTGAGGTATATGTGCCTAAACATTTTGAGATTTCATGGATCAAAAGGTTAAAGGTCACCACAAAATAATTAAACCAGGAGAAACACTGGTTATAATAAAAACAATAAATAATTACAATTTCATTTGTTAGAATCATCATTCTTCCAGTGAAACCATGAAGGTTTAAATGTCCAAAAACTGTGTATATCATTTTTACAAAATTGCTAAACCTTATCTGTTATGTGATAATACTTTTTAAGTGTAGATACATCTGAGGTTGTGTGGGAACCAATGAAACAACAGTTGCCAACTTGCCCCATAAAATCTTCTGTATTGCAAAATCTGCTACCAGTCTGTCTTTGAGCAGTAAATCTGGGAGTTGTTGATACCTGTCTTTTTCTGGGATTTTTATAGCAATTAAGCTCAAGTAGTAGGGAGGGGTTAGGCAGGTGGTTTTAGGAGAATCAAGGGGCTCTCTGCTACAGCACTGTAATTAACAAGGAAACTATCTGCACACCATTTCCTATGTCTATTTTTGCAGGTGTGCAGCTCTCATTGTAATGATTTACATTTTCAGCCGTCCTTCAAGCTCTCACTAAAAGATCTTTTGGCACAAAGTTAAACTGGTGTGAATGTGTGTTGGTTTGCATGTGTGTGTTTGGGCCTGCATTGAGTGTTGCTTTGACTCCGGAGGCTAGAAGCGGCGGCAGTGGTGAAACCCATTCATTATGCATCTCTTTATACAGAGAAAGGATTGTTTTCTCTCTGAGTTGAGGAAGGGAAACGCCTTCATTGCCACCTGTGTGAGTCATATCTTTGTAATTACAAAACTAGACATCTTAGTAGAACCAACTTTACCTTTCAAATCTCGAAGAGTAGGCATCACATTGTTGCCACTCTGAGCTTTCTTCTCTTGCTTCTTCTCAAAATGTCCTACCATCATCTGCCTTTGCCTTTTCCTCTTGTGCTGTGTTTTTGGTGTTGCTGGACCCACTGCTGAAGTCTCCATGTTGAGAATTCAAAAGAGCTCTACCACATCATGGAAACAGCAAGCTGTTGGGATGACTTCATCATGTCACAAGAGTTTTATGTCTCACTGACTTCTCACTCTTTCCATACTTTTCTCCATCACTGTAAGTCAACAAAGCCTGTTTTGTGACATTATGTTTAAACATAGAGAAGGATGAGACAACACAAAAAGATTAAGGAATTAACAGTAGATGATTTAAAGATTCAAAAACAAGGATTGCATAATGACTCTCCCACAGTGGCACTCCTGAAATACAATATCTCTTTAAGTGAAAAGTGATTACACAGAGGTGCTTCTTTGCATTGTTGCAGAGGCAGATGTCAAACAAGTTTCAGGTGATGGAATGCCGGTTTGTTTGGAGGCACTGGACCGTCTGTCACTAGGTGTCTCTCCCAGAGCCATTAGCCAGCCACTTGTTGAAAGACTGGGAGCTGTCAGCTTTGCATCAGATAATAGTAGTGAGAATAATTGTTTTCACTGCCAAAATACTGCTGACGCCAGCAACAAGATCAGATAACGCTCTCATTATGTTTTAATATGAACATCTAAATTTGTCTGTGACTTTCTGATGGCTTTGTGTGGGCACATGAAGCAGTGATGATGACACTAAGTGTACATTTTGCTCCAAGCGGTTGGAAAAGCCAGTCTGTCAACTCAGGACAGACGGACTGTAAAATCATTGTTTAACTGCTGTGGCAGCATGACTTCACCCACGACCCAAAACTTAAATATAACCCTGTCTGCTTCACATAGTTTCCTTTACAAAGTTACTGAACGTAAATCACTTTATGATGTCAAAAAAATGAGCAGGAGTGGGCAAGTCAGAGGTAGAAGAAGCATGAGAGGACTCTGTGATACTGCCATTCTGCCAAGCTTTCCACTGCCAGGATAAATGTTACAGTTGATTTGTCTCGAGGCTGTGAATTCACAATTTAATTCTTCCAGTGAAAAGGTTTTGACTTGCTGCTGTGCCTGGACTGACTTTTTTTTTTAATTGCATATTGTGGCCTTCTGGGGGTTCAGAAAACCCCAAAAAATGTGTGAAACCCACTCAAACTCAGAAAAGAAAAAAAAGGTCTCCACAAGAGTCAGAGCAGAAGGAGTAGAGTTTGAATTTGACTTCAAAGGCAAATATCGACAAAGACAAACATACAGTTATAACTCCATACAACATCACACACAGTTACTGTAAATTTATTTTGTTTTTCCTTTGCTGCAAAAAAGAAACCTCCTTCAAACCGGGCCAGCCATGGCACCCAGAATACTGCTCATATACGCAGAGTAATCACCTGTGGTTTCCCGTGCTGACTAAAAAACCCACTGCCTTTCTTAGTTGTGTGGTGCAGAGCTTCCTGAGATGCCGTGATTTATTTGTTATTTTTGACTTCAGTTCTTATTGCCTGAGGGGCCTCACTCCGTCACAACAGTTAAGCAACAATTGTTGTTTTGCTCACAGAGGATTTGATACCCTTTGTTTAACAGTCATTCAATCTGTGGGAACTGTTCTCTCTCTCTATTTATCTCTCTCTATCTCTCTCTCACGCTCTCTCTATCTCTAGCTGTCTCTCTCTTTCTGTCTTTTCCACTCATTTCTACGTTCTGCTACATCTTTTTTTGCTAAAATCCAAACTCTTTAGAAAACAAGAGAATCTCATTCTCTCTAAGCATGCCACATCTTGTAGAGCTATCTCCAAATTGTCATCTTGATTGATTTAATTTTTTTTGTTACATAGCGTTTTCTACCTATAATATCAATGGATTATCTCAACTGTAACAACTCTGTTTTAACATGATGAAGTACTGTAAGGTCTCACCTGACAGTCCGCTATTTACAGAAACACCCAAAATAAATTTAAACTGCTAAAGCGCACCTCTTAGGCCCTAAGATGTAGGTAATGATGGAAAGTCCCAGCAGCAGCAGCCGTGAGCCCACTCATAGCCAGCCCTGCTGCTCCTCGCCTGCCTGGCTGCTTTCTGCCTCCTGTGTGCCCCCCAAGCTCAAGGGAAGTAGGGAGGCCCTCCATGCCCATTTGGCCCTGGCTAACAGTGGATGAGGTCACTCCAAATTCCCCTTATCCCCTTATAGCCCCAGACGGGATGGCGAAGTGAGCCTACCACAGGACCCAACATAAAACATAAATGGCTCTGTAAAAAGCTGCTGGGCTGATGTGGCTCATTAAAAAACACTGGCGCCAACTCTTTTATTAATTCATTATTGTGTTTGGGGAGTGTAAAGTTACTGAGTTCTATTTTAAAAGGCTATGTGTCTCTCTGTACTCTGCTACTTTTTTCTTTCTCAGATTCTGTCATTGTGTCATTACATATGTGCGAAAGTACAGTGGCACTGCGGTTTATTGTGCTGAGGTAGGATTTTACGCTTGGGTCTGGTGGCTTGAAAGTAATTTAAAGCTACTAATTTAAAGTCTTAATCTACTGTTGTTTCAATACAAAAGTCACATGTGTATAGTCCTACTCTCTCTCTCTCTCTCTCTCTCTCTCTCTCTCTCTCTCCATAATAATAATTGTTTTTGTCACACATCTTTTTTTTTTCTCCCAGCACTCTCAGACAGATCGTGCTGCCTTTATGGCCCTGGTTTGAGTTCATGAGGCAGATAACCAAACAGGCCAAGTGCTGGCCAAGTACATACTCATAACACACGCGCACACACACACACACACACACACACACACACACACACACACACACACACACACACACACACACACACACACACATTATGAGCCTGTGCAATGCTGGCAGTTATGTTTTTCCAGTCTGTACCTCTTCTCCCATTAGGCCCACTGTGAAATCTTTAGTGATGTTTTTTGTGTGTTAGCCACACAGTGTAACCGCTGCACAGGGTCATGGTACAAGTTGTATAAGCAGTAGAGAGATTGAAATGGGGTGCGGGTGGGGGAAGTGGGGGAGAGACGATTCGGTATAAGGACATGATTACAGAGGAGGAGATGTGGGGTGGGCCAGAAAAAGGAAAAAAAAATCAAAAGTAGTTAAGATGAGGGATAGACCAAATAAGCGAAAGAAAGACTTACAGAGCGAAAGAAGGAGAGAAAAAGAAAGATGGCAATATGGCTGTGTTGGCAGGATGGGGGTGGGTGCCTATCGACGGCTGCTTCTTCCTGAAACGTGGCCACCCGAGCCTGCCTGGGCCCTGGATGCACATGTGGAACAGTTTACTGTAATGGAACTCTAAATTAGTGGTGGTTTGAAGCTGCCTGCAGCAGTAGGGTGTAATTAACTGGCTCTGTTGAAAGAGAAAGAGAGGCAGGGAGGGAGCCAGAGTCCTGGAAAAGGCAAGGGGTGAGAAGTGTGTGTGTGTGTGTGTGTGTGTGTGTGTGTGTGTGTGTGTGTGTGTGTGTGTGTGTGTTCCCTCACACATGTGTAGAAGTTTTTATTTTTTTTAGTGCTTGATTGCATGTGTATGTGTTTAAGACTATGTGGTGCATATGTGTGCGTCTTGGAAAGCTTTCCCTCTGGGCACGGCGCCACCCTTAGTGCCCCCCAGTGCCCAGACCCTGTCACTGTTCCTCTGTGTGTTTTTTGCATGGTTCAGCAGTTCACCGGTTTAGCCTTAGATCTCCCCCCACCTCCAATTTCTTTGTTTATACCGAATTCATTACCAAGATTTTTTCCCTGTCTTTTCTCCCAGATTCCCAAGCCACAGCAGTTCCAAATTCCTTGGCTCTGCTTTTTTTCAAAGCCACATTTCAAAAACAAGCTGATCACACCACCCACTCATGAAATCACGCTAGATAAGTAAAAGGCAAAAAGAAAATGTGAAAAAATGGGAGGCTTTGCTGGGATTTTTTCACCCTCTCTTGTATTAACAGTCAACAGTGGGCCATAACTACAGTCTTGTCCAATCTTGAGCCTGACTTGTCTGGGCCTACTGTGTGGAGTCCAAGTGACGAGCGGGTTGCAGGAGGTTAGAGCCAAAATGACTCTGTGGGATGGGAGCCTGACCTCAAGAGAAGATAGTTGGAAGTGACAGCAGCAGTTAGCAATCAGTGGATCTCATTTTCTCTACCCTCTACCCCCATCAACCCCCTTCCCCCTTCTTCATGCTGGACCCCGTGTCTGGCCTCTGGTCCTTGGGGGAAAATGGCAGAGAGGCAGGCTGCTGTGCTAGGCTGGCAGCAGGAACAGAGGAGCTCTTTATAGTAGAGTTCTGCTGATTTAAATCATATGGCATAGCCTGGAATCACTGTAGAAGTCTGGAAGCGCTTCAAAACTGCAAGAACAAGAGCTCTCTCTCTCTTTTTTTCCCATCCCTCCCTCCCACCCACTCTTCCTTCATATAACTTTTTCCAAACTTCTTTCTTATTTTCTTTTCCCCTCGCCCAGTCACAGTTTTTCTGGCTTTCCTCTTACAGCTCACTCGTTATTTTTCTCTCACATCTTTATCTGTTTTGGTTCTCGTCGTCCTTCCTTACTTCCTCTTCACTTCCCATTCTCTCATACCTGTTGTTAGTATCAAGTTTGCACATTCTTCCTACATTAGAACCGTGGGTAAACTATTCTCCGTCCCTGAACGTAGATGGATCACAGTCTTAGAGTTGACATGAGATGAATTGTGTTTGTGGAATCCAGAGAGGATCTCAACACAAACTACTGATTGTATCATCATGTTCATACAAATCACAAACACTTATCATCATGTTTTATGTGGGGAATTTATTAGAAAGAAATAACAAATTTATCTGCCTTCTTTTCCCCAGAAAACTAAATTGGGTGACCCTTCTAAAGTGGAGTCACTAAAACCAGAGGCCTCATCATCACTCATCCGTTCCCCACATCCTGAGGGTCTTCAAAAGGACACAAATTTAAACTTTACCGGGGATTTCCAGGTGTTGTGACGGCCGTGTCTTTCACCCAGTGGCCTACTGCGGACCCCTGGGTGTGCTCCGTTGCCATGGCTACCAACAGGGAACAGCAGGTGGGTCACATGACCGGCTTCCCACCTGCTGTCTACCCGTTTGCCTTCAACTCCATGAGAAGCCACTCCCCTTTCGACCTGCTGGCCAACAGCAGCCTGTTTGGAAGATTTGGTGCTGACCTGCCCAAAGAGATGGCCGCACTCTGTAAGTCATTTTCATTACTGTGTGCGTTTGACTTTTCCTCCCTCTCACGTATCATTTTCCTTTTCAACTCTTAGCTACATGTATGGTCCATACCTTCATTATACAATTTGAACGTGCACTGGAAAAAGGAAAATTCGACTATTGCACTTCTTTATGTGTAATTTTGTGGAAATGGAAAACCTTACTGTCTGTTTGTAATGTAGGACAAGTGCTATTAAAGAATCCCCATAGAAACCGTGAAGAAAAAGTCCACTTTCATCAACACAATGATTACTCTGCTCCTGTGGTTTCCGTAAAGATGCTTGTAGATGGTGTGGTTGTGACCTCAAACTCTGGCTTCTGTGTGTGTGTGTGTGTGTGTGTGTGTGTGTGTGTGTGTGTGTGTGTGTGTGTGTGTGTGAGCGTGCGCGCTCTCACAGAGCTTTTGTGAAGCAGGCAACCCACAAGTCTACAATTAGAGAAAAAGCAACTTTTTTACAGTGTGAGGTGATGAGTTCTCTGAGCATCAACAAATATTTGAAAGACTAATCTGACTGTTTATTCAGAATAAGCATCGTGTGGCATCACTGTTTTGGAGAAAGAATGGTGAGCTAAAGCAGCACACTCCAGTAGTGTCAGACTAGTAGTTTCAATCCTGAGCAGAGGGGGCACTGTTGTATGTTGAAGCAGTAAAATGGGATGATGTATGTAGCACAGAGCACAAAGAGGAGATTGTTGGCAATCCAGAGTGTTTTTCTGTCATGGAAAAACTGGCCAGATTACAAACACACTGTGGACATACATTGTTGTTCAAAACACCTGCTAGTTTCTGAAGGCTATTTTTTAATCAGCATCATGATTCCAGGTCAAGGATTATCCTCAAATAAAGCCCCGGCTGCATAATTCGCTGCAAAGAATGTCAGTGTGAGAGAAAGGTAAAAAAGAGAGAGAGTACAGAAGGAGCACTTTCGTTAAGATTTGGGTTTGAGGTAAAGGTAAGCAGGAGTTATTTGAAATCGTATCTGGGTGCAGTGCTAAATGGGCAGCAGGTGTTGGTGGGTGGTAGGTGGTGGAGGGGCTATAATGGGTGTGGGTGGCAACAGCTGAGTGCAGAGCCTGAAAGCCCCCAGCCTGTGTGTTCAGTCCCCCTCTCTCCCCTACCACAGCATGCCTGAGCACCTCTCCAGCCTTTCAGCTGTCAATCAATACCTCACCCCCACCCCTCCCTCCCCCCTTCCTCCTCGCCGCTGCTGCCCACCTAATCCTCAAGGTATTTTCATCGAACCAGAGCAAGCGAGAGAGGGAGCAAGAGCACCTAGGGGTAATGTCCTAGTGTGGTGGAATCTAAGAACACACCCTGCTAGGAAAACACAGATACACACATGCAAACACACCACCAGAGACAGTTCCCTGTCTCTCTCTCTCGCTCTCTCTCTCTCTCTCTCAGTCTCTCACACACAGAGCACTTCTTTCATCTAAAAACTAGAAACATACCCCTGATGCATAGTGAAATCCCACCGCACTGACAGATGGATTCTTTTGGTTTTTACACTGGCATGAGTTAAAACAAAAACAAGTATCAAAGCACAAACAGACGCAGGCAACTACATGCACTGGTTCTGTGATGCATGACTGCTTGTACTGACACATCCACGCTGGCAGTAGTATTGTTCACAAAGGTTAAGGACTGCAATTATTCAGTTTAATTTCTGTGTCAGAGTTTAAACAAGGTTTGGGTCAAAGATTAAGTCAGGATCATAGTGACAATTAGCGTTGGTTGAGTTTTATGTGTGTGCATTGACAGTTTGCTTAGTTCTACCTCTTTATTAGCTGATCAATGTTAGTATTGTATAATATTATTTACTGTAAACCTTAGGATCAGCATTAATAATTTTTCCCTAGGAGTCTCAAATTAGCAACAAAGTAAACTATTTCTGTCTTTTTTTACATAATAAATTACCTTAAATCAGGTATATCAGGAGCTGTGACTAATGACTTGTAATCTGTTTATTTGAGCTTTATGTTGAGCTTTATGTCATGAAATAGTGAAAACATGCAAGATCTCTTTTAATCAACTAATTGTTTCAGCACTAGACCTACCTACAGGTTATTTATGCTAAAGCTCTTTCAAAACACATTTGCATATCAGTGTAGGTTTCAGTCTGTGGATGGAAAATAATCAGCTGTTAGTATCGGCTTTTAAAACATCCTTTTGATGTGTCCCTTGACAAGCAATGTTACAAGTGAGTTTACTGACAGCAGTCTCATTCCCCCCTCTCTTAAAAATTAGCGGGGAAGACAAAAGGCCTTGGTTTGGACATTCCCCAGGCCCTGTTTTTCTTCTCCTTCTACTTCTTCTCCAGGAGTTGGCTTAACAGGCCTGCTCATTGTTGTCAGGGCTGTCTGTAGGCCAGAGTGAGAAAAGACCTTCCACATAAAGGGTGTAGCACTGCGGATATTTCTCTGTGTTTGTGTGTGCAGTAAATAGAACTGCATTCTTGCCCGACTTCAGAGCTCTGTGCGTAACTGTGGTTAAAAAGGTATCCCGGGTGACACCTACCTTTGTTGGGTGTGAATGCTGTGCCGACAGGTCAGAGCACCTCCCACAGCGGCGCTATACTTTGGCACCAGAGTGTCTTTGGAAATACCTGTTTTGCACAGAGGTGGGAAGAGACAGGACAGGGGAGGGATGGCTGTGTTTGCACATGTAGAGATAGTAGGCGTTTCTTTATTTTTAATGCATACATGAAGTAAGCAGACCCAGAAAACCTTAGTGCTTCACTATAACTTTCATGTCATGTGCAAATGAGATTCACTAACCATGTGGGCGTGCTGCAAGACTCCCTCTTTACCACCCATATCTTTACAAATGCGCAAAGGCGTTTGTTCATCCATGAGAGGCTTTGACGGCTTTCTGTGCAGTATGTAGCAGAGGCCGTTATCAGTTGATCCCTGTCATTATGGGAGCCCTTCAAACAAACAGTTGGAAACCCATTAAGGCCACTTACTATGTGATAACATCACCACTGAGCCCTGAAACACCTTTATAAGCTTTCACCAATCAGGGCCGGAGCCCTGGCCTTAAAGCCAGCCAAAGGGATGTTTTGAAAAGCTAGTAGGTCATTTCCTTCAGCCCACGTGGCTGGGACCAAAATCTGCAGTCCTTTGCTGGGCTCGGACTTTCTACTCTGACCATCATTTTGAGCTTTTTGCTGAGTGATGCAAACAGAAATCTCATGAGATGTGAATGTTTTCAGCTGCATCACAGTGGGATGAAATTGGAAGGATTGAATTAATAGAAAGGAATAATAGCGTGTTGAAACTTGTGTAAAAGCTGCCTTAGTCTGCTCAGTTGTGCCTCCGATGGAGACAAGGTGAACAGCTGTTTATGTGAAGTGTGTGTTGGGCATGGATTTATATGACACACACACACACACACGCACATACACACACACAAGAAAGTTATGTTGGCTTAAGGAGCTTGGGGAGTTGCGTAAAGGAGCCATTTTGGTGGGAAATGTGGTACGAAAAGGAATGTTAAATTGAACCTTTAAATGGAGGAGAGGGACACCAGGGAAGGATGTTGACAACTAGCAGAGTGAAGCCCTCTCAGCTGGATGCGAAACAGAGCACAAACAGCATGTTTATTTTCTTAAAGGTTGAAGTGCTGGGTTTCAGCACGGCCTTGATGGAGGTACTGTAGGTGGGTACGTGCCTGACTGTGAAGGTTCGAATTTTGCATAATGTGTGCGCTTATGTGGGGATACTGCATATTTGAGTAAAGGGAGGGAGGGAGACAAAAGAGAAAGTGAGCTATGTATGGATATGAAAATGATGAGCTCAGCCCTGCTACCCATTATTTCCCTACAGACAGAAAGACTCCAATCACAATTATTTTTCTCCTCAAAGTCTTTGCTCTTTACAAACTGTGATGTCACCTCTCTTTTAAACGTGTGAAAGGCCCCCTGAGACACCTGAGAGTTTTTTTCTAAGATTTTCTCTTGAGGGCAAAGTCGACCTTTGTCAATCTCTGTGTGATTTACTAATCTCGGTTAGATTTATTGAAGGTGCAGAAAAATGGCCTGAACCTGGGGGGAAAACATTATAAAAGAGAAAGAATTTCAGAAAAAGCTTCAGAAATGAGAGACTCATATGTGGTTGTTGCATATGTTATATACTCATTGTAAAGACTAAATTAGAGCAGTGAAAGGGATCTGTAATGATGCATGAGGTGTATTTTGAAACGTATGAACAAAATCATTCCTCATCTCTGATTTTGCATGATCACCTGCCAATATTGTATTTCTTTCTTAACAACTCTAGCATCATCATGTTGTCCGAGCCTTTAACAAAACCATACAAAAAAATCAAGTCTGGATATGCTAAACTACAAATCAAGTCTCTATCCAGCAACAGTTTTGCATTTTCAAATCACATTAAATATAGTACTACATCAAACTATGAAGCACCCAGTTATTACACTAGATCATTGTTAGCAGAGTTTAGTTTTGACCCTGCTGTTCAACGTTATGAGTGTCAAAACGTAATCTGGAAAAACGTGCCATTATAGAGCCATCTGCTCGCTGGCATCTCTTCTCCTGTGACCATAATCTACACAGCACCTCAGGGATGATAAAAACTCAACCAGTTGTGTGTACTTGTGTGTAGTGCTGTTTGGCCACATCCTTGATCTATCAGTGAAATTGGAGCCCCCTCTGCTTTAATAAACAGCCCTGCATCATCTGACATCCCTGCTTTCATTTCCCTTGGCTACCGCTAGCCTCAAGATGACAGCTCTCTGATGCGCTCCTCTTCTTTTTGGAAATCGATTCCCCTCACATCGTTCTTTTTCATATTTTTCAACCATTGCTTTCTATGATTTATCAGATTAGGGATGAACTGGCCAAAAAGACCCACTTTGTTTTTCCAGTCAATTTAAAGCACACACTGAAGGAGTTTTTGTGTAACTGAGTGGAATATCTGCTCCTGCAATGAATATCCACCCAAACCCTGTCGGCTTATACACTCTTGAATTCCCTTGCTTTTTTTTCTCCTCTTTCTCTTCTTCTCCTTAGCCTTCACCTTGGATTTCCTCTGGTTATCCCTATGTGCAAGTTGGAGCCAATTTGCCCTAAGTGCTGGAAACTTTCTGAAACTTTGTTTGTGTGTGTGTGTGTGTGTGTGTGTACTAGCTTGTGCCTGCATGCCTGTGTGTGTTGAAAGTCAGCAATGGTTGCTGGTAAGGGAGAGGCCCCAGAGTGTACTACAGCTCTGACACGATGACAGATGAAGATAAAGAGGCAACTATCAAAAATGGGAGGGGTCTGTTTTCAGATGTGCCTTTGTGGGCACGTGCAAGATGAAGAGCGCGCAATGGCGAGAAAAGAGGGATGGGCCCTCACAAGGCGTGGGAGGGCATACATGCATAGGGCAGGCTGAGAACAAGATGGGGGGGATTTCATATTTTTGGCCACACAACTGAAAGATCTTTCTTTTTTTCCCACAAAACACGGGTAGCGAAATGTCATGACAGTGCAGATAGAGAGAGAGAGAGAGAAAGACAGAGAGTGAAAAAGACTTTGCTGAAAGATGGCCAAGACTGATAGTGCTCTGAAAAGTAGCTCTGTTAGGTCTTTGGTGGGACTAGCATGGCCGCCGCTAAGAAAAGAGCTCTCTCATAAATTATGCCTCACCTACCTGACATCCCTCCTCAGTGACACATCAGGTATCTTCTAGAGACATATTGTGAGAGAGTGAAATAGATGAGTGGTTAAGATTACATGTCTTGTCAGAGCTAAACATGTAAAACCTACGGCTGGTGGAGACGTTGGTTGTGATGAATAAGAACGTTAGGATTGTGCACGTTTTTGCTAACAAACATAAGCCCACTGTAACTTATTTAGGACACTACTATTTTTAATGAGTTCATAAATGAAAATGATGGAAAATGTTTTTGGGTGCATGGACCTCAGGTGTTAAAAACAACGTGTGTGTGTGTGTGTGTGTGTGTGTGTGTGTGTGTGTGTGTGTGTGTGTGTGTGTGTGTGTGTGTGTGTGTGTGTGTGTAGAGTGAGTGAGTGAGTGAGTGAGAAACCTGAATCTAGCTGCAGTGGGAGGGCGCTCTGAACTAGTGTTCAGTGTATCATCACCGTCAATCTGTTTCAGCACGTCCACACACATGTTCACATCAGCATTGAAAAAGCTCTACATTCCTTTCAAAATCACCATTCTGCATTTTGCGCATAGGCATTTAAAAACAAGTCTTTATTGCCTCACACACTACTGTGTTGTTGACTGCTTGGCTGGAACCTGAATGACTGTATACAGAGGAAGTGGCAACAGTGTGTTGTATACGTCTTATCTGTAATCGGCATCAGCACGTCAGACAGTAGTTAAGCTTGATTTTCCTGGGCCCTGGACCCTTTGGAGCTATAAGCAGTCTGAGACCAGCTGACTGACTGACCCCATCTACTGTATAGATAAAGATATGAAACATCATATCACAAAAGAAACATTTCACAATTTTAAATATGTGTAGACGTCTGGTCTAATCAGTGCAATTAAACATGATTGAAAGCAGCAGTCAAAAAATGACCAGTGAGTTGGCAGTCTCTGAAAATGGAATATTTCCAAAACCAGAAACAAAAGTAGAGAACGTTTTCAGTTAAAACAACTCATGCAGTTAGGGAAAATAATGGCCATAGGAAACTTGATGAAATGGGGAGAGTATTTGCAGAAACATATGGGGGGGGGAATTAAAGGAAAGCGATGGAGAGAATTGTGAGCCAGAGAGCGAAGAATAGAAGGAGGGAGGGCAGGATAAGTTTGGGGGGAAAGTTAGTGGCCCAGTGGGGGTTTCTTCTAGAGTTCAACCTCTCTGGCTAGGGAAGGAAGGGGAGGAGGGAGAGGAGGAAGGGGAGGCAGGGACCGGCCTGGGTCAGCAACAGTATGGAGTATGTGTAGATTAGATGTCTGAAGAACTCACTCCGCAAACCCTCTGAAGCGCTGGAAGACTCTCAGCTCACAGTGCTGGATGCCAATAAGTGAAGAACCTGGGGTTAGTGGTCTGAATTATAGTCTCAAACACAGTAAAAAAGAAATGTCAAAACCAGAAGAGAATCGGTTAAGGTCCATAAATCTCCCAAAAAAAATTATATATTATAAATCGATTGTGTTGTGGCTCGCCGGTCCAGAGAGCAGCCCTGGCAAACAACACTGATGTTACAAAGAATATTTGCACTCCAGGGGATAAGCCAGTTTTTAGTTTCCAGGATGCAGTTTGAAACTAGCAGCAAAAAAAACAACACAAAAACAGGAAACAGAGGAAAGACGAGTGTGAGAAGAATGCTTGTTGATCATAAAAATGTTATTCGTCACAGTAATGATTTAATCTGAAATGCATCCAGATCAGGACTTTTTGGAATTAATGTGTAAATGGGAGGAAAGAAAGAGTCGTTTTTAACAACAAACTGTTAGCAGGAGCATCTTTGATAGATAACAGTTTGTTATCTAGCCTCACTGTTCTATTCTTGCTGTCATAAAGCTTCCACTTTATGACCCGACAGTTGTTTGAAGAAACACATAAAAACTACTGATGTTAACTGTTTGATGCAACAAAAGAGCTGTTAAATGTGTGCCTGTGTGTATACAAGGAGTATCAGCCAGCATGGGTGTATGACTGCTTGAGTGTGCAAGCTTAACAAAATAAACAAGAGATCTCAACTGAAGTCAAAGCTTTTAAGTCAATAAACAATTTAATTGAAATCATTGAAAATAGCCCAAAACGTCAAAGCATGGTTTCTTTCATGAGACAGGAAAAAGAGTGAAGTGTGAGACGAAGAGGGAGGGAGGGGAGGAGGGAGGGCACGGTGTGTTTATGGAGAGCGTAGCCAGCAGCACAGATTGACAGGAAATGTTGTCTTTTTTGCCTGCTAGGCTGTACCACTTGTACTGGTCTGACAGGGGGGAGATGAATGTGCAGGGCACACAGACGAAAGCCATTCTATTATCATATATCTCCCATTGTATCAAGCTGTTTGCTTTAACTCAGCTAGGGTCTATCCGTCTGCTGAGCAACAGTTAGGACCAGTGACAGGCTTTTTTATTGACCGCGGACTGCCTATTGAATTCCTTTGATTGACCGTCACTGTGAGGGCAGTGCTATGTTTTAAATTGAATTATTTCAGCAATACACAGAACAGTCTACGCTTAAGAAGACTGAATGTGGAAGGCTCAATGTGTGGCACATTAAAATTCATTACTCGTACAACCTTATCACATCTGCATCCTTGCTTCTCTCTGTATTTCTTCGCAATAGTTGCTCAGAGATAAATCACAAACAAGGTCAAAAGAACCTGTGAGAAGTGTGTCCAGCACATGGTGTGTTTGTATACTGGGGGTATTTGTCTGTGTAAATGCTCTGCAGGGATTGAGCAAGGCAGCCCTCATTCATCACTGTTAAAGCACTTCCAGAGGGAGAAACAGAAAGAACTGCCCATCCTCTGTTCCCTCAAACACACAGAGAGGAGGGAGGGATTTACCCTGGCATCTGGTTTCTGGGTTCAACCACAGCACAATGTTCTTTCAAATGTTCTCTCTCTCTCGCTCTCTTTCTCACCCACACATACTCACCCAGCCAGTGGCTGGACTTTAATATGGTTATGATTAGAGACGGGGGCTCAGAGAAGGTAGGGGAGGTGGGCTCATATTTACTGCAGTGGAATGGGGGAGGTGCAATGGAAAGACAGACAGAGACAGGGACCAGATTTGAATGGGACACGGGGATGGGGGCTGTTTGTTTGCATTCTGGGCTGAAATATAAAACACAAAAGCAGCATGGGCAAAACGCAAAAGAAGGAATAGAGTTTTATCCTTTAACCAGATCAGTCCTTCCTCCAGTTCAGGCTCTGCTTGTCGGCCCCCTTTCCCTCCCTTCTCCCCCCTCCTCCTGGGTCCCTCTCTCTAGCCCTTCCTCTATTGCATTCTCTCTCTCTCTCCACCCCCTCTCAGAGCGTCATGCCGAGGCAGTTGGTTTGCTCCGCCGTGTCCGGGGCTCAGCGAGAGCTGTGAGAGGCTGTTATTTAGGTCTGTTACAGCAGACAGAGAGCAGCTCACCCAAGGGCAGGGGGAGAGTAGAGAGTCAGTCACGCTCAGCTCAGCTCAGCCAGGCAGGAACCAGATCTGCATTCCAGCTGAGAGGGAAAGAGGGGAAATCCAGCATCGGCAGGAAAGGGCAGCAGAGAGAGTGACAGCGAGAGATAAGGGCAGGCAGGGAAGGGAAGGTAGAAGATCCAGCTAGCTAGTGCTGCTGTTTGTTGTTGTCACTGTTCCAGTGGGTGACGTGAGCAGTGGAAGCAGGGCAGGACACAGCCAAGACTGAGGGTTTATAGTGATTGTTGCTGAGGGCTGGGGGGGTGGGGTGCCATGTTTGACTGTATGGAGGCTCTGGGTATGGGCCCCCGTCAGCTCTATGATGTCACCAGCCGCGGTGCATGCATGCTGCGGAAGGCAAGCCCCTTCTTTGCGGGGCTGGACCCCTTCGCTTGGACAGGCAGTGCCAGCGTTCAGTGTAAGTTGCATTTCTTGTATGACACAGCCATGGCTATCTCTCTCTCTCTCTCTCTCTCTCTCTCTCTCTCTCTCTCTCTCTCTCTCTCTCTCTATTCCTCGATTGCTTACCCCTCAGGGCTCGACCAAGGGGGCTGCTATCAGGGGCACAGGAAAAGACTGGGACAGTCTCTTCTCTTCTCTCCTCTCCTCTCCTCTCCTCTCCTCTCCTCTCCTCTCCTCTCCTCTCCTCTCCTCTCCTCTCCTCTCCTCTCCCCCTCACAGCCCACAGCCAGTTTAAGCTGCTCAGCCATCTGAAAAAACTCTATGATATGATGTGTGTGTGTGTGTGTGTGTGTGTGTGTGTGTGTGTGTGTGTGTGTGTGTGTGTGTGTGTGTGTGTGTGTGTGTGTCGATGTTTGACTTGTGGGTTTGAGCCCATGGAGTCAAGTTTCAGTGACACTGTGTTGCCACCTGAGGTTTGACCTTGCCAGGTGCTGTATACTAAAAAAATACTATGAGTATGAACAGTTGAAAGAAAGAGAGAAAAAGAGGTGTGTGTGACAGGTAGGGAAACACTTATGCTTTGGATACCCAAACAGGTTTAGTTAATCCATCTGTCTTCATGTGGGTTTGACTCTACAAGTTTGGTTTTTGATGTATTTATCATGAAAGGTTATTGACAAATATAGCTTTAGAGTGTAATATTACAGATGTTTTGCCTGATGTAGTCCTCATAAGTCAGAGGTTTGCTCATGCTTCTGGATACAAGATGGATAATGATATTCCTCTGGAGCTATGAATTAATAAATAGATGAATTATTTAATGGATAAATGAATAAATTAGAAATGTAGAATGCATACACAGTCAAAAAAAAAGCTGATGGATATGCTGTCCAATTTTCTTTTCTCTCTTTTCCTCTGTCAGACTCATTTTTCCTCACCCGTCTTCCACCTCTGACTTTAGACAAGGCTCTGACTCAAACAACAGGCCTGTCTCTGGACAGACAAAACTGGGGTCCATTTCCATACACTTCCAGGGGGCCCCTACTGCTGTGAGAGAGCGTGTGAGAGTGGAAAAGGAGTGGGGGTGTGTATGCATGGCATGGTGGGAGAAGTGTGGAGGGATCCAAGCCAGATATGACAGTGTAAAAACAATCAAGAATACAAGAATAGATAAAGCGGTGGGATAAACAACTAACCTGTTTTCTTGTTTTTGGAAAGGTTTTTGAAATTGGTTCTGATTATTTTTGGTATTATTCTGTTTGTTCATCCTCCTACTTTTTGTTCCTTTTAACTGGCTCTTGGGGGGAGTCATCTGTCTTCATTAATCGTGAAGACACCAGCGTTTCAGTGGCTGTCATGCACACTGGCTGAGTTTTAATGAAGACAGATGCCCTGTCAGTGGAGGCCGGGGGGGAGGGGGGCAGCCAGCCAGCCAGCCAGCCAGCCTGCTCTGCTTAGCTAGGGGAGCCCTGATGATGACAAGATGAGATTTGTTTATTTAATCAATCAGACTTCTATGGCCTCTCCTGTTAACCTATTCACACACATGCATACATTTGAAAATTAGGCCTCCAGATTCCAGAAGTACATTTTTCTTTTGAGTCTTTGTTACAGAAAAAATCAAAGAGATAAAAAAACTCCTGAGAAGCTGCCCTGAGGGTAAGGGAGCTGAGTCTAGCAGAGCAGAGCAAAGTGGAAGCTGGTGTGGTGTACTGTTTCAAGCCCTCTGTGCCCAATAACCTTTGTAAACAAGGCAGCCCTATCCCCACATGAGGAGCCATAATGCCTCTTTGCTGAAGCCGTTGCCCCTCATTGTCCTCATCAATGCGGCTGATAAATTGATGTTTAAGTCTGATATCTCATTAAGCCAGTCCAGCTGCACAACAGAGGGACCTGTCTGGCTCCTAATGTCACGCTCACGAGCATGCTCTCTGCACACCAAAATAAACACCGGGTTTGTAAAGAGTTACCTGGCCATTGCATGATACTCAACAATGAATTACTTTGGTTAAACTGTGTTTTTCTTTGTATAAATAACAATAATTGTGGGAAAATATGCACTTTGAGGTTTATTAATCCTAAAATGGTCAGTATTTCTTTGATAATCTGTTGGAAATGCAGTTTAATATGTTTGTCCTCCTAAATCTTACATAAAATGAGATATCCTATTGTCTCTGCAGTAAATCTCCTGGGGTGATAAGTGTCACTGTGTTAGCCCGGGACAGTCAGAGGACTTTAAAAGTGTGTGGTCAGTTTTCCTGTTTTTGTTCACCAGTGGGAGACCTCAATGTCAGAGGTTAGTGAGAGGCTACGGCCTGGCCAATGTCAGATCTACACCATGTGTGGCGGCCTTGTCAGCTTGCTGAAAAGGAGACCCTTTCAACCAGCTTGGCTTGTGTAATGCTCTTAAGTGCCTTATACCACGGAGCTGGTACTACATCTGAGCTGCCCTGCGAGTAAGGATAATGGACACTGATTTAGTCATACGTCAATGAGAACTGAATTAGTCAACTGCCAGGGAAGCCATTTCAGAGAGCCCATGCAGACTGATCCCTTCTCTGTCAATGTTAATTTGCTTAGAAGAATGAGGCAATTATGCTTAGCAGTTCTCCAGGGTCAGAAGAAGGGGAAGGATGTTTTTTTCACCAAATCACACTCGTAGCTAGATCTTTTAGAACACTGTTTGGATATTAATTGTGATGCTTGCAAGTGATAAAAACAAGAGTGTAACATGGCAGTAACAGATTGCTAAAATGATCCATCACCATGTGTGTAATCACACACAGGCACACACCTCTTTGTTTTCCCTTAATATGCTGTTCAAATGTGAATTGAGGAGCTAATTGAAATGGGGGAATATCTAGGCAGCAATGGCAGAGAAATAAGAGCTTCCTGTGACCGTTGGCACATTCTGGCCCCGATCATTTTCTTCCTGATGGAAGTCCGCAGTTATTTCATTATAATTACAAAAGATTCAATTAAAAGATTAGAATGCCTGAGGGGGCAGGGCGCGGAATAGATAGAGTGTGTGTGTGTGTGTGTGTGTGTGTGAGTGTGAGTGAGTGAATAAAGGAGACTTATAGTGCCATGGTTGCAGTTTTAATGAGGACTGTTCAGTTCTGTTATATATACATAAACCTTGTTGATCCTTTCAAGATAATGTCAGATGAATGGGTGAAGTTAAAAGGCTTAAATAGTCAGCTGGTCCAAGGTCACTGAGTTGTAATTGATATGACATCAGGAAAGACCTTCACTTGTGTCTGAAAACAATTATGCCAATGCAACTAAATCAGCTGTTTGAAGTAGAAATCAGTTCAAAGTGAAATGTACAAAACACTAAAGCATGAGGTTAACCTTTTCTGTTAACTCCAAGCTGTAATTGAAAAAGCACCATATTTTAGAGTGCAGTTAGTGGATGGATGGCCCCTATTTTACTAAGCTTCTCTCTAGGGAAAGGTTTATTATTATGGTTGTATGCTGTAAGTGTAGGTGTTTGTTTGTACATGTGTGCATGGGCTGATACATCTATGCAGGTATGTGTGCTTGTGTATACTATATGTATGTCTTGATAATACTCTATTTTGCAGAAGCTCAGGCAGCTCTTTTTGTTGTATTCACACTAGCACGCTGCAAATTTAATCTGAAACTATAATATTAGATATAGTTTAATTTGGCAAGAATGCAAGTTCATGCTAACTCCATAATAGTTAATATAATTTCTGTATTACATTACATTACAACATGGAAAAGATTTTCATAGCATGAATCCATTATTAGTATAAGGACTACTTGGGTTGCAATATCACACCACCTTGCTAACAGATCTGTCTCAGCTCTGCAGTAATAGCTGAGCCCATTAATAGGCAGTGCCTATAAATAAACAGTTTCAACCCATGCAGTTGCTTAAAGTTATTTCCACAAGCTGCATTTTCATGTGTGATTTTGCATATATATGAGCGTGTCAACCTGTGCTTGCGTGTGTGGCGTCTGTATGTGAATTCTTATATGTCAATGTATGTAGTGTTTACGTGCCTGTTTGGCTGACTTTGGTCACACTGACTGCTGTGTCAAATCCAGAGACAGACAATGTGCCAGGCTGGATTCCACAGACCTGTGTTGGAATCCAGCTCTGCTCTAATAGCAGTTTATAGCCTCAGCAGCGTCAGTCACACTGCTGTAAATAAAACCCATCAACCACCGTGTGGAAGCTGAATCTGTATGACTTCCTGTCCATCTTTGTTACATTTTTCACAAGAGTGCTAACACTTACGCTAAAACATTATGAGGAATCCTGCTCAGGCTGTTATGGAACAACTGGGCCAACAGTTTGCCCCTTTGTATCAGCAGAGTATAAAATGTGGACTTTCGAAAGTTCTTTCACAATAGTTTGCTGGTCACTGAGGTATTGTGGCTGCCCACCCTAACACCAATGTCTGGCTGCTGTTATTGTAGCAGTTTACTGACAACAGCTCTTTGCCTGCCAGGTACATTTTCCCTTGTACAAAGACGTGGGCAATTGACAGGCAGTGTGTGTATGTGTGTGCACCTTGGCGTTTGTGTGTGCATGTTATACACAGGCATGCTCCTGGGAGAGTTTATTTCACTGGTGAGCACGCAATGTACTGTTGCGCATGTGTTTTTGTGTAAAGTATAGATAGGAGTGTGTGTGTGTATGTCAGCTAGCTTGGAGCCATGTGTGAGCAGAGAGTGAAGATAGCAGTTCTGTTACCACCATGTTATTGACTGACGGCTTGGCTCGAGTGTTGCTAGGGGCTCACTGTTATGAGAAGCGGAGGGTTTGGACAGCCAAGCCGGGACTAAAAACCCAGACGAGCCTGACTGTCCGCCCTCTGTGTATGTGTGAATGGGCTGTGTTTACACAGCAGACAGTGTTTGGCAGGGAATGGTGGGCGTCTGGTGTAGTACAGCTATTATCTGGGCTCATGGATGGAGAGTGATGGAAGAGAAGTTAGGGAGGGAGGCCCGCTGGCGTCGTTTTCACTTGGATATTATGCAAATTCTGCCAATGCGCATATGGACACCTACCTTGACCACTTTTCTGGTCAATGGTGTATATACCTAACATTAGTTTGTATGTTTTTGTGTATATTTTGCCTGTGAACAATGAGGGGGAACATGTGTGTGTGTGTGTGTGTGTGTGTGTGTGTGTGTGTGTGTGTGTGTGTGAGAGAGACCTTTTACTGAGGAAACGTAAATTTCAGTGGAGAACACACACACACACACAGTGTGCTTCTGTTTACTCACTGACTATGTTTACACGCACACATGAAACCAGGGTATTGTGAGAAATCAAGTTAAGACAGCAAACAGGAGCAAGTGTTCACGTCATGAAAACTTTACATACAGCTGGTCAATTATCAGATTTCTCTCCAACCTACTGTCATATTTTTGAAGACTCTCAGACTCCAGAGTCTTTTCTTTTACTGTGCGCTTGTATCTAAATTTTAAAAGTAGTCTACTCTACAGCTGTGGATTTTGGATGTATTTATTTTGTATACAAGTTACAGTAATGACCCTTCCTTTCATCCCACTGAATTGCATTTACAGTGCTATTTTCCCTGTGCTGGCTCTTTGTCATGTTCATGTGTTGTTTGCCAGACAACTGACGTGCGTGCAAAACCCCTCACTGTTCCGTGGTGCCCTGTAGTAAATGTGTTGCTCTGAATCTGACACAAGAAGTGCATTATGACTTACATACATGGCACACACTCATGACCAGGCATGCATAGACACAAAGAAAAAAATCACAAGCTCTTCAGGGGCTGCAAACTATACGGCCATGTCTACACTGTAGCATGACCTGTGATCATTTGAGAGTCGGCTGTAGTCATCCTGTCAGTAAGCCTGGATTTATCAGGTCTTTCTCCATTGTTTGAGCACCTCACATTACCAGAAAACACAGAGTAAACCAGAAAGACAGACAGACAGACAGTTAGACAGACAGGAAGCAATCCAGCAAAGGAGTTAGGGGTTGCTTGGGATAATTTATGCCTTGTACAGGAATGTTGAATGAGTTCAAGGTGCACTTCTGTTATGTGAACTCACTGAATGGGCATTGCTCACTTTCTCAGTGACGTATTCTCTGAATGGTAATAGTCAAATGTCAAAATGTTATTGCCCCATGTTAATCTTACATGGAACTTCCAACACATCGAAAGGCATATTTCGAAGGAAGTGAATCACTGTTGGGCTTGAATCTGAATTTTCAGTGCTCTGACAGCCTCCGCCCAGACACAGAGTTGGGCAACCTGTTAGCAGTTGGTTGCCAAGCAAAAGTGAAAAACTGATATGCATCATTGCTCCACTAAACCACTCAAAGCAGAAGTTTCTCAGAGTGCCTTCTGGTATGACTGTTTGTGCCAGTTTAAGGGGACTTTGTCCAATTGTTCACTACATACTTATGCACTGCTAATCACTCAGACATCAGGAAGCCACAGTCATTTTCTGGCTTCTTTCTTACTGTTGATCTTACTCTCAGTCTTTGTATTTGCTTTTGTCTCTCGTAGTGCTGCCTTAAAGTGCCCATATTATGCTCATTTTCAGAGTGCGACATCTCACTTCTGTTCAATCTTTGTTGGGAGTGGCACATACGCATTAACTAGGTAAGCACTGTTTGCTACCAATGCAGTTGCAGAGTATGAGGGTGTACTACGCTAGCAGCTAGGCTAGCATTATAACGTGTGTCATAAATTGACGTGTGTTTGTTAAAGAAGTGAAAGCTGGACTACAATAGAGCTATTTGGAGCTGTTTGTGAACAATGTTTTCTGTTGGAGATGGTATGTCCCTTTGGGGTGGACTTTGGGCTTTTTCACTTTGTAAACCTATAATGTGCACAAAAAGATATACAACACAATAAAGGAAAGAGAAAAATCCAAAAAGCATAATATTAACACTTTAAAGTCCTTCCAAGTGAAAAAAGGAGGACAACTGTAGCTAGATGCAAATAGTTAGCTAGAGGGATTAGATAGATGGCTAGGCCTAGGAAAAAAATCAAGAGGAAATGCTTAGTGTAGTGTGTGCAGATGCTTGGGCACAGACATTTACATGTTGAGTGGGAATGAACTGTGTGCTACTACTACATGTGCTTGTTCCTTCCAATAAGAGGTTTGCGTTTCCCCGCTTTGGTCTGCGGTGCTTCCCCAATGAGCTGGAGTGAATACTACTGTTGTTGTTTACATTATCCTCCTTTCCCCTCACTTCCTCTGACAGAGCAAGGCTGCAGCCAGGGCTGGGCTACTTCTACTTTTGTAAGTTTCTATTGTTGTGGGGAGGAAGCAATAGCAATTGAACGAGCACTAGTGGCCTTGCCAGAGACAGACAGGTGAGAGCCAGGGCTACAGATGGTGAGAGGAAGTCTTGGAGGATGAGGAACAACCTGAGGATCAAAGGACTCTGGGTTTGCCTCGATGACTCTTCTCTCCTCTCTTCTCTCCTCACCTCAGCTGTCTGCCTGTCTTCGCTCTCTGTCTGTTTCCTCGCCTGCCCGTGAGTTGTCCTGTCTTCTTGACATGATCAATGGCCCAGCATTGCCAGGTTTGGGTTCACTCTGCAGTCACCGGAGGAGAGCTGTTTTCCTCTCTGTCCTCTGGTGGGCAGATGAAGAGTCAGCTGGAGCTCACCACAGGGATGAGGGGGCACATTTTTTCCACAGATCTGCACTTGACTGTCTGCTTTTTCCTGCACTAGGTATAAAAGCCCACTGACTAAAATCCTATCAAGTTTGTTTCCGTTAATTTCCCCTCTCTTTTTAATACCTCCTTCCTCAGGTTTAGTTCAAGGACATGTGAAGGGAACTTTTTTTGCATAGGTTCACTGGGGACAAGCAGCTTGGTGGGGCAAGTTTGTCCGTTTGAAGCCAACTTGTGTGTTTCTTGACAGGGTTGTGTGGTGCAGGAAAAGGGTGGTGCTTGCTGCCAAATGTTGGCTTGGCCGACTCCATCAAGAAAATATCAAAAGGCCCTTTATGAGGTGCTGTAAAGAAGAAAGGGTGTTTTGAGAGCACCACCAGACTGCAAGGGTAATTCCACTTTTTAAAATGTGCCCTGAGGATACAGGCTTATCCCACCTGCCGTCTTTCCTGCTCTGCTTGTACGCTTTTTTGGAGGAGCTATAGTTAAAGCTGTGTGTGTGTGTGTATGTGTGTGTGTGTGTGTCTATGCAAGCCAGACTTGTGTGCCTTGAAATGTCCTGAGTTTTATCATTACAACTAATGGCAGCTACACATATCTGTCTGGTCTCAGATCATATGTGTGCATCATGTGTGTTCACACATGTGTCTGTCTCTCTTTGTGTTGCATGACTTTCTGCTGGTTCTTACAAACTGGTGTTAATTCCTGGAGGGATGTGTTTAGGTTTCTCACTACTCCTGGCCAGCTGAGTGTGTTTTCACCGCTCAAACCTGAGCCATCTCCTGGTCTACAGTTAATTTTATCAAAGACCTTGTTTTAAAACACAGCTTAGCAAGGCGTCTTTACAGGCATGAGAGTGAATTTGTCTGTGTGTGTCTGTAGGAGCCCAGGTAATGAGTTTTCTGACAGTTGTTGAAAGGGCGTTGCTACTGCTCAGCACCTTTTAATGAAAGCATCCCCCTCCTTGTCAACACACACACATTCCTCCCTCCCTCCTCCCAGCTTTCAACTTCCTCATCATATAAACCATTTCTTTCTCAGTTGCAGGCAAAGCAGGTTACATTGTGAGTGCTTGTGTTACTCAACAAGAGAGACTTGATAGTCCTCCCACCTAAAAGCTTGCAGGTGACTCAACTGTGCGCAACAGAGCTTGAACAGTGCAGCAGTATTATACGACCTGTGGGAAATGAAAGCACATGTAAGAAGGTGTAGCAGTGAGGGACACAGAGAAGTGGCTACAAGAGCAGTGACGGAGATCCTCCGGAAAGACTGGTACAGACAAGAGGAAGGAAACATGCTTGTTGTGGGGGACCTTGTAGCAGAAGCCTCAGAGGGATGGCAGGAAGACGTGGGCAGAGAAACAGAAAATTAGAGTGAAACAGACTGGCACTAGAGACACGGGTGTGGTAGTTTCTTTTCCTCTTTCATGAAGCATAGTTCTTCATAGAAACCTTTCGGTGTGTTGCTGGTCACTCAGTGAGCGCCCTGCGGTGCTAAATGGGGTAGATTGCCAAGGGCACCCTCAAAGGCCCCACCTAGTGTGCCAGCAAGTTGTCATACCTACTGTTCACCATCCTCTCTCAATCTGCTCCCCTTCTGCCACTGCTGTCTGCCTACCCCTCTTTTCATAGTGAGCCCTACTGTGTGCCCCTCTCTCACACACTGCCTCCAAGTCTCACACTCTATTACTGTTCAGTGCATTCGACAAGAACACGCAAGCTTTACAGGCTGTTTAATGAAGGTAGAGGTGGAGACAAATGCCCCGCATGCCTGTGCTTGCAGTTTAACACAAAAAACATGCACACACACACACACACACACACACACACACACACACACACACACACACACACACACACACACACACACACACACACACATATTTTTTTGGGAACAATGGAGCTCACTAATGCACTGTTATGAACAGTCCTGCATTTGCAACTCAAAAAAACATAAACACAGAAATGTGTCCCTCATGTACTGTACTGTAAGTACACTGTTCTCACACAGCCTGTGCATTTACTTTCACATGCCAAGACTAGACATCTTGAACAGTGTCCCACTGAAGATTCAATCACACCAACAAGTCACGTAGACAAAATCTGCCTATTGTGAAAGAATACTTGTAACCCTGCCAGAATGTCATATGCTGCTCAGCTAAAAGGAGTGTGTTGCAACAAAAAACATGAACAGCATAGTCACGGCCTTTGCTCACATACATTAGAAACACTCCCTTTTCCAATTGAGTGAACAACAGGCACATTCACCACAGTGTTTTTCTTTATAATCTCTTCCTATTCAATCTTTTTTTCTCCTAATGTATCTGGTTAATCTGAAGGGACGTTAATTGGCCCAGTTGACTTGACCTAGAATTTAAAGTAATTAACCTAGTTGAAGTCACCTTCAGCTAAACAGCTATTTTTGTCGTGTGCAGTTAGATTTCTCCTCTAATGAGGTTGTGGAGAATGATGTAGTGCACATCCCACTCACGCTGAAGCACTTTAGTGTAATGTAGGGGCGGATTGTTGTGTGCATTTGGTAGTTTGTAGGCAGTGATTATTATCCTCCTGTGTGCGTGTGTGGAGTTTGTAGCCATTGAATAGTATCTCTGTGTGTGCGTGTATGTGACCAGGGGATTAGGCCTGGTCAGTGCAGCTGGGCCACTTGTGCACAGAAAGCATTGAGAGAAGGGATTAGAGAGTAAACTGATACTTAGCAGGAAACGAACAGTGGCTACTGGTAACTCAACTATCCCCCTTCTTGCCTCTCTTATCCTCTTCTCCTCCCCCAACAACAGCAGCCACCCACCTATCCCACTCCTCTTGTCTCATCTGTCCGTCATCGGCTCACAGGCCTCGGACAGCAGATTGTCATGCAAATGGTGCCCCAGGCCTCGGAGCGCTGATAAGAAGGGCCTCTCATTTCACAGGGCTTTGTTTTCTAAACAGTGATGAGCTGAGTTGAGGAGACTGGGGAAAGGGGCTGCCTGAATGGGCCCTCTCACTGTGGCGCCCTGGGGTAAGTGGTGCGGGGGCTTTGGATGGGGTAGGCTGAATGAGGAAAAGTCTGGGAGGCGGGTACAGGAGTCATGTTCTCTGGCAGGAACCAGGTTCAACGTGTTGACGGAGCCTGATGTATTTTCTCTCTCACCGCCTGTCTGAGTTTTCTCCAAGATGGCCTTTCTCTGTTTGGCTTGCTTTCTTCCTCCATTTAGACAGTGTCAGTCAGTGTTCGTTACTTGACGCCACATATGGTTTGTCCTTTTCTAAAGGGTTGTCAGCGCTCGGTCTGGAGCCTCATTTGCTGCTGTTATTATTGCATAAACACAGAGGTTCATGGCACGTTCAGAGGGTTTTTGGTCTCCCACTGACCCCACTGCTTTGTTGCATTCTGGCCAGGGAGATATGAGACCTGCTGTAGAAACATTCAGCGGGTATAAACTTCAGGTTTTAGTTTGATTTGCACATTTGGCTTTGGGATCGCTCTTAAAAGCTAATGGAAAACATCTTTGCCTCCAGCAGAGTAAGGCTTTCATTGGAGGAATTTGAATGTGAATTCTGAATAGTCAAATATAAATATGTATATGAAAAACAGATGTTTTACCAGCAGGCAACAAATGAAAAATGTCTGACATATTTCTGTTACTGTCATTAATGAGGTAGTAGCTAGGCAGTCACAGCAGCTGTAGCAGAAGTGATAGAAATGGTCAGCTTGGTCTTGAACACGATTTGCCCTCAGGAGCAACCTGTGTCCTCTCCTCCCCCTTTCCCCCTCTGCCCCTTTCTCTGTTTTTTATCAAATTCCACTTTTTATGCCCTTTTTTCTTCTTTTTGAAGTCTCCAGTCTCTTGTAAAAAAGCCAAGCTGGTGGTTTTTGCCTCAGCCTTGGGTGTGAGAGAAAGGAGGAGGGGGGTTGTAGGTTAAGTTTAGGCTAGCCCTCTGTGCTTTCCATTGAAGGTGCTGGGGGTAGGTGGGGGCAGTAAAAGTTAGAATTTTAGAGCCTCCCTGTTTTTTATTTTATGATTGGCTTTTTTTACGGGCTGGGAGCTACAGCTGGTGGTGTGAATAGCTGTCCAAGGTGACCGAGTCCCAATAAAGTGTAGGCCAGCCGGGCTGGGGCCTCCAGTCCAGCCATGGGACTGCCTTTATAGGCCGCCTTACGAGCTAAGGCCTCTATTAAAACTTGGCAGGGCTGCACTGAGGAATTTAGGGCCAGGAAACAAGAGAAAATAGGGGTTGTGTGTTGGGGTGGTGGGATGCAGAGTTGGGGGGTTGAAGTTTGAGGGTAACTAAGGGTGAAAGTTGAAAGAGCTGCTGTTGGGTAAGTGGATGTTCAAGTGTGCAGCGTATGGATTCCATACTTCCCCCATACAACATGTGTGTCTGTGAGTTTGTGCAGGCTAGCATATGACGAGGGTCTGGTCCTATGTGTGTGCAGCAGCTTATGTTTCTCAGGGGAAGTATGGAATCCATATGCTGCACACTTGGAACATCCAATAGAGCCTGTATGTGTTCCTCTTTGGAATAGAGTGAAGTTTAATGTACCATAGCAAGTATGTGACTCAAGTTTGCGCTGACGTCACAGTCGTGTTCCAGTTTAAAAGGTAGAGGAAGCGCTTTGCATGCACGTATGTGGACATGTGTCTACTTTTGTGCGTGCAGAATGTCATCATGAGCTGTTGTCAGTCCTTGGAATGAAGAAGAGCCAGCTATGACTCTTGGCTTCAACAGCTCACTCTGTTACCCGACCTTATCAGACAAGCTGTCGATCAACAGCACTCTTGCTTGCTGCCGTTTGTCTCTGCTGTCATACAGCCATCCTTCCTTTATTTCACTGTGTTCACACAAAACAATAATCTCCACAAACATGAGTGCTGCCCCTTAGGGTGGCAATTGGTCCTAGAAATAGAAATTGTTGCCTGTGATTCATACTCTCTCTCTTATCTTATCTGTTCTGCCCCACAGAGAGACCAGTTAAAAAGGAATATGTGATAATATATCTCAATCCACCTTCAGGCTGAACATAACCGTTACTCAGCATCTTTTGCTGGAAATGCTGTCAGCTGTCATATCATGTTTGAATGCAGTTGAACACACTCAATTATACTCCATCTTCTACATGTATTGACAAGTGCACATTTAACATTTCTGACTAGCTGCAGGACAATGATGTGTGACAAATCATGTGCTCATGTGTGTCTTTGTTTTTATCTTCTCCATAGCGGTGGAGACCCAGAGCACCAGCTCAGAGGAGATGGTACCCAGTTCTCCATCTCCACCTCCTCCACCTCGTGTCTACAAGCCCTGCTTTGTGTGCCAGGACAAGTCCTCAGGGTACCACTACGGGGTCAGCTCCTGTGAGGGCTGCAAGGTGAGAAGAACCTGCCGGAGCCTTTTAAGCTTTGCTTTCACTGGATTTATTACATTACATTTCACATTGAAAATTGATATTAGGTATTCATTACCTGCCTTTTCTTTCAAGATAATGTAAGAGTCTAAAGCTACTTTTATTATGTGGGTTAGATCGTAGAGTGAAAAATTTAATCACTAACAAAAAGAAAAAAAAAGTAAACAGCCCCGATCATGACAATACAAATTGTTTAAATGCTAGAATGTTTTGCCTTTCTTTTCTGAAATCAAGTTAGGAAAAAATAGATGAAAGAAGGGCTATTATGAAAGAGAAACAGTTGAATGTCACATCCTAAATATGAGGATGACTTGACTATAATGTCTTTTGCTTCCTGGTGCTTTAGGGTTTCTTCCGCAGAAGTATCCAGAAAAACATGGTGTACACCTGCCACCGAGACAAGAACTGTCAGATTAACAAGGTCACACGCAACCGCTGCCAGTACTGCAGGCTGCAAAAGTGCTTTGAGGTCGGCATGTCGAAGGAAGGTGAGCCCTCCCCGGAATCCCAAGATATAGAGAGACCCACTTTCAAAACATGGATGTTTACTCACATGTGAATACACACACACACACACACACACACACACACACACACACAGCTGCAGATTCTTAGATCATAGATTAAGACACAGTATGATATACCTGACTACATTGGAGACGTAGGCAAGCAGATGATTTAATTCTACTTGGCTTTTTACCACTGCAGGACAGATCTGATCTGATTCACACGGTGTGAACCTATTAATATATTCTTAAAGTTCAGTCAGAGACTCTGGGAAACTATACAGCAGCAGATGATGAGCCTACCAGGGGTGGTGATCGGGACGAGGCTGAGCACTGTACCAACCTGACTTATCGCTTTACGAAATGATTCTGAGTTCTTGTTTCACCAGAGAACTTTACCCCTGTGGCCAGCACAGACACTGATTTCATTCATAAAGACAACAGAACGAAGAACATGATTTAGAGTTTTGACAAAGCTAATGGCGCCAGGATTCACGCACTGTGCCAAATCAAACGTGCAGTTATGTGACCTCTTTAGTTTAACCTTGTGTGTGTGTAAGTGGCAGTTGCTTGCCCTTCACAGAGCCTGTGGGACATGTATGTGGGTGTAATGTTTGTGTGAGATGTGTGTTAGGACCGGGATCACATTGTGCCTCTGCTATTACTGGATATCCTGAGAGGAAGGAAAGAATGGGAGGAGGAGGGGAAGGAGGCAGAGAGGGAGAGAGTGCAGGACTGGCTTATGTGTACCGGTCAAGTGGATAGAGAGATGGACAAGGAAGAGAGCCGGCGATAAGAAAGAGATAGCCAGTATCTGTCCCATGCTAAAGGAAATATGTTAAAACTGTTAAGAACAAATCTCCGTTTTTACTGAGTTCTGGTTTCCACTAGCGAGCACACTGTCTTTGACAGTGATATAAGACACAGAATATAAGTGCTGTGGATGTTTTTACATGTGATCACAGATAAAGAAGAGCTGTAGCTGATCTGTATTGCATCTTGTTTTTCTTTACAAAGCGGTACGCAATGACAGAAACAAGAAGAAGAAGGATGTGAAGGAGGAGTTGGTGCTTCCAGAAAGCTATGAGCTAAGTGGAGAGCTAGAGGAGTTGGTCAATAAAGTCAGCAAAGCTCACCAAGAAACCTTCCCGTCACTTGGCCAACTGGGCAAATACACCACCGTAAGTCACACACACACACACACACACACACACACACACACACACACACACACACACACACACATCACCATACACCGCTGTTCACTCATACTGTGTGTGCCAACATTCTTCAAGCTACGCCATCACTGAGGGCTCCCAGATTGCATGCAAAGACGTAAATTCACCGTAGCTTTCCCAACATAGTGGTGGTTTAACTAATTCAGTTCTCTATTAAGCCATCTGTGTGGCCTCTGAGTGATTGATGCAACATGTAAATGGTTTTCTCCCCCCTTGATTGATGTAAAATGTAAATTGTGTGTTGTGAGGCTCGGACATGCTTGCTCTTGATACAAAGAGGGTTGCACATTACTTCTGTAACAACATACGTGTGTGTGTCAGAACTCCAGCTCAGACCATCGTGTCCAGCTGGATCTGGGTTTATGGGACAAGTTCAGTGAGCTCTCCACCAAATGCATCATCAAGATTGTGGAATTCGCCAAGCGGCTGCCGGGTTTCACCACTCTCACCATCGCTGACCAGATCACTCTACTTAAATCAGCCTGCCTGGACATACTGGTGAGGAACAATGATCTTTTTCCTTTTGTCATCTTCACTTCCTCTTTTCTTACAAATAAATGTACTTGACAGATGCGTAAATACTGTCGTCTGGTGGTGAAAGGTGGTAGTGCAGGAAGGTTTGTCCACATAATACTGAGCCTACTTAGACTGGGTAAACCTAGTAAGATCCGCCAGCGATTTGACGTCACTTTGTAGCTCAGGCTCATGCTCAGGCTGGAAAGCTGCACATCTTTCTATCCTGCTTCCATTACAATTTTGCAGGGACCAATCACAAACTAGCTTATGCACCTTATCCACCTATTAGGGTTTAACACAATGACAATAGAGAAGCAACCAAGCAGCTTCTCGTTTATATTCAACATAGCGGCCACCGAAGTGAGTGTGTGTTCTCTTAATACATCCATGGTGTGTGCGCAGCAATACATCCATGCTACCTCACCCAGATTGTTGGTCTGATGGGTTGAAGGACTATTAAATTGCGTACAGAGTCATTTGAACTATGCCTGTTGATCACGCCTCTTTTGCAGTAGAAAATACAGAACAGACTTCCCAGACGAATGTTCAAGCTTAAAAGATTGTGCTTGGTCTGGTGATAGCCAGACTAAACCCTACTGAATTATTGGTGTGAAAATAGTATATACATACATGATACTTTGAGCTGATATCTATGTGTTTAGCTAATACAGATATTTTGCTGCTGCAGAAAACCTTGTTAAATCACCATTACATCATATTTTGCTCAATGCTTACAAAGTTTTCCACCTTCTTTTACTCACAGATGCTGAGGATCTGCACACGCTACACTCCAGAACAGGACACTATGACTTTCTCAGATGGCCTGACTCTGAACCGGACTCAGATGCACAACGCCGGTTTTGGACCACTCACAGACCTGGTGTTTGCCTTTGCTGGCCAGCTTCTACCCCTGGAGATGGACGACACAGAAACTGGCCTCCTCAGCGCCATCTGCCTCATCTGTGGAGGTACTGCAACTCACGCATACACAGTGGCTGTGTCTCATTCCTCATACTTCCGTCAGTAAACTGCTAATGTGCACTAACCACTTACTGCCGTAGTGCCCACTTCCAATGGTTAGTATTGTCCCAAAAGGAACACTTATGTTAAAACACTTACCGGAAATGGTGAGCAGTCGACTCGGCGCCCCGCCTCTCAAAATCTGACGAAAATGAATTAAACTGACCTTTGTTGGTCAAAAAAACAGATTTATTTTTTGCATAAAATGTTTTCAGAAACACGTTTAACTATTTTCATAAAATACAAGATCGTATTCTGAATGAGCCGCCATGATGCTCGGCTTTAAAATCCAGGAGAAGCCAGACCCACATAACACGTTTGTCCAATCAGCTGCCGGTCGACGTCCCTGGTCCCTCCCCTTTCCGCTTTGTAGTCAAGATGCTGCAGGTTTAGTGCACGTAGTGTCGATTGTTCCACACTGAACTTTTTGACCATTTTTAGGGGGTCATCCGGGTGCTTTCAGTGCACTGACTTTTTGCATTATCTACACTATATAATTAAGTGTTTGAAGTGTGACAATATCAGTTGTAACAAGAAAGTGGCTTTAGTAAACCTGTGTTTCAGCATTCATGTCACTGCTTTGACAGAATTAATAATGTTAAAGAGCTAAATTATTTCATTTAATAATTTAACTATTTTAAAAGCTTCTACATTTCTTTCTCTTTTTTAGAACTATGTACAATTCTGGTAAATAATAGAGAATATAATGTGTTTTCTGCACTCTTTACCAGACCGTATGGATCTAGAGGAGCCCCAGAAAGTGGATAAGCTGCAAGAGCCTCTTCTTGAGGCTCTAAAAATATATGCACGCCGCCGTCGCCCCAACAAACCTCACATGTTCCCCCGCATGCTGATGAAGATCACCGACCTTAGGGGTATCAGCACTAAAGGTTAGTGTGAAGAGAGTAATTTCTACAACAAATTTAGATTTGTCATAACCAATTTGTTAGAGAGGGCTTTGTCAGTAAGACATCGAACCTCTACTACCTTCAGTCTTTTGGTGTTTCATCACCTCTTTGTGGCAGGGGGAGCAGAGTTAAAACATGATTAGTAATTTACCATCCTCATTTCTCTGCTTCCAGGTGCGGAGAGAGCCATTACGCTGAAGATGGAGATCCCAGGGCCAATGCCACCTTTGATCAGGGAGATGCTTGAGAACCCAGAGGCCTTTGAAGACCAAACAGAGGGCAGCGAGAGCCCCCCGCCGCCGCCACCTCCACCACCACCACAAGCCCAGGTCAAGCAGGAGGCTGAGGATGAGGACGACAGCTGGGCCACAGAGAATGGCAGCGAACCATCGCCGGAGGAGGATGAAGACGACGATGAGGATGTGGGGGATGAAGATCGGGACAGGGGCTCGGACAGTGATGGGGAACCCTGGGGGGTTTTGGATGCCATAGATGGGTCGAGGAAAGGCCTTGTTGGGAGGGCGCAGTGAACAGAGCGTTTCATACATACACACACTCATGTACAGTACATACAGGTTCAAACACACACACACACACACACACACACACACACACATAGATACTTACAACACAACCTCACTCACTCACCCACCTCAACAAAATGCTGGCCTTACCTCCCCCTTTTGCTCTCCTTACTGCACATCACTGTGTCCTCCACAGCCGAGCACAGCAGAGCCTTATGAGACACTTCTAACTCAGGCCACATGGTCCATGACAAGTGAACTACAGATCAATAAAGTAAAGGAGAGAGGACAGTAAACCATATGAACTCCTGGCATAGCCAAGAGGAAAGTTAACCTGACAAAAAGAACAGAAACTCTTTGAGAAAGATAAACGTCATTTTTTCCCCACTATTGTTGTTTATATCTAAATAGGGGAAAGGCCAAACCAGACACCAGAACTGAGCAGTTGACTCGATGGATTACAACAAGCACATTTCTCAAAAGACAACAAGAGTACAGGGCAAAACCAAATTGAGTATGCTAATCTTTTGTTTTTGTGGAGCTTGTTTTACATTTTACTTTACTTTCTTTTTTTCCTTCAATTTATGAATAAGTCCATACATATCTATATACCATTACATTTTTGTCTTTATTTGTTATTCTGGTTTTATATATGAATCCTTTTAAATGAGTATTTTCTTTGAGAAGAGCTTTCCTGAGAAGATATTCTGGGAAAAGAAGGGTAATCAGAACTGGCTGGGTCTTCCTCATCAGCTACATATGCTTAGCTGGGGCTTTTTGGGCACTTTGGCTCACTGTGGATGTCAATGATAATCAACCCAGAAGACTATTGTTATGTTGCAGTGACTTAATCAGTTTCTGTTATCAGGGAATTGGCATTATTCTATTTTGCTCTTGTTGTAGCCAACTGAAGCTATCATTATGGAATTAAGTATCTTTGTGCCAAAGTTAGGAAAGTCATCTTTGGAGCATGAGTTTAACTACTGGCAGGGACTCCAGCCACGATCCAGCGCTCACTCTCACATGCACTAACACAGCCTCAATCTTACACACACACACACACACACACACACAAACAAAAACAAACAGACGCATACACACACTACGTGCCCTCTACCCTCAGTTGTAGCAGACGTGCCAACCTGGCATTGACAGCCTGCCCGGACAGAGATTTACACTTGACCGTACATGTAGCACTTTTGTGATCCTCCATTCAAGCAAGGCACATCTCGTCAACTGAGAGTAGAGTTACTGTATGTGAGCTTATAACTCATCCAGCATGTACAAACTGATGACAACATCAACATATAGAATACAATCAACCTTAGAGCACTCCCCGATGATGTCAGTAGACGAATGCACACTTTAAGCATGGACAAAAAAATATCCACACACAGTAGCAACATCATGCTTCAACACAACAATCAAAGACATATGCAAGTCGAAAGCAGGAATCTTTATGGAAGACATTTTGGAATCAGACTCAGGGCTTTTCAGTAAGGACCAAACCCTAGCTGCTGTCAGGCATGCTAGAAACAGGCAATATTTATGTGTGTATTCTTGACTCTGTTTTGATCAGCTCAACCCCTCTACATGTACACAGAAGGTGAGAAGTCTGAGAAAAAACATGGATGCCAGTCTGACTCTTCCAGAGGGGGACAAATGTTTCATTGTCACCAACACTGCCCCGCCTGTGCTAGCACTGGCATCCATGCATCAAACCACCTTCTCCTCCCAAAAGCCATTATATCATTTTGCCTTCTTGTGTATATCCTCACTTCCCTTTAAATGAGTTGTGGAGGATTATGTGTTCTCATGTATCGTTTCTTTATTGCCAAAATGTCTCAGTAGGCAATCAACTGGGAGAAATACAGTTTTCTGTCTCTCTTTGAAGCAATATGAACATTCTTTCTGTAGCGGTGAGAGGTCCCACTTTCTGAATATGGGCAGGTCGTGTGTGTGTGTGTGTGTGTGTGTGTGTGTGTGTGTGTGTGTGTGTGTGTGTGTGTGTGTGTGTGTGTGTGTGTGTGTGTTCGCACACGTTTTGAGTCGGGTGAATGTTCTCAGCACGGTGCTGTCACACAAAAACTGTGTGATGACCTCATCCCTTCTCTCTCTCTGCTGGCTTGTCATGATGTCAGTGATGGTAATGCAGGCAGAACATTGAGATTAAGTTTTTGTTTTTCAACATGGCCAAGGTGTTGTCTACCCTCTGTTTATGTCAACTCTTGTCATACAAAGAAAAGCCATATAAACAGTAAGAGGCACAATAAACTACTTTTGTGAGATTATTGGACTTATTAATTTAATTTTCCTTCCTCATGCAAAATGATCAATCAATCAGTTTACCCCTGTAGCTTTGAGTGGCTATAACCATGCATTACTAAAAGTATCAGTAGAGGGAGCTCTTGCACCATGACTGTAGGGTGAACACTGCTGCATGGAGGATAAGAACAAGGTCTGTTAGGTCATGGAGAGCTGTTGGTGCAGAGGCCAATAAATCACAGCCTCCTGCTGAACAAGGACATCAGATAAAGGTCTGTTCCTAAGATTTGTTCACAGTGCAGTTGGAGGTAGCATAAAGTCCTTTAGTCTTGTCTCAAAGATAGAGTGCTTTAGAAGTTAAAAAGCAAATGTGTCTGTCAGGATTTATTTATTGGTTTTTTGAAAGGTGAACATGTACAGAAAAAAGAGTGCACATTACAAAGATGTACACCACAAATGCAACAAACAAGACATTCTGCTTTCCATGCCATTGTATATTAATTATATCTTTGTTATTGGACTTTTGGTTGAACAAAACAATACATTTGAAGACATCTCCTGCTACTCTGCAAGTAATGGGCACTTTCCCCCTATTTTTATGTTTCATAAACTATTAATCAAAACTAAATCTGGCAGATTGATAACAAGAATAATCGTTAGCTTCAGATATGAATCGTGTGCATATTGCCAAAGGAAATACAAAAATTATGCTTCCAGCTAAACAATCAGAACATGGTCCAACATGATATTATTGGACTCATTTGATCTTGTAAAAGGGAGCATCTGAGTCTAGTTCCGTAATGACCTGTGAAATGTGAAAAAAATCAGGGCCTTAAACTCAACTTAAAGTCAACACATTTGTTAGAATATTTTAAAAACTACTTTTGAAACAAGCAAATGAATAAAACAAGGAAAACCTTTTAAACACATTTTAGATTACTTATAAATGTCACAACAAATCAAGAGTAATTTATTGTCACAAATGTATTATCTTGAGTCACTGTGACTGATAAGACCAGCTCTCTTGACATCCTGAGATATAACAGGAACCCTCTTTGATTGTAAACATCTCTCTTTTTTCCAGTGTACCAGTGTGGGATACTAATGCCTCACCTTGATTTTATTAATAGAGAGAGAGAGAGAGAAAGAGAGAAAGAGAATCAGAGGAGGGTGATAAACAGAGATGAGATTCTATCAATTATATGATTGCTTTAATTAACTATCATTAAAGACAGATCAATAATGCCAGACTGGAATTAAAATAAGGTCCATACCTTATACACTATTTTACAAGGAACAATCAAATGGCCTCATATACTGAGCCCCTGCAAGGTGTTACCATGGGAACCCATGAGAGGGTTTGGGTCTGCTTGGGGGAGTTTAAAGGAGCCAGGCAAGATTTCTATATACTCATCCTTCCACATCAGTGATGCTGGATTAACTAATTACTTGAGGTAGGAAGGCTTTTTCACTGGAAATGAAAAAAAGGATGGAAATGGGAAAAGAACGGCCCCTGGGAAAAGAACTGTACAATGAACCAATAAAGGGTAAAATCTCCCTTGTAATATTCTTGCAGCCTCAGGACATCAATTATTCATAAAAAAATAGTAAAGCATCTGTAAAGATAGGTCATGAGCATGGCATACAAAAGACATTGATTTGAATATTTAAACACAGAGAGAGCACATTTGCTGAGTTTGCTCTGAACACACTAACTGCAGCGGTACCTGAATCAACACACAGGAGAGATAATGGAGCAGGAGAAGCTGGCTCCTCAAAGAGTGATCGGGAGGATAAAGCTCACTGAACCCAAGTGCTCCTGGCAGCAGTTAGGGAGGAAGGGCCTGAACTCTCAGGGTGTGATAAAGGCAGTCAAGGTGCTTGTGATCGAAAAAACTGTGGGGTCTTTCTGTGTGGCCCTAAAGCTATAGACAAGACAGAGAGGCGCATATGTCATGTGCGAGATGCATGGAGGTGGAAGTGGGGTCACACTGTGAAACAGCACATCATTTACAGTATGTCTCCTGCTTGGGTCAGAACAGACAGAAAGGACATGTTCGTCATTTGTTACATTATGCAGTAAATGAAAGGTTGGGAATCAGTCAAGGGAGGAGTGGAGGGGGGGATGTGAGAAACATTTTCAAATGCAAAGACCATAAATTTAACACCTTCCACTGTGCGAGCAGAGAGGCAGGTGGGGGATCTTAAAGAAAGGGTATGCAGAAAGTATCTGTGACAAGTGTGAGAATGGAGGGTGTGCCAACAGAATGGGAGGAAGAGGGAATAAACAAGGCCAGGTAGGGAAAGGGGTGATTTGAGGAAGGGGAGTGAGAGCTGGGGAAGGCGAGCGTTGGGGTCATAAAAACTAGGAGATGTGTTCTGGCCTCTGGGTCTTCATATCTTTTACATTTCTAATTAAAAGAGATAAAGAGTGAGGGAGTCATCAATCCCAAAGTGATTTCCCAGTTAAGGTTTTAGAGGGGGCTGTAAACTAGGCAGCACGGCATCATTGATTTTATAATTAGCTACCGTCACCCCAGACTTAAGATGGAGGGAGTGTGGTAGATGGAAGCTTAAAAGAGGGAGCAAGAGACTGCCGGAGGAGTGGGGAAACACAAGGATGAAGATGATGGGGAGGTCAGGCCTGAGGGGAGCGCGTGGGAGAGCCAAAGGTGAGTGGAGAGAAAATCCAGAATGAGAAATGTATTTGAAACAGGCAATGAGCCAAAAGGGGATATAGGTTATACAGATGTGTGAAAAGAAATGGCATAGTTAATTACCAGTGAAATGTCATTTGAGGATCAAAATATCACTATGATCTCTGGCCAGAAAAAGACACATTAGACAAAATAATAGATACATAAACCATTTTATTATACAGCCAAACCCCACCCAAAGACTTATATGACTGATGAGAAAATACACAGTGGTGTACATGTGGGATAACCTTCACACACACAACTTCAAAACAAACCATAACCACTGGAGCTTTATTGCAACTGGAGACGGTGTCCCGACAAGGAGCACTCGTACTGGAGCTCTCAGTGGAACAACAAAAGAATAACTTCCCTAAAACATAAAGTCAGATTACAAGCACAAACAAGGACTATGGAGAATACATGTAGTGTAGTGTAGTGTGCTATCTACTGGGAAAGAATACCAGGCTCCTCAAAACATTCCCACTTTTATACTAAGGAGAATCAACATGTACCCAGTAACATGAGGATGGACAGACATTTACTCCTTTCATGTCTACCTTCATAATCCTGTTCCTCCTGTTTAAACATTCAAAATCAATTTCTCTCACCTTAAACTCAACATGCCGGTATCATTCCCTTTCATTAGCACCAATATCTTACAACAATATAACTCATATATCAAATCTTAATAGGGTCAAACATGAGTATATGAAAGCAGAAGTTGAAAACAAAAAAGTGCCGATTAAATATCCGTAAACACAACACACAATGATATTAATAAAGATAATAATAATGATGAAAGGACACAACTGACATATTAAGTATCCATATATCAACTTTTCATCTAAAAACTCTTTGATAGTAAAAATAGGGTGCAAATACAGCAGATAAAATCAAGCCTCAAAGCTTCTAATCTTCTTAGCCAAGCATGGAAAACTTGTCACACATTGCACGGACAGTTGTGTGAAAACACCTAACTAAACCTGAATATAATTTCGTTGCAGCATAACTCAAGTTAATTATAAATAGAAAATCATGAAAAATGCAAATGGTATTGATTAAAAGGTAGCCCGCTATTTTTTATTAGGCTGTATATTGCCATCGGGCTAGAGAAAAATACCAACTCCATCTCATAATGTCAGGATCTATAAAGATGCTTTTCTTTGCCTCTTTTTTGAATTTTTTAGGCACAAATTTAGAACTGCATGAATGTGAGAAAAGATTTCTGCAAAATACAAACTGTAACAAACACTATATATCCAAATGGCCAGCTAGTAAATTACCATTTCATTTTTATTAAATCCAGGATTGTTACAAGTAAAAACTGCAGCTGATCTATAGTGAAAAGCTTATGAGCATTAATTTTATAATAATGATGATATGAAGGTACTGAAGTAGAAAGTTGCATCTGGCATCTATTTAATAGACTTTAAATAATCTGTTCAATAAGCTTCCCATTTCAAATGCTTATCCGTATTAGAGAAATCTCCATAACTGCATCAGAAAGACAACAATCAACTGCTAATGCATACAGGAAAGTGCATATCAAATCTTAGTTATGAGTAAATGGAGGAGAAAAATTATGTCATAGACCTACATTACTGCAATTCTAGCATGAGGCTGTATCATTACTTTATGCTGCTGTGAATAGCGTTCAAAGCTGCTGTGGAGAATTTAATGCTGGAAGAGTGTTTTGCCATGATTTCCAGTGGAGCTGGGCCTTCACAAAACATCATAATTACAGTGCCTGTCATGACTCCTAATCACAAATGTCATAAAAACGACATAACATCCATCGTAAAGCTCTCGACATAGCAATGATTCAACAGAAATCATTCTGCTACAGCCTGTGAACTTTCAAACGCTAGAGCCCATGCCCAAAAGCAGGCTGTTTCAAACTGTGCAACAGTCTTATGTCAGTCATAAACACAGAGTTGACCTGCCACCACAAGTATTATGTCATTCCTAAGCACAAAACAGCGAGGGCAATAACACAACAGTCTAAGAGGGGAAAACCAAGGTTCATGGCAAATACAATGTAAATTGCATATTAACATTTTGTCTGTGTAGTGAGTGAGCTGCATATGTGCTTGTTGGTGGAAGCAACGCGGAACCACATTAATTTAAAGAAAGTCCCCTTTTTCCCGGTTTTGATTGCTCGCCGTGGCTGGATGTCAACTGGTTACCATAGCGAGGTGTCAGCCAGATCACTGGAGGAGACAAAGCAGAGTGTTCGTGTGTGAAAAACTGAAAGAAACACACATTCTGGTTGAAAGAGGAGGTTAAACTGAAGGAGCGGGTGAGTGGGAGAGAGAGGGCTTTAATGATGCTGAAAATTGGCCCGTGACTACGGTACACCCCTCAGGTAAATCATTGCTACAGCTTGCTGTCAACTTATCTGTCCCCTTGTCCTCCCATCTCGCCCCTCCCACGCCCCAGCTCTGTCTCACACAGTCTCCCCTGCCTCACCCGAACTCAACTTCTTTTACGACCACATATTCAAAACTTCTATCTTCCAGCCATACTCGCCCTGTCACCATAAATAATTGGTCGCATGTGTCAAGCTTTGAATTCATTGTGTACGCCTGAAACTATTTCTGTGTGAGACCAAAGGTAGAAAGAAACTCAGTACTCATGTACTATGTTCAAGTACAATTTTAAAGTACAAGTACCTTATTCTTCCTTTTTAAGATACTTTAGGCTTTTACTTCAAATATTTAAGAAATAAATATGATTTTTCCTCCACTGCATTTATCTGGCGGCTGTGTTCAATAATTACTTTGCAGAGTAAGAGATTTGTACACACAAATCAATCCATGGGCTCATAACATATTAAACATTGCTGTTTAAAACCAGCCAGCATGACAGGAAAAAAATAGTTAAATTGTTTGGCCTCAAAAAATATTTTATTTAACATGCAGCCAGTAATGCAAAGCTCCATTTTTGGACTTTAAATCTTTAACTGTGTTTGATCTGTTACCAGCTGTGACAGCAACGCTGGTACCGTTTTCACCTTGTGAGTCTCACCTATTGTAACAGAAACTACCACAGAGGCTTTGAGTACTTTGGGAGGTGTTTATTTGTCTCTCTGTCTGTCTGTCACCATGACAGTGTCACAACTGTGCAAGATGAAGTCACAACTTTACAGACAGATGGGTAGTTAAAAATGAAGGCAGAGTTTGAATATGGGTGTGGTTCAAGCAAAGGTAAGGGGGCAGGAAGGGGCCATTGTGTATGGAAATATTTTATGAATATGTGTTTGAGGGGAAGGTTGTACCTGAGAACAGTGTCAGCATTCTCAGGCAGCAAAAGTGCTGTTTCCTCTCCAGAGCTGGGTCTTGCACACTGAAGTATGTCAGATTCCTCCTCCTTTACACACACACACGCACACACACACACACACAGGAGCTATTACAGTCTAACAACTTGCAGACTATTGGCCTAATTACTTTTTGGAGATAATGTCTATATCAAACGATCCACTGTCCGTGTTTAAGTGGTGTGCATGGCTATCAGCATGAACGACATAGCTCGTTTTCAATATCACATGCAATTAGACTATGGTGAAGTTGAATGGCTCAGAAAGCGTTTCTCACCGAATCAGAGCTGTGCGCCAGAGTGTCAGCGTCGGCCTGGTGTGGCGATGAGAGCGGGGCTGGTTGGTTGATGACTACTGTGCTCCTCTCCATTTCCCTGGGGGAGGAAGGAGGGGTGGCAAGGAGCAAAGAATCCAGCTGGCCCGGCTCACACAGGCTGTAGTGTCCCAGAGATCTTGGGGGACGGAGGGGCTGCAAAGCCTCTGGGTTCTCGTCCTCAGAGTCAGAAAATGTGTTGCCAGACCGCCCTGCCAGACAGACACAATTGCAAAAGTGGTCACTTTTCCTCAGAGCACTGCTCCTGTAGCCCCCACGACACACCATTCTGAGCAATATTTATTGTTGCTGTTGAATGATAGTTAACATTTTTACTGTTCACATCTGCAGGGCACACAGCAGATTAATGTGTGGCTCCATTCACCTGTAGAGGCAATCGGGGCAGCGCTCCACTTGGCACTGGCCACTGTTCCCAGCTTCTGCTCCAGCTGACAGATGTATTCCATCAACTCCTGTAGTGGAAAATACAGTCACCATATCACACACCAGTGCATATCTTTCATCATGGCTATAGCAGCCATCACCCTCATAACCCTCATGATGTCCAACTTCTTTAAGCCAAACCCACATAAAATGGTTACAAATACACAAATACAACACTTGCTATTATATAAACATCATTATCACTTTTCAATAAACAAGTTTGATTTATGATGTGCTACAGATTGGCTCCTATGCTCCCATATAGCGGATGTTAAAATTAAGCTGGACACTGATTTTAAAAACATTGACTATCTACTCTGCCAGTAGCGAACAAATGTGATGGTGGTTAGCCAACAAAAACTCTGCAAGCACTTTAACAGCGGCAGCACTGACTGCCCTGAAATCTACTGATTTATATTGCACTATAAACAATTTATATTGTACAATAACAACTAAGAAGACAACAACAGACTAAACAATCTGGATGTGTTAGGATTCCTAACCCATGGGACATTCACAATCCCTGTATACTGTGTATATGTTGCATCAGCAAGCTTTAGGATATAAATACATTAATAATACAAAGATTTTAGAAAGTGTTATACAAAGGTGCTCTCAAGCTTGGCTTTGTTCTAAAATTAAAGATGATTGCAACTAAAGTACTGCAGTTGTGAACTGATTAGAATAAAACTGATGCAATTTACTTGTTATTCCATAAAAGCCATTCATCAGCCTTAAGATCAGCTGATAATAAAGAGGGAACAAAGTCAGTACCCGTGACACAATGTATGCAGTGTTTACACATTAATATACAATCCCAAATCAGTATAGTTTCCCACATTTTGGACAAACTTTCTGTCAGCATAAATTCCAGTTGTCCCATGTGACTAAGCCAACTGTGTTTCTGACCTGTTTCTCTGCAAGTATCTGCTCCTTCTCTTTTTGGGCGACCCTCAGGCTGGCCTTCAGCTCCTGGAGCTCCCTACGGGTTTCACTTAGCTGAACCTGTAGGCCAGATATGAGAGGATGACAGGATTTGTCAGAACAATATAATGGATACTGTGACTTCAGAATGACAGCTGTGTAGTACTCTGAGTAAATGCTTTCTTGCATGGAGTTAGATGAGAATTTGAATGCTCCTGTCATTTCTGTAGGGTAAATGTAGTTTTATTTACTACAACACACTGAGGTGAACATAATAACCCTACAATAAGAAACACTGAATGCAGTAAGCTCTTAGTATTCTTTCTCACCCGGTTGCAATCTTTTTCTCTCCCAAGCTCGACCTCCAGCTTCACTCTCTCCATCCTCTCCTCCTGCAGCCTCTCCTCCATCCTCTGCATCTCTGTGTTGAGTTTCTCCAGACGCTCGTGGTCCTTCTGTCGGGGTGACACGCATAATGTGTAAAAACATGACTTGACTTTACAGCTGCAGTGCACAATAGGATAAACAATGTTTGCCACTTAGGAGAGCTATGGGAACATTTCATCTTGAAGCCGTCAGATGCTGTTTTAAAACATCAGGACAGTAATATTATATTAAGATATTTGGACAGTACTGGGACTTTTGGAAAAACATATTCAAGACTCTGCACTTCAGGTTGGATGTTTTGCAGGGATACAGTACCTCAGCACTGCGCTGCAGATTCTGCCTCTCCTGGGCCCAGCGGGCTCTTCCCTCTCTCTGGGCCAGACTGGAATCTGCAAGCTGAAGGGTGAGCTGGGCAGCCTGCAGACGAGCCTGATGCAATTCGCTCTGCCCGTGATCCCTCTGGACCACCATGGCACTTAGATCACTCTTCAAGCCCTCTGCAGCACGCTCGTTCGCGTTCAGACGCTCCCGCAGGCTCCGCATCTCCTTCAGTGTGGCCTCGTTCTCCGCCTGGCCATGAGTGGACATGAAAGTGTGTATTAGCTACATATCTGTAACTGTATGTGATTCCAACATAATGCCAGTCTAATAACTAATAATGAATTTTCAATGCAAAGTTTTAGGACGTGCTGACATATAACTCTTATTTAAAGCTAAGCATACTAATGAAAAACTACATCCATATGTATGATTAAATCACAAAGTAAAGGTATAATAGAAAACAACATCGGATAATTTGTTTGCTGCAAAGAATTCTGGTGTCAGGTGCAAATACTTCTCTATTGATTGAGTACTCTTTGTTTGACCTCTTTCCTGTGGGCAGTGGTGAGTTTCTGGGTGAGGGTGGTGATGCTGTTTTGAAGCTGCAGGACACTTGTGTCTCTCTGGGCCAGCGAATTCCTCAGGACTTGGAACTCCTTAGACAGACTTCGGAGTTCACCTTCTGTCTGTTCCAGCTTGGTCTAAAAGAAAGACATGACATAGATGAGAAAAGAAAGTGAGATGTGGAAGAAAAAAACAACGGAGACACAAGTTTTATAATGATATACAGCATATTCTGAATTATAACTACCTGCAGGCTCTTTCTCTCACACTCATCTTCTTTTCTCTGAGCCCCTGCTCTCTTTGCTCTCTCCTTCATCCTGCACACACACAGATTTAGTTACTGATGATCAAAAGTATTCATGAGACCCACATAAAACTCAAAAAAGGAGAAGAGACAAAGCGGAAAAAAAAGAAATAAAATGTCACACCTTTCCAACTCTGTCTGTCTTTCTACAGTTGTCTGAGTCAGGGTTTTGATATCCTCCTCCAGCTCTTTGATTCGCACTTTGCTCGCCTCCCTTGAATCCAATAAATCACGTTTCTCCTGGGCTAGTGATTCTCCAAAAGCCTGCTCCTCCTAACAGACCAGAGGCATTTTAATTTTTATGAGGAATTTTAATTTATCATGGCATAGACTAGGCTATCCATATAAAAAAAATATTTTACGTTTAACATTTTAATATAACAACCCAGACATTTTAATGAATAACTGTAGAATTTTATATTAGAGCATTGTTTGAGCGGAGACGTGCTTTTCATCTGAGAATAAGGCCGGAGATACAGAAACTAAATATGGAAATTTTAAGTAGCAAATTGGTCCTAGTCAAATAATCTTGCCCCTGTCATTTGCTTAGCTCTATACACCACCTTCTGCTCCATCTCCATCTCCATGACCTTCTCTCGACTCTGCTTCAGCTCTTCCTGCAGGTTGGCGATATCACTTTCTAGCCCTTTGCGTCGTCTGTCCCAGGCCTCCCTCGCCCTCTTGTACTCCTCCTTCTCTTTCTCCCTCTGCTTGTTTGCCGCCTCCTGTGCCTGTAGCAACTCTGCACGCTCTCGCAGACATTCCTGCAGTCGACTCTGACAAGATACAAGAGGAAGCGGTGCAGCGGATGGGGAATCATAATTGTGCTCTACCCTTTGTGTGCCAGCAGTAAACAACAGTATTGATTTCCCAGCATTTGTTTAATCATTCATTTTGGAAAACTAAAAACTCTCCTTCAATATCTTGTCTAGTAAATCTATTTGGCATTTGTTATGCTTACCTGCAGCAGTTCAGCCCTGGGCACTACCAGCAACATGTCTGTGCTTCCTTCCTCTCCATGGGGCTCCTCCTCAAGGGTCACCAGATCCTCAAGTGGCTTTGGAGCGCAGAAGGTGAATTTGGAACTGCGGGAGAACACTTCCCCTTTAGCATCGATGTATACAAACTCATACTCTTGGGAGCTGGGCTTGGGTAGGTAGGAAGCTAAAAAGTGTTGGAATAAAGAGGAGACATGTTGAAATAAATTTTCAGTGAAGAATAATTGTGTTTCAAAGTAGCCCAATTTTCATTGATGAGCTGTCTCCCAATGATGCTATATATAGTGTTAAACAAAGAATAAGGTGGACGCTAAATGCACTTTAGATAATTAAACTATTCTCTCTCTATTTTGAATCACCTTTTAAGATAACAATACATCTTTATGAAACAGCCTGACAGATAGTATTTTGGTATTCATACAAGTCTTTAAAGAGTTTACAGATGTATTATACAAATATGGTTTTAATTTTGTAATGCATGAAACGAAAATTCTAATTGTATTTCCAAGACTTTTTGATGTATTGCAGCAACAGTGATTTATGCGCATAAGGTTGCAATACACCTTCTTACCAACAGTGGCAGCACTCGTCAGCACAGGTAAGTGATAAAGGAAAAAATGGCGTTGTGCGCCATATTTGAATTTTACAGCGTTTGCAAAGATTTTGGTGGAAATTACGCATACTCCTTAAAATTTAGCTGAAGTTTTGTAACTTTACAGTGACCTGGAATAAACGTTTCCCATTCTGACATATCGTCGATAAGTCCCCCTTACTGTGAGTGAGTTCCTGTTTTAGTTATTCTTCCGTTGAAGTATTTAATGAGCAAAGGATACCTGGCTAACGCCAACCGCCCTGTTTCAGGGCTAACGTTAGCTAACGCTAGCCAACTTTGAACAAGCGTTGTTCTTAAATAAATAAATAAATAACCGTACTCACTTTTGTGAGGTACGATTGTTTTCTTACTGGGGTTAACTATGATGAGAATATTATGTTTAAACTGTCTGTTCAAAGAATCGACTGGATTTTGTTCAAAAACCTAGTTAGTTAGCTAGCTAGCTAGTAAAACCAGTGACTGAGGACAGGTGCTCTGAGGAGCAGCCTTCTGTTTCTATAGCTCCAATACTGTAGTATGTGCTAACAAGCTAACTGCTCATTAAACACGCTTGTTAAATATGTAGCTAAGCTACATGTTCAATAAGAAAACAAACAGCATGCTGTTAACGTTAATGATGCTACCCATGCTTTCGGTCTCAGAAAGTATTAACTAGGCTAACGTAACATTTACCAGCATTGCTAATGCTTAGTTTACCTTTACCGGTTTAACACCAAATTCTGTGACCATCGTATTTCTTGACTGTAGGGGGCGCTGTTGCCACTGGGCAGCTTGAGTTTAGTCACACAGACAATTTTGTTTCGCTATCAGCGTTAACTGCACGCTGTTTATAATGAAGGTGAGTTCAGCGCCGAGAGTTTAAAAATGTGTTTTTTCACATGATATAGGCTATACTGCATTTTGATTGACTAGTGTCTAATCGTAAATCTAAATAAAGAAACTAAGATAAGCTATGTGTGTGTGTGGCAACTGGTTTCTTGACTAGCTAGCTAGCTAGTTGTGTCATTACTAACCTTGCAACATACTTCCAGATTGAGTTGAACCGCATATGTGTCAATATATCCACAGTCTTAATTCTTTCATTTTATTCCTCAACAAAACAGGACTGGTGACATTATGTGACTCCTGCTGCCAAATCTGACCGTGACTTCATCCAGCCCATAAAGTAAGCCAACATTAATATAACCTAATATTATCATTATCTCACACAGGCTATATGTTAATGTTTAGAGTGATAGATGAAAAACAAAGGAAGAATTACATACAGCAAATGTAGGCCTATTGTAACTTACATCACCAGCTTTGTTCAGTGCTGCCTGCCAACCTTTTTGAATCCCTGCATTGCTGATAAGGGACCATCAGCAGTTCCTTTAGCCATAACTATTTTTCCAATGCAGAATGACATTCTGTTAATGTTAGTTTTAAGTCATTATACTCAATCAATGCCACTCCTGGTGCACACGTCCCTCTCGCACTTAATCAGGCTTATCAGTTGCCACTGATAGACAGAACAGAGTGAGCACCGTATTCTTCAGTGACTATTGGTGGTCAAAGCAGGCTTTGACAAAGCCATTGTCTTTGTCATCCTCATTATTCAACCTCAAGAAATTAATTCAAACCAAGCTGTCCAAGTTGAGGGGGATATTTATCTTCTATACAAGATAGTTTTCCCTTCCACATCTGTGGAAATACTCTTAAGATAGAAATAACTTAACATTTTTCTCCACTCAATACACCAGTCGCTAGCCTATTGTGTACAAGAGAGCAATTCAATTTACAGAAACATCCATCTCCTGCTGAAGGTTTTATGTGCACTGTACTAGATTCTGCCTAACTATGGGAAATAAAATACAATTAGAAAACAAGGGCAGGAGTACCGTGGAAGTGCACACAGCAGTTGACATCTGTGCCCTCTTGATAGTCGGCCGGGGCAAGTGCCCAAACAAACGTGTGGTAGTCCTTCACTGATAACCATCCCACCTGAGAAAGAAATAATGCTGTTATTTTGCAGTTAAATACATCCTTATTCACTTGATTTTTATTACAGGCATCAGGTTAACAATACCTTAAAGAGCCCTATCCAGTCATTGCTGGCCCAGTTGTGCTGTGAGCTCAGTGTGTAGTGGCAATCGACTCTGCTCTGAGGGAAGTAACTGCAGCCCACATTTCTGAACTCCACCCGCCAGGGTTTTTCCATGGCAACACAAAAAAGGCAGGTTATGTTGTACCTACAGGGACAAAAACAGAAAGTTCCAACTAGAGCTGGGCAATATATTGATATTATATCGTGATATAAGACTAGATTATTGTCCTAGATTTTGGATGTCGTAATATGGCATGTGTTGTCTTTTCCTATTTTTAAAGGCTGCATTACAGTAAAGTTATGTAATTTTCTGAACTTACCAGACTGTTGTGTTATTTGCCCACTTATCCACATTACTGATGATTATTTATCGAAAATCTCATTGTGTAAATATTTTGTGAAAGCACCTATAGTCAACTCTACAATATCTTTGCGGTATCGAGGTCATTTGGTCAAAAATATTTTTTTATTTGATTTTCTCCATATCGCCTTGCCCTTGTTCCAACTCGTTATTTCTTATTTATTTTTGGGGTTATTTGGTCCAATTTCAAGTTAGAAGCTATCATGCAATTGAGCTAATTGTGAAATAGCTGACAGTCTGAATATTACATGACATAACATGTTTGTCACTAGGGCTATTTCCGTCATTGTTAACATCAATTGCTATTGTACACCGTCCCTTGTAAGCATGCAGTACAAGGTGTACAGTATGGGGCATCCAGCATGTATAGGGCTCAAATTCCACCGGCAAATACACTGTCTGTCAATATTGAGGAATTGATGCCTGCAGTTAACCACATCACATGGAGAGATGTGTGGCTTACATTGTGCATTATTTATTAAGTAAACGTTGTTCATTGTTAGCATGTTACCTCCACCCTAGGTCATACTGTATGTGCACAACTGTTGAATGTACCCTATGGCAGAAATTCGACAGACTAATATGACAAAATGTGCAAGATATGCAATAATTATAGGTGTAGAGTTTTCTCTTTTAGTAAAGGATCGGTCTAAATTTGGGAATAAGGGAGGGAACTTTTCTTGTGTTAAATACTGCAGAACATTGTTCAGATGCCGTCAAATACTATAGATCAGTGACTAAAATATACAGCTACCTTTTAGACGGTTCACATTACACAGCACGAGGCTTGAGGCCCAACAGTAGCACATGTCGAGAATATTGCAATCCACGTCGATGCGAGCTTAGACAAACATTTAACAAAGCCATTAAAGCTAGTTTTGAACATGTACTCATTATCATTGTCCAATTAGTTAATGTGCCGCGCGTGCACGTAAGGCAAGAAAATAACAGGCTTTGTTAACTGCAAAAGACATCTGCGCACATTATCTCTCGACTGCCTCGGGTATCTCGCTTACCTTTATCACCCTCACTTTGTAAACTTCTTTATCTAAGCGAGCCGTCTCTATTAGATACAGGAGTCACAATGCGTGAGAAAACAACAAAACCGTGAGCGAAACAGACGTGCTTTCCTGCTTGGGCTCAGTTGCTCAACTAACCCGAAACAATAACAAAAAAACCCAAAGCAAAACACAAGCATGACAGCTTCACTTCCACCGTGGAATTATGGGAGCTGTGGTTCACCACGTCGACAACATTACGATGAAACGCCGCAATTTAAACTACAATCCCCAAGCCCAAAGCAGACTAGCAGAGGTCGCTCTGGAATCGTAATCGTAATATGATGCTTTGCACCGCATCCCGTTGTGTTTCTCATCGGATGTCAAAGCACAGAGAGACAGTGGTTGTCCGACAGAGTTGTGCAGATTGACCAATGGAAATACGTATCTCTTTTGTGCGATGAGGTAAAAAAAAAAACGATTAGCCAGTGAAACAGCAAAACGGATGGGACAGAGCAATTTGGACCTTTAAATTCAATTTCTGTTGTGATTCATTGTTCAATTGCATCTGCCCATCTCATAGGCTAAACATAATATTTTGAAAAAAAAATTTTATAACTAATTATTTAGACAATGCACACTTAGGCCTATATGTTCTTTGCAGCCTCCATATTATCTCGATTTCATTTTATAGTTCTCCGTTAGATTTAGCTGATCTGTTGAATCAATGTCCTGTAGAAGCCAATTAAGCAGGATTACAGAGTTACCTGTATGCGGAACAGATCTTTTTGACATAAATCCATGTTTCGGGTTGCATGGGGATTTCAGGTTTTATTAAAATACAGTCATCCTAGGTTTGAGAGACACCTTCTATCTCCCATAGTGTGCCTTGTAACGTGTGGGTACAAATGAAACCGCGTGGTGATGTTACGGCACCAGACAGCAGATGGCAGTATACCATCTTAAAAACCCAATGCCTTAGATTCAGTTTGTCACATGCAGACCATATTCCTAAACCATGTATAACACACAGTGTGTGTCCTTTAGCCTCCGAAGACTGGCCCATGGCCTTCTGAAGTAATCTTGGTGCACATTTCTTTCCATAATGTAGGAGAGACATTAGATTAGATTAGAGAAAGATTGTATTTAATTAGGCTGCATGATATCCTAACTATAACAGTTAAATGCTATGAAGGCCGACTTCTCCTCAACTTTGCCCTAATTAAGTCTGTTGCAATTAAGGTTTTGCATCAGAACAGCAAAGTATATGAATAGGTAGATGACGTAACCCCAGGATAAGGAAACCCATCTCTTCAACATCATTGCAGTACACTAAGGACGATCAGTTGGCTGCCTGGGACTACAAAAAAAGCAGAAACCTAGATTATATAAATGGAAATTTAAGTATTTAAGGTGATCATGGCTCAGTAACCACTGCTTAATTAATGCACATCTTGTATTATTATAGTTATTGATGTTCTTCCCATAGCCTGCTTATTTATCTCTGCTCATTGATGAGTCAATCCAGTCGCACAGTACTTTACTCGTCCTCAATTAGTAAGTCCAGTTTGGCTAATTTAGTCTGTTGAAGACACTATAAGGACGCTTCATGTAATTTTATGCCAACGGACAGTCAATGTTGAGACCCTATAAATTGTGTTTAAGTGGATTAATAGTGTGCTGAGCCTGTGTGAGCAAAGTGATGCTGGAAGTAGTGGCTTTCTATGCAGTAGGATAATTAAATATGTTGTACTGCAAGGACTAGCTTTCATGTGGGTTTAAGGCTAGGATGTTAGGAAAAGAAAATATAACAAATGTTCTTACCGGTAATTTGATTTTGTAGCAACTGTCCACAACATTCAAAATGGATGTCTTGCTTTGGTTTTATTTGAAAAATGTTTATATATATATATATATATATATATATATAAAAAGTCAGATATACATGAATGTAAAATACCTCTATATAATTTTTTTATTGACTAGCTTTCTACCTGTTTTGCTAATTGTTTGGTATTTTGTGGTACTGTTTTTAATAAAACAGGCAGACCTCAGTTAGCCTTGACTTTGAAGCCTCACTGTTGTGTGAAGATGGCTGTGCGGTAGGAATGTGAGGCTTCACCCTAATAGAGACTAGACTGAAAGTGGATTGTCCATGAAACTGCTTGATCTTGACCTGGCTGCCTGCTGTTATGGCTCCTCTGTCTGTCATAACCCCCCACCCCCAACACATGCACACATATGTACATATAGGACACACACACACACACACACACACACACACACAAATGCATACTTTTTTACTTTTGGAAGTGTAAACTGGACAAATATTAACAATTAGGTGCAAAAACACCTGTAACAACTGCTCTGGTACAAAAGCCTCTGCATGCTGTTTATTTATCTGATGCAGAACTATTCCACACAAATTTAATCCCCGTCGTCTGCTGATTTCTAGCAGCCTGGCTTGGAATGCCTCTCAATATAAGAAAATGGTATAGCCCCTGAGTGCTACTGCAGTTTTATTACCTGAGGTGCTCTGTCTGAATATAGCTTACCACATGTCTGATTCAAAGGGAATGGCAGGTATGTGTCACTAGTCATAAATTGTAACTTGCCTTCAGCAGTAATCAGTTGCCAAGGAAACCTCAAATGGGATTATGACCTTCTGTTGTGTGTAGGCAAGTAAACTGTTAAAGTTGTCAACATCCAATAGACAAACATTAAAGATTTATGTAGCCTATGTAAACTATTTATTTTCTCATCATACTAAATTAACCGAGATGTGTGTTGTGTGTGAAAGAGCTTTCAGAAATATTTTTTCTTCTGTCAAGGATATATTATGTTTAAAGCAATCTGCATTTTTGAGTTAAATAGTGCTCTATCACTGTGGGAGGTGAGTCATGACATCAGTGAGGGCTGTGTGATATAGTCAAGGAAAGGCATTAGAAGGGTAGAAAACAAAGAAAGAGGGAGCAATGTGCCTGGAAGGCGGGCAGAGTGGGAGGGCGGAGATGGAGAAATGGGGGACGGTGGTATTTAGTATGCACGGCCAAGCTGCCCCATCTGCTTAGCGCAGCAGTCCCTGTCGTATAACTGTCTACAGGCCGTGGGCCACATAAAGAATGTCTCAGATTTGATGTAATTCCACAAAATTAATGACAGCTTTACTCGGAACGGGCCGTGAGGGAATGATTAGTGTTTGATCGTCCATCTGATCAGTTCCCTTAGCTGGCTGCAGGAGAGATGCTCCACGATATGCCTGGATGTTGCCTATGGCAAGCACACACAAATACCTATCCCAAAATCACCCCTGGGTCCCCACGCTCCAGTTTAGGTTTGAGTTCTGGTCCTTTTTCCCTTAACACAGACAACCAATATCTTGTTAAACTCTGTGCTGTGACACTTCACATCAAAATGAACACCTACTGATGGGTTGGATGCAGGTCCCACTGGTGGTGTGATTGTGTACAGGGCAGTTTTTATTTCAGTCTGCGCAGTATTTCAAAGGAAAGTGGGCCAACCAGCATCCAATTTAGAAAACTCATAGGTCACACTATGACCTTTTACAAGATATGCTTTACTGCAGCTGTGATTGGAATTGGGTATTAGTTTTTAAAAGAGATGGGGAATGGATTGGGAATTTGAGAGAAGAAATTGATCCTCTGGATGGATTGCAGGAGTTGGACAAGTGGAATTCCTCCCTTCCTTATTAATTCAGTCCCACCTCAGCCGGCTCAACCCCCATGTCTTGCTTCCTCTTGGGCTGCTGCGTTTACAAGCGAAGGGGGCATTCTGTTTTACAAGTGAGCCTGGTGCGTCTCGCTGTGCTAGAAACATTAAAATTGAACCTGTCTTATCTGTGCAAAGCGTGAGGCTTTACATCAGAGGCTGTCGTGCTGCTGCCATGAGGCTCCTGTGTGCTTTTATGTAATGTGGTGCAGTCAAAAACCCAGTGGACAATTAAAGTGAGCTGATAGATAAACAAGTGATTGAAGACAGGGATGTTAGTTTGTGGAACGTAAGGTGGAGTTGGGGGCAGGGCAACTTCATTGCAGAACACTTTACTATTGTTAACAAGGCCAAGTCTAACACAATGACATGCATTTCTCAGCCAAATCAAGTTACTGTATATCATCATCAGTTTAAATAAGCAGACTGATCTAGGGAGAAATGTTGTTTTCAAAGTTGTATGTATTTTGTGCTGAGTTGCATATGGCAATGCTAATTTCCCATCTGACCATTAGTACTCTGGTCCAGTACCAAACACAGGGAGCCTAATTCAGCAAAGGCTTGGGGAGGGTTGTGTTTCTGCCAACACAGATTGTCGGACAGATTGGCAATCCTTCACTGTGTATGGATGCAGTGTTTTTCCTTGAAATTGTTGGCCATTATAACAAATTACTTGCAAAAACATCATTAAACTAAACAAAAAACCTCTTGCATCTGTTTGATGCTAGGCCTGTTTCAGTTCAATTCCAACTTAGTTCATTATCCTCTGTTTTCCTCTTTCTGTCGTATTTTTCGATTTTTGTACTCTCTTCCATAACACTGTCTTTCCAAATTACTTGATTGTATTTCCTCCCGCCTGGGTCCCCCCTTTCCAGTCGGCATCCTCTGATCTCCTTTCATTCTGCTTTCTTTCTTGGCCTTCTCCTCCTCCCCCACGGCTTTCGCTTTCTCCTCCACATTTTATATTTTTGGCTGAGCCGTGGACCTTTCTTAGCACAGTGACCTTTCTGGTTTTAAATTAAGCCCCGCTGCGGCATGTCTCTCTTCATAGACCGCCGGTTACGAGCCTTCAGAGAACCGCAAAAAAATAACGATTCTGATGAAATGGCCCCTTTAAAAAGCTCTTCCAAATTCCTTTTACATTTTTCTTCCCCTCTTCCCCCCTTTCTGGTCACATTAATATTCACACTAATGAGGAACATCCTAAAGAGCCGACCATGGAAAATGTGAGATGAGACGCATGCACAGGCCTCCCTCCCCACATGCACATCATACACACACTGTTGCTCATTGCTAATGGGTTCTAATCAAATGCCATGTATGTTTGAAGTGATTTATGAAAACTGGGCAATGTATGCATGCAATGTGATTGCTTAATCAGAAAGAGACCATTTTTCAAAGAATAACTCAGTTTGTGGCCTTTTAGAAGAGACCACGCTTTATTATGTGATTAATAGGCTTCTATTAAATTGTATTTAGATGATGAACAGTTTTTTTACTGCACTGAGGTCATGTTGTTACCAGGTAGTTCTGAAAGTGTTTCAGTACTTCACATATGTCCAGAATTTCACAGTATGCTGTCAACAGGCTGGTGCTGTTAGGAAACCAGGTGATGACAAACCTACAGGACCTCCCAGGTGCTGAGTAAAGTTGTAATAGCCTCGTTCACATCATCCTCAGGCCTCCTGTACATAATCCTGTCTTGCTTTCGGTAAATGAAAATGAGGAGTCTGAGTCAGTCAACCAAACCGTGATGCATTATGCCCCAAATTGAATTGAAACAACATGAGCTATGTCCGCTTTCCAAAGCCACAATTTTAACCATACCTGTTCATTGCGTCGCTGTAAAGCTTAAGACAGAAAGCAACTGTAATCACGGGAAATAATCAGAGCAATTAAGATCAGGGCTGAGCTGAGGGCTGTTTCGGACTGCATGGGAAAAGGTTATTGAAGTACAATGTCTTGGACACACTCAACATTTAGGTGAAGAACTACAACAGCATCAGAAACTAAGTTTAAAATCCCACAGTGGGATGAGACATTTAGTTTTAAAATCCTTTTGTAGGCATTTATTCCATTAATATTATTTGAAGGCAGTCTTTTCCAATTCAATATTTATCTGTGCCATTTTTAGAGTTAGCTTAACATATGGTCTGGTAGCTTTACATTTTAGAAGAGATGTGATATACTAAGGCAGCTTTATTAGTAGACCTTTATAAACAAAGATGATGGTATGTAATTCACTTCTTGTTGTAAATGAGGACCAGCCTGCTTTCTCAAACAGTGCACAGTAATTACTGTATTTATCTCCTGTAATGAAGCATAAGGCACAATGGTTTATTCTGGAAGAAGTTAGCACCATACTGGGTTTATTGCACTGGGAGGATGGCTGTATTTAAGCACATTAGAGCTGCATTTTTTCCAGTTACATATTTTACGTCATAAAACATCCACTGACACCCTCAGCGGCAGATACCAAAGAGTGTAGGAAAATTCAGAGCAACATGATATGGAAATATGCAGTCATAAAATGTGCTGGTTTTCTTTACTCAACAGATTGGTCTTCTCCACTAAGGGACCAGCATACTGTAGCATACCCCCCGCCCCCATACCCACCCCCATATGGTCTGCATCAAACAACATGCAGAGATGATTTCTGAGACCTCTCCCCTAAGGTGCTTCTTGTAGTCTTGGTAACCCTAATTAATTATGGGCCAGCCCAGTTAAAACATGTGTGGTATTACCCCATTCCAGGGTGTGTCTTCCTGGGTGTCTATGAATCACTGATCTCATCAGACTGGTTCTCTCTTGCTCTCCTTCTCTCTCCTCCTTACTCTTCATGTCTCTCTCTTTTGCCTTCCCTCCCCTCCCCCATACCCTGTCATACTCCAGTCCCCTGGGGCGTCTGTCTGGGATCTGCCAGGCTCATCAGTGTAGGAGAGGAGAAGGCTAACTGGGAGCCCGTACTGGCTGTAAATCTGATCAGGGAGGGAGGGGAAACATTGCAGTGGCCACACTTCCACTGCAGCCCAGTAAGTCCAGCAGTCCCCCAGTACACTGAAAAAATCTTGCTTGCATCAACATGTGCAGACACACATGCACACAAAAACCCAACAAGGTAGTTTTCACCCAGGTGTTCACTGCCATCAAAGCTCACCTAACTTAGTGTCACTGCAATTAGCTAAACAACCTGAGAGTGAAAATGTATTCTCATACATTTTTCCCCTCACAATCAACCAGCATGCATATACATGCTAACGTGGCATGTGTCTTTCATCAGGGTGTTTTATTGTCAGTCACTTACACTATCATGTGTCTGGTCTATGGTTAAAAAAAAATACATAAAATGTTGCCTTGATGTGCCTATATCTGTGACATAAGAGTCTCCAAAATAATACACATATTGTATGACTGTCCGTTTTACGTTTTTACTATTCCCTTAAAGGAGGATGATGGCAAATGTTTGCTGCTGAGAAGGTGATGAGAGTTGGGTTGCATGCTATCCAAGTAGTGAGAAGTATTATTTAATCCATGGTTTTATGCAGACGTAATTTTAGTCGTTAAAAATCCCCGGAAGCCTACCACTGATCTGGACTGCAATGCAGTGAGGTGGGTCCTTCTTGCTCATACATACATTTAGCTGGGTGTGATACCATTCCATACACATAGACACACACCCTCCCTTTCCTTATCTGAGAAATAAGCATTTTTACAGAGTTTGAGCTGTAAAAGGAGAGGAGCAGATAGCCCATAAATCTAGCCATAAAAACGTTAAGTTGTCAGAGGTGCCATCAGCTATCAATCGTGTGCGGCAAGCTGATGAAGGGGAAATAGGTGATAAAAAACAGCATTTTAGGGAAATTATGTCCAGTCTTCCATTTGCGAAGTGCTGCAGTCGCATCACGGCAGAATCTTAATCACTGGCTGGTGTGGCCAGGGACTGTTCCTTGGTGTGACAGTGAGGAGGAGCACACCCTGGTGGGAGGGTTGGATATTGAGGAGGAAAGGAGGGCTGTAGGGGAAGAAGGGGGGAGCAGCAGTGTAGAAAATTATACAACTAGCATAAATCACTTCTACACTACCGTTTTTCTCTTTCCCATTTTCTCGTTTCCCCCATCTCGCTCACAAGCTCCCTCTTTCTCTGTTCCTTTCTATCTTTCATGGCCACGCATCTTCCACTGCTCCTTACCCTGATGGCCCCCCTGGCTTTCTGCCCTTTTATTTTTCTTTCAGTCCCTGTCCATGTGCTTCATTTGAAGCACTGCTGGTCACCGTTACTACCCCACTCTCCATCCATCTTAAATTCATTTCCACTGGGGTTTGTTTACATGCTTTCTTTATTGATCTGCTTTTTGTTGCCTACCAGGGATTTATCCCCTGTCCATGGGACTGTATTAGCGAACCTTGAGATTGACTTGTCTCTCTGAGATGGTTCAGATATAGTCTGTACTTGAAATAAAAGAAAAAAACCATCTGGCCTGACGCTTATTTCACACTTTATCAGACAGCACTGTGACATGATTCCTGGTTGCTTCTTTACTGTGGAATTTCCCCCCTAAAAAGAAAAACAACCAGTGATGCTTTTATATCCAAAGGCATTTTAATACAGGGCAGATTCATTGAAACGGTTGAGAGGCAAAAATAAATTATCCTCTATACCCTATAGCTGTTTTTTTTTTTATATTAACTTCTGTATAATACAGTGTATATTCATGTCAGTGTAACCAAGAGTGGGCTTATAGCACAGAGAAATTATTTAAAGATATCATGTGAGAGTACACTTGCCTATTGAATCGACAAATGCCTTCATTGTCTGATCTGTGACTCCCCTTTTAATCTAAGGTCATTTGTTAATTAATTTGAATAGCCTTACAGGCTCTGGTTCTGCTCCAGTGGTCTTGGTTGAGTGATGTCATCCTGCACAGAGCAGACTTTAAGCACTCCGAAATGGATGCAGTGCTGCACCTTCATCTGCAATGGCCCCTCTAGAATATTCTGCTATGTGTCCATTTATCAGGGGAAGTTGTTACTGAGCACAAAGCAGTCCTTAAGGAGTGAAAAGCGTCAACGCCGTGTTTCCCACTTATAATTGGCAAAGATAGAGTGGGCTATTGAGTGTATATAGAGCTAATAGTTCTAGTTCTGATGAATTTATGAACTAGCAATGGTCATCTAGAACTGCCACAACGCTCGCTTCATTCACCAAAGTTACTGGTCATTGTGGTTCTCTGTGGTCCTGGTGGTTTAGGTGGAGACATTAAAGATACTCTCTGGCAGTGATCCCAGCTTAGCTAAGTCTTGTGACAGGGGCTGTGCTGCCACCCTTAGTTAAACTGAGGTACTGTGATGCAGTATGCATTCCCACATCAGTGGTGGGCTACTCTGCAGTTCAGTCACACAGCATGTGTTTGTGACAGAGGGTAGTTTAACAACACATAGCCTAACCTTTCTGCATTATAGCTAGTGTACCAGTGAACATGCAGGCTTAATGTAAATGGACTGTCACAAAGATATACTGTTTTCTACCCTCTCAGTGCCATTGTGTAAAAACTAGGCATTAGCTTTGCAGTGCTGGATTACCGAGCATTTTAGGTTTTGTTGTACATTTAGTCCATCATGTGTCCTTCATCATTCCTTATACTTTGCTTTGTTTGTTGATCATTTGATTAGCATCTTTTTACACATTAAATGTTACTTGGCATGCCCCCCCCCCCGCCATGTACAGTACATTTGATACACAGTAGTCTCCTGTTCAGATGGAAATGATTCTCCTTGCATATTGTGTGACTGTTCACCAGCAATTATCATTTTTGGCTTTGAAACATTGCAAAAATATCTTAATGAAACGGAAAGGCTCTGACTCAGCGGTTGATTACCATAATGTGTTAATGCAGAAGACCAAAGACCAGAAAATATGCCTTTACTTTACTTAATCATTTTTCTAGGTTGCAGTTAGTTTTAATTGCAGTTTTTGAAAGAGAGGCTACCAAAGGGTGTATACTTTTGCAAAGCTGTGAATACTATTTTAGGCTATCCCATGTTTGCATTCAGAAGCTCTTTCTTTTCACCTGTGTGTTTTTAAAGATTTAAAAGAAGTGATAAACCTCTGGGAGTTTCAGATGATGTGCTTCCTTGCATCATTCCTAGATCCTCAGACATTTGCAATGCCTCTCATTGACATGAAGCCCCCAACAATGCAGATGGCATAAATTAGAGGGTATATGACAAATTTGTTAGGCGCAGGACCATTTTTCTGGGGTTTTCCATTGTAGGGAGTGGTTTTCCTTTCTGGTAAAATATTAGTGCAGTGACAGCTGCATCTGCCAGGGGGCAGTCGAGCACACACATGAAGGCAACAGAAAGCCACAGACAGTCCTGCCTCTTCAGATCTCCATTTCTTCCTTTGTGTCAATATTGTTTCTGTCCTTCTATCAGAAGATCTTTAAAGCAAGTTGCTAATTAAGCATATCTGTGTAATGTATGAATCATTGTTGAGATTATTACTACTATTTTAATTATTTGAGCTGGGATATAGTTTTGTGAAGCTCTTCTGTAATTATAAGCACTCTGGTTTATATCCCCTATTAATGTTCTCTTCATTAGCATTAAATCATGTCAGTCATTTTCTATTTAGAGGTCAATGGATTGAAATTGAGGATTTCAAAATGAGGGATGGAGTGAAAATGGTCTTATCTATAGGATGATGTCTGGGGGGGAAAAAAAGAAATCTTAAGACTATAACACAATAATGTTAAAGCATTCAAAAAGTTTAAACAGCGTACATTAAAAGAACATTTATTCACTCTCCAAAGTAAGCTTGCCAGTTACAGTTCAATGAATTTAAAATGTGGAGTTGTAATTTTGTACCCATAAAACTGTTAAAAGAATTACATTCATTTCACTACTACTCATTTCACTACTTGGCCCATTTATGAGCAATAAGAAATAGATACATTAATGTTATTGCACATTTGAATAATGGTGCTGCATTAAACTTCTTACTGAACATTCACCAAATGGTTTTGTTTTTTTCCCTTTTAATTCTAAACCAAAGAAGTAAAACTTAAACCAAGTAATTATTCCAGGCCACTAATGATGAAGTTTTGGAAGTAACCTACATTTTTTTATTTATATTCGTTGTAATGCTTCTTCATATGTTAATAATAGAACATGTTACAATTAAATATTGCTGTTTTGTTTTCATTCACATGTAATTTGTTTCCCGCCTCTCGGCACTTTGATTGTTGGTGTGATTAAAGGATTGCAACTTTAGTCGGCAGGTGTTTGCAGAAAAGTATATTGATTGCAGAAGTATAGTTGGATAGCATGCTGTATGTATCTGTTATTGTGCTATTAAGGAAATTATATCCTAGGTTTAAACTTGTTTTTTAAGCGCAATGTCACTTCTGTTTCCTCAGCCCTCCATAGAAGAAGCCATAAACCTTTTTTTTTTTTAAGCAACCGTGTTAAAAAGAACACCTGTAACTTGACACACAGACTTCTCTACAGAAATGCCAGGGGCAACTTTATGACTCATGAGAATGGGGACACACAACTAAATATATAGTTTGTGTACAAGCCTATCGTCTAGTCGAGCATTCCCTTGGTTTCAAACAAAACGTGCATTTGGACAACATCTGAATGGAGGCCATTTTGGATTGGCCTTATGTTTGCACAGCCCTGGGATTGTGCAGGCACTAGTG